>CM031241.1:118940667-119540667 GCA_018340775.1 Taxus wallichiana var. yunnanensis | reverse complement strand
CATTCACTTGAGCTTCTTTGATATTACTTTCTTGAATATGTAGATGTTGAGCCATATCCTTGTTGATGAAGTTATACTTGCTGTTAGGGTTTATGGAAACAATTATCTTATTCCTTTGAATGCATCCATGCAATTCCTTTGAATGCATCCATGCAACTGAAATATGGTATCTTCCTTCTTGGGAGTTATAATATCTTCTTCTGCATTGATATCTTGTTTTTCTTCCTCTTCTTCATAGTCTTCTTCAACTTCTTCTGCGTTTGATTCTTCAATATATGATTCACCATCATCTTCCCTTGAATCTTCTTTACCTTCCTCTTCATCTTCTTTCTCTCTTGATTCTTCAATATATTCTTCCCCATCATCTTCCTTTGACTCTTCTTCCTCTTTGTGGTCCTATCTATCCATAAAATGTTGTTCCATGTCATCCCAAGACCAATCATTCCTGTCATTTTTTAACTTAGAAAACCAAATCCATGCAGGACCACCAAGATAATGTGAAAACATGTTCCTTGTCATGAAATAGGAGAAATATATATTCTTAAATTTTATCCACCATTCTTTAGCATCCATCTCACCATTTCCATAAAAATTTGTTATCCCCGTGATCATGATTAGGGTTTAGGAATTCTGAAAATATTTCAGCAGATGGATAAAAACACAAAGAACAAACCCTAACTGAAATTTCAAGAGCTTTCCAAAAATATAAATTTTTCTAAAAAATACCACAATTTGCTTCCTGAAAAGTGAATTTATGAAAAAACCTAAAACACCAATAACATCCGCAAAACAGATCCAATGGAGCTTAAATTTTCAGATATTTTGACTTAGAGTGTTTCCAAATTATGATGCAAAATTGGGGAAAAATTAGATACCATCTTCAAGATATATTCGAAACAAAAAATTAGGGTTTTTGCCTAATTTTGGCTGAAATCGCTACTCTGATACCACTTGTAAGGATATTACTTGTATAAATCAAAACATATACAACAGAATAACATGAGAGAACACCAAAATATAGATAAATGATGACAATATGCTCATATAATAGCTTTGCCACTTCGAGGGGGCAACCTCCAATACCACTTCGAGGGGGTAACCTCCAAACCATACAATAACACTCCAATACTCAATATGATCATTAACTACAACCTTCTAACCCCTATATATACCATTCTAACCTATGGCCAATACTGAGGCCGACCTCCTAAGCATAATAAATCATAAATGAATGATATAATAAGATAAGGGGATGTGTGCCACATGTCGGCATCTCCATCAATACATATACATCATAACATCCTTTCCCTAGGTGCATAGCATGACCCGCCATATGTGAGTAGAGGACATATAGGATCCCACACACCAACACCCCCTATTCATCGAAGTTGTGGTAGCAGATATAATGACTCCGATAGAACAAGAAGACACTCCTAAACAACTAAGAAAGATGTGTCGATGGGGCCTCGACAACTAAAGGCCTGATAAGGTCCCCATATACAAATAACATCTTCCTAGAAGAAGAAGAAGAGAAGGAATATATAGCCCAAATAAGATGAGTAGATGCATAAGACCTCACCCCAAGAAGAGATTGTAAGTGAAGAAAAATCACCTCAGTGAAAGGCTTGGTGAATATATCTGCAATCTAATCAACTGTCTGAATGTACTAAATGTCAATGATACCGTCATGAATAAGCTCTCGTATGAAGTGCATATAGATCTCAATGTGATTCGTCTACTAGTGCTGAACTAGATTTCTACAAATTGAGATAGTTCTTGTGTTATCACAATAGATAATGATAGGCCACCAAAATTGGATGCCAAACTCTATCAGAATACCTTGTAGCCAAACAGCCTCTGTGGTAGTATTAAATGCTCCTCTATATTATGCCTTTGTAGAAGATATCAAAATTGCATTCTACTTCTTACTAGACCAACTTATCGGACCCGAACCAAGAGAGAAACGTGAGCGAGGTAGATTTTTGATGATCTAAGTCACCGCCCAATCATAATCTGTGAACCTAATCAAGTCAATATCCACCCTCCAAAATAGTGAATGCCATCGGTATAGGTGCCACGAACATAATGAAGGATCCACTTAACTACTTTCCAATATAGCTCATGTGGTTCCCGCATGAATCTGACACAATCCCAACAACATAGGATAAATCCGGTCGAGTGTGGGTCAAGTAAATCAAGCTCCCCACCAACTGTCGATAAAGGGTACCATCAACCAAGGGAGTAGAGCAATAAAAACCAAATTAACCCCGAAATAAAAGGAGTAAGAGAATAATTTCAATAGGACATATAAAAAAAAGAAAGTAAGTCAAGAACATACTTAGGTTGTGAAATCAGAATTCTCAAGTCGATTGTGAAATCTGGATCCTAAGAAAGTAATGAAGTAGACCTAAGTCGGTCATGCAATACTGTGGACAAGGTGATCTTCACGAATCAATGATAGAGGAAGATTTTCCCGTGATCAACAAGTCATCAACATAGAGAACACGAATGAGTATGGAGTCACCTTATCATAGAATATGAACATTTGGATCGAGTGACACGTAGTAAACCCGATGTAAGTAAAAGGAGTCCATCTTGGCATACCAAGCCCGAGGGGCTTGATTAAGGCCATAAAGAGACTTCTTTAACTTACAAACGAGGGAGGGATCATGGACATAACCAAGAGGTCATTCCATGTGGATATCTTCCTCTAGGTCACCATGAAGGAAGGCACTCTTAATGTCGATTTGATGGAATTTCCATCTGTTTGCTACGGAAATGGATAGGGTTAGTATAATAGAAGTCATATCCATAACCGGAGCAAAGGTTTCAGTATAATCAACCCCAACTATCTAGGAGAAACCCTTAGCTACTAATTACACTTTAAACTTTTCAAAATCTCCATCTACTCCATTCTTTGTTTGGAACACCCACTTACACTGAATGATTTTTCTTCCTTTTGGAAGAGGGGTGAGATCCCAAATATCATTCTTCATAATAAGGGAATAGTCCTCATCTATGGTAGAATACCACTTAGGAATACTAGAAGCCTCCCAAAAATACTATGGATTAGAGGTAGAGGAAAAGAAAGAGTGGGGTCCAAAACAATTTGAGCAAGTACGTATCATATCCAAAGTATCTCTAGCTAAATCCGTAGCACTTTACAAATTTTCCTAACCAAAAGAGGACTATGAGGATCAAGCTCACGAGTCGAAATATTCATCACTTGAGTGAGAAGGGACATAGTCCTCATCATCACTACTTTTAGAATCGGAAGACTCAAGGCTCTAATGGTTGGGAGGATCAGGAAGAGGAGCACACTCAACAACATCATCATCTGATGAGTTAGAATCCGAATCAACAAGTTGAAGAACCTCAATAGGTAGAGAAGTAGAATTCAAAGAAGACTCATCAAACTTAACACTTCTCTCAATATAAATCTCATGAGAATTAGGATTCAACAATCGATATCCCTTCACACCATCAGGATACCCTATAAAGATACAAGGTTTGGATTGTGGTTCCAAAGCCTTACATTTCTTCTTGGGAATCCAAGCCATAGCCTTGGATCCAAAGACTCAAAATTTCTCAACATCAGGCTTGCATCCAAACCAAGCTTCAAAGGGTTTCATCCCTCTAACCACCTTGTGTGGAACACCATTCGAATGTAATTAGCACAATTTATTGCTTCAGCCCAATCTGTGGAGGAAGAGACTTTGAATGAATCATATACAAGTGGCCATCTCCTTAAGAGTATGGTTCTTTCTTTCTGCTACTCCATTCTGCAAAGGGCCATAAGAAATCAGTATCTTTGTAAGGAGATCCCTTCGAAGTACATAAATCCATGAACCTACTATTTACATATTCACCTCCATGATCGGTTCGAAGAACCTTAATAGACCATTCCATCTGTTTCTCAAGCAAGATCCTTAAAGTCTTGAAAATGTTCAAAGACTTGGACTTAAGCTTAAGAAAATATAACCAATTATATCACGAATAGTCATCAATGAAGGTTAGCACATAAAGAGCTCTAGTAAATGAAGGAGATGGAAATGGACCAGAAATATCATTGTGAACAAGATCTAAAGGACAAGTAGCTCTCCAGGATTTTCCTTTGTCAAATTTATTTTCAGGATGCTTTCCAAGGGTATAACCCTCACAAAGACCCTTAGAAAACTTGACATGAGGTAACCCGTTGACCATTTCGTTTTGGCTCAATTATTCAAGGTAGTGATAATTTAGATGTCCAAAACACTCATGTCATAGCTTACTAACCTCATTTGCATGAGTGAGCAAGGCAATGGGCATAGAATTAGAAGTAAAGTGGGAAAAGGTATACAACCGTGAACGGTGATCCGCCTTTCCCTCAGCCACTGTAGTGTCATCGTTAAGCTCACGAATAATCACCGAGTTAGGACCAAATTCCACTCGCATTCCTTCACCAAGGTGAGTAATTTGGTAAACCGATAAGAGATTGGTAGAGAGATCAAGAAAACTCAACACTTGGCTGAATGTTCCCCATCCATCTCTAATGATCCACTACCGAGAAAATGACCCTCTCATGTCATTACCCATCATGATTTGGGACATACCACAAGGCTCGATGTTGGATAACTCAACATGCAAAGAATCCATGTGGTGCAAGGCATCGAAATCTATAATCCACATCGATGAAGGATTTATTTTGGCTATTAGAGCCTTTCCTTTCTTCTTATCAGATTTAGAACCTTTTGTAGTAGAAGAATCAACTTCAAAGCATTTTGTTTGATAGACTCGGAAAACCTATTTTATTTTCTCAAATAAATGAGTAAGGTGATAATTTTTTTTTCTCATACACATATTCTCTTTATGACCAGGATTCTTGTAATAGTAACACAAATACTTGTCTTTTTATGCTCTAGGCTCAGAAGTCGAAGTGTTTGTGTTAAATTTAGTTTTGGTCTTGGTTTCCTTCTTAGGTTGATCCTTTTTTCTTTCTTCTTTTCAATCTTCTTTTCCTTATGAGTACTTGCTACAAGGGTATGTGACTTGGACTTGAGAGACCCCTTTTGAATTAGTTTCTCCTATTCTCGAATGAGTTGGGAGGAAAAAAAGTCAAAGGAGGGCATATTCCAACCCTTACCAAAGGAAGCTTTTATAGTATAAAAAATTTGACACAAAGACAAAATATTTAGGACCTAAATTAGAGAGAATCGACAAGATCAGTTGAGAATATTTCTTCTCTACTTGACATTATTTTAACAATAATATAGTGTGGACAAAATTAGAGAAGAAAGCTTGTAGGTTTTCAAAATCACTAGGATTTAACCATAGTAGTTCTTTTTCCAACTCATGCACTCTCATGTCATCTTGTTGTCCAAACATTCCATTTAACTTTTTCCACACAGAACTAGGTGTTCAGACGACTCAATGTGGAAGAGCAAGTTAGGAGAAATGGACATGCAAAGAAGACCTAAAGCTTCATCACTACGGTTTAACCACTTAGATTTTTTAGGGTCGTCATCTAGTTCAATCTCAGTTCCCATGGTGATGCAGAATAACCCTTTACCCCTTAGTTTTATAAGTATTCTCGATCTCCATTCGAAGTTGAATGGTGTAAGAAAAGGAATTGAAAGTGAATCCATGGTGAAGAGAGAGAAAGAATGCAGAAAAGAAACACAAGAATCACAACCACCTAGGACAATATAATAACCTCCCTACTTTTGGAACTTTATATTTTAGTGTGTTAAATACAATCAGGTCTGAGTGTGTGTCTTGAAACACTTGGTAACTCACCTTTCAATCAACGTAATAACGCATAAGAGAGGAGACCACAATTGTTTTCATGGAGTACAACAAAGTGACACCGTACACAAGCACAATTGTAAAAAACTAGGAAGGAGGTAAAATCAAATCCTGGTTGTGAGAAAAAGTGTCTCACGTCGCAAAGGATACCCCCTTGCTGCAAATTGTGGTGGATGCGCTCACTAGTCGCAAGCAATAATAAGGGTAAAATACAATGTTTTAAACAAACTCAAGATGAGTCCGAGAGATCTTCAGAATGCCGAGAAAAGCACGTGGAAGACAAAATGAAGCTCAAAGTGTTACTGCACACTTGAGCGCATGATTAGTAAAAAAATTGACAATAACGCTTAAAAAATTATCATTTGGAAATGCCTAATTTAGCTAAATTTAAAGCTATGGGAGTTAAAAATGATAATTAATTGTTAATTTAAAGGATGATTTTAAATATTTTATCTAATCGTAAATGAGGTCAATTTGAAATTAATAAAACTAGATTTAATATAATTAAATCTAATTAATTTCAGCTAATTAAAATCTAATTAAAAAATTAAATCCTAATTAAAAAAATTCCCAATTTTGAGAAAAAAAAATCACCTCATAAAGAAAACTCCCACTTTAAATATTTCCACCAAAATTGTTTAAAAAACTTGCCTTAATTAATAGTAATGGTCCACTCAAAAAAATCCACCAAAAGATATTAAAAAAACTTACCATAAATTTTACCAAAAGGCACGTTGACCAAAGGGGCTCGGTGGAAACCATTTGGAGGATCTGAGCTTTGTGGAGGTCATTTTGGTGAGTTTTATGGAGGCGGTTCAACAAGTGAGTGTGGACTCATTAGGAGCCAAGGGCCAAGAGGAAAGCGATGTAAGCATAGGCCGGAGTAGGGAGAAAATGCGAGAGAAGTTGCGGGAGAAGCGAGATCTCGGGAGGAGCTCATAGGTGCTAGAGACTCACTACCATAGAAAACAACAAACAAACATCAACAACAAAATTACAAAAAGAAAACTTCATGGTAAAGGGATACCATGACCACACATGATTTGAGCAAGGAAAAAGCACAGACTAGGGCAGAGAGGGTCTTGGCTAGAGCAAGAAAGCACGAGGTGAGTTTTATGAGTTTGTAAATCTCATGTTTGGAGTTGTATCTGTAATGCCCTGTTCGGCATCGACTTTCGCTGTTACGTCCTTGTCCTTTTGCGTGTCATTGAATGCTGAATTGAACTCCCCTTTCTATCGTTAGGTGACTCTTACCCTGTCCTGCGCTGAAGAAGTGGTTACCCATCTTGGTGCCATGGTTGTTCCCTGCCTCGTGTTCACTTTGGAATGTCAACCTCTAGTTTTCTTCGCTTGATTGCTTAAGCCTGTTCGCAAGTTGTTTTAATCATTGGGAGTAAAGGATAAAATTTCCTAAGGCATATATGATTCCCTTCCTGAGCTATAGATGATTATTATTACCCATATCAATTCTGCTGAGATGTTGGTGCTTGAGAGGCTATAACATGATGAATAAGTATAGTTGTTTCTCCATTGAATTTCTCTTAAACCTGGGATGTTTCATGGAATCATCTTACTCCTTCTATGCTTCTTGTTTTGTGAAATCATTCATGCATGAAAACTGATGATGAATTATTAATCGCATCTCCTAAATGTCGCAAACTTGTGCTTGATAAAGCTCTTTTTCTTTTTTACGCATATGAGTATAGTCTCATCCTTTGTGGTACAACTTTTAAACATTAGACACCTACTTAGAGTTTGAACATTTTTATTTCAGATTGATGTTCCTTTCAAAACGTGGAGTTTGTTAGTTGTCCCTCATTACAGATTCTTGAATACTTGCTTTCGCTTAATAGAAGTTGCAATTGAATTATTTTAAAGTACCCCAAAGATGAACTCAGAGACCAAATTTTTCCCCGTTGCTTTGATTTGCGAATAATTCCTTATGAAATGTATACCTCTTTCTTATGTGCAAGCATGCTCTAAAATATGAAAGTGAACCCGTAGCTACAAGTCCATGATTTGGCTATAACCTTTGTTGTATATGAGTGATCCTTCTGGAAATCTCATAGACTTGTAGTTTTCATGGTCAGCTTCATCTCCTCCTTGGCGTGGAGGGTGGAGTTATTAAAGTATGACGTGATGGAATCCTTGCTGGTGGCCGCACTCACTGATTTTCCTGATTTGCAAATCTTTTTGGTTTCTTGTTTGACCTACTTGCTTATCCTCTCGGACCGCATGAGATCTCCCTTGGATAGCCTGCATGTGGAGTGGTTGAGAAGGCATCAAAATCTTGTCTGTCAAGTTCCTTTTCTCACGGTTTCTCCTAGACGCCTCCTTCTTCCTGCCCTGAACCACGAATGCTTGTTTGCGCTCCATCAAATGCTGCAACAGATGAATTGCTACAACGTGTTCTGGATAGTGGATTCATTGATGGTGAAATGAAGGTCTATCACCCTGATGTTGTGAGGGTGGGTGTGGGTTCTCAAAATCGTGCTGCACAGGCGGTATTAGGAGCGTAGAACCGAACTTCTCCTAGAAAGTGCCGTGAGGAAGTATTTGGCTATATCGCAAGAGCTACGGGGTAGAGAAGTAAACTTATCTCGTAAAATCGGTGGCCTCCAGAGAGAGTTAAGTGCGGCACAATGCCGGCAGGTGATCCCAAGGAACCGTTGGTGTTGATCCCGATGTTCTTGTTGCACGCGACCATAGTCATGATCGGATTGTTGCAAAATTTTGCAGCTGTAGTAGAAGAACGAGATAAAGCTTTAGTTGAGTTTGTCTTGCCTTTTCATTTTGGAAAGTCACTTCCGTCCAGTGTGGTGATTTTAAGATGGAAGAAGCTTGATCAAATCATGAGGCAAGTTTTTGCAAGTGAGGATGAGATTGCGTTCACTACTTTTTCTAATCGACCGAGAAGTTATTCCAGCGCCTAGCCCATGGGTTTGATATGGTGGTTATAGATGAAGCTACAAGCTAGGGAAGTAGGGCCTCCCTTTCTTATGACGGGTATTTGTTTACGGGATCCACAAAGAACTATAAAGGCATTACAAGAGGTAAATCCTCCAACAAGCAGTTGTCCAACTTGGTTATCGATCGCTATAGCCGTGTGACTAGTTCATTGCACACGGGTATTTGGTTACCCACAAGAGTGCAAGAGGAAAATCTGGTCTTGCCGATGCTATAGGCCGTGTGACAGCTCATTACTGCACCACAAGAGCTGCACTTGGCAAGGGCCTCTTTCAGAGAGTATAGCTCATGGTAATGGTTACCAGTATGGTTCATCCCCTGTTGTATGTAATAGATGTGGCACCCAGATTGTTCACCGACAAGTACAAGAGCATGCTCAGAATTTCCCTGGGACACAGGGCCAGGTTCAGCAACAAGAAAATGCTCCTCAGGCTCAAGGTGGTGCAGTTGCAGCAGCACACACTGAGCAGAATCAAGTGGTACAAGCTGGAGTTCAACAATAACCAGCACAAATAGCGTCCCAAGTCCCACAAGCTCCAGTTTCTCACCCCCCAGCTTATCATCCCAGACTTGCACAAGTTTCTCGAAAACAGTTCAATGTCACGGCATCCCCATGATATTGTAAAACGAGGCTTTAACATTTACCCCATCAGTATATGGGTAGAGATGCACATTGCGGACTATACAATTGATTTTATGAAGACAAGAGCATGGCCGTTAACAGAGTTTGGACCTTCAGCAGGCTGAGGAAGAGATGTTGCACTGGTTGGGTTGCTGTTGCAGGCCCCGTCCATCTTGTTATCGACTGCGGGAGCTTAATCAGGCACGATATTCTCTATACCATTGATTCTTATGCTGTTATTTAACTGAATCATTAAATAACTCTACTCTTCATATAAATGTCTCGTGTGATGGTATGTTGTTTGGTTTCCACTTCCCTTGCTCTTTTGTATTTTTTTTTTTTGCGTTAGAAATGATTGCGCTGGTTGAAGCCTTTTATATTGTTTTCTGGGTTTTAATAAATATTAGTTGGGTGAACTTTGTTCTTAAGACTAATAAAACAAAAGAGGTGGGGGTCCTGTAATGAAAATTCCCGAGTTCTTTGTGTTGGTCTCACGATTTGAATGTTTTATCAAACATTGTCATTGGACTCAACTTTATAGTTCCTGTTTTGTTCTTATTCTTGTTTCGGTTTGAGATCTGTAGTTCTGGTTTATGTTGGGTATTTGCGAATTGGTGATTGAGTACTGCGAGTGCATTGTGTATAGGTGAATGATGCTATTCCTGTCTCTATCCTTTTCTTTTAGTTGTTTTAGGTTCTAGTAACCCTTCCCGGTTGGCTTGGTGTGTGCTTAGCTTGACTGATTTTTGAATTGAGCCAAGTTGATATTACTTTCAACTAGGTTAGTTGCTTTTGTTATTTGTTTTGAATCGCTCGAAGAAATACTTTTATTCTTCGAGTGTCATGGTTGATCTTCATAATTTGATATCAATTCATGTTCACCGTTTGGAGATTGTTGTCTTTGGAATCACCTTCTCTCCCTTGGTGACTGTTGTATGTTTTGAGGAATGTAGCTGATCCTATGGAATGTCTTCTTTTGACGATACTCACATTTCTTTTGGATAGCTTAAAATGTCAGAGGAAATACTCTTTTCTTACCTTGATTTTGTTTCACACATGTTGGAGGATACGAGATCTACTTGATCATTAGTGAGGAAGTTTTCAAATCTTAAAATTGGGATGTTGGTTTTATGCGTAAGAAATTACTCTACGTTTTGCTCCGTAAAGATGTTTAAATTTCATTCTCCTGTGACTTAGAGGTTGGTGTGTTTGGAAACTCATTGGTTGACTAGTTTTTGTGATGATCATTGTGATACAACCTCCTTGCTGTCATTGTAGTAGAATGGTTATGTGTTGACCAGAAAGGTTAAAGTCAACTTGTTGTTGATGACAGATCCTTTGGAAGCTATGTATCCTGTGTTGTGTTCTTGTGAATGATTGAGTAACCCTCTTGTAAGATTTATAATGGTTATGTTTGGTCTTGCCAAGTTTGTCCTTTTTCTTAAGACATTCTCTTGATTAGAAGAAAGTTTAATAGAAGGATTGTTAGGATAGGATGTGGCCCATACGGGGTCATTTGTGCGTTTCATTCCTTTTCTTTTCAATTTATTTATTCTGTACTGACATAAAATTAACTGTTATAGGCACATCACCTTAATATGAATAAGTCATGTTGGTTTAGATATTCTCATGTCGATTGATTGTTTGGGATCTTCCAGTGGCATAGTGAATCCTTGGCTTGGTGAACTAACTTAAACAAATAGGGACAGATCACGTTTGAAATTAATTCTCTTCTTGTAATTGTTTTTGTTTCGAAATGTTATCTTGTTAAAATGACGGTCATTATTGTGATATGGGTGAAATTCACTATGATGTTTATTAACTGCTCCTATGAGAAAATGATAATTAAATAGAGTTAGTGTCGTCCCTTTTATTTAGACATTTTATGCTTTTGGACAACTCTTTAATTGCTCTTGTTTAGACTCTTGGATTATTGTTTTCTTCATCAACGGTGCTTTTCTTCCTTGAAACAGTTAGATAACAACATATTGTCTTAATGTTATAGCTTTTATCGTGCTCAGTTCTTGCGAACTGACATGTGCTAACAAATGTGCAGGAGGATTTCCTGAGTAGAAAAGAAAAAGAGAGAAAAAAAGAAACATGTGTAGAAAGTGGATTCCAGCCTTCTTAGGAACTGCTATTGTACGAATGTTTTTCTTTTGTTTTAAAACATTGGTATGGAAATTGTGGAGACTATTTAGAAGGCATTGCGTTATAATTTTGTATTGTTCTCATGTAGGTTGTTGTTATCATTTGAAATTCAATTTGAGAAATATTATTGTCAATAAGATTAAATGAACTTGTTTTGACATGCGTATCCTTCGTTGAATTTTCACTTTTCAGAATATGATTTATCCTTGAATTGTCAAACCTAATTCTAATTATCTAAACTTGAATCAACTTGCATCGCTCTAGTTACCTTGGTCATGTGTCATTTGGTAGAGGACTATGTTTTGAATCTAGCAAAAAAAAAAAAAAAGAAAACAAATATACCCGGTGACCCCACTTAAACTAATCAACAATCTCTTATTGTGGTGAATCCTTGGAACGGTCTTAAGGTGAAATCAATGATTAAATTCTTGGAAGATAATAAGATTATAATAAATAGAAGGAACTTGACTAAGAAACTCTTCGATTCATCTTACCCGTTGAAAATGTAAATAGTATACTTATGTCTATCTCTTCAAGTGAAGCCCGAGTCAAACCTGTAATATTTCTGGTTAGACTCTTGACCCCAATGAAATCCTTTTTAACCACTAATAAGATCTTAATGATGAATCCAAGATTTAGAAAAGTCATGTACTTGAAATAAAATGAAAATAAAATAAAAATGACCGCTTGAAAAGATAAAACATATATGTTTAAAAGCACAACGTTGAAAACAGTTTGATGAAGTTAAGAGCCTTGAGAAACTAACTGCCTCCTAACCAATGAATAAGTTAATCAAGTAAATGAAGCAACCTCTTACCATCCAATAATTGGTTTACACTGTATATTAACATTAACAAGGTAGGGGAAAATTCTTCAAAGGAGACATGAACTTCAGATTCTCCTATCATGATTCCTCTGGGAAAAGTAAAGAATGTAAAAGCACTTACAACTAAAACATGATTCTAAAGAAACCTTCTGTGGGAAGACCTTGTTTGTAAAATTGCATACTTTAGATGAACCATTGTGTCCTTAGTGTGTGCCTCATGTTTATCTGTAACCAGTGTGGGTCCGTGTTGTGGAAAGCATGTCTTTAGTTGGTTGTATTCCCTAGAGAACTTGTGTAGTGTCGTATTATCTTCAAGCAAGTCAAAAAAAAAAATCCTGTCTTTTACTGTGTTGTTCGTGTGTTGAAATGTTGGGGTGTTACACTTGGTATCAGAGCATGATGATGATGATACTTCATGATGATGATGATGATGTTGCATGATGGTGGTAGATATTGGAAGAGTAATGTGCTTTAAACGTGATGTGATTAATGTCGTAATTGTGATATTGTGAACGCACGTGATGTGTATGTCACTTTGTGCGTGTTTGTGATTATGTTGATATGTTAGGGATGGGAGTATTCTCTCTCCTTCTTGTGGATTCTAGGAAGAGTTTACGTATGAATTATTATTTGTGATTTGTGAAAAGAATTATAATGTGGATGACGTAGTGTTGGAGCATTGTGGCATATTGTGGTATGTAAGTGTATCAATGTGTTGTATGACTTGATTGATGTTAAAAGAAATGAGTTGTATCATGATGTTTTTACCATGTTCTGAAGAAATGTGTGTACCACCTTGTTATGCAGCAATGGATGTTATGTTGAGATGTACTATGTTCATCGTATGTATGACTGTGCAAATATGTAACGCTTCATGTTGTGATTTTGGGTCATACGGTGAGTGTATGAACCCTATCGTGTGGTGATTGCACTTTGGGTGCAGGATGTGGTAAAGTGATGTGTTACACTTAGTGAATGTATGATTGTGATCTACCTTGTATATGTACCACCATTGTGTTAGTAATGTAGTTACATGTTATGTTGTGAACCTTACGCTAACCGACCCTGAGGGAAATCGGTAGAAGTGTATGTTGAGAGTGAGGAATGGTGTACCATGGGTCAATAACTCGAGTCAAAACTCGATTTAGTAGATAACATGTGATTCTTTCCTCTCTCCCTATGTGGTTGCATGTATGCAACCTAAGTGCAAACTATGACTATGTTTAGCCTTGTCGAAGTGGTGGCGGGATGATTCAGATGGAGGTGATGACAGTTGTATTATTGATATGTATTTTACGAGCTGAGGCTCGATGTTCCGAGTGCTAGCAACTCGTTGAGTACCCCTTGGTGGCTAGATAAGGCCACACAGTTATCGTAATGTGACATTATTATAAGTTGATTTTATTCGTAAATTGAGCTTTTTACTTTATTTTGTAAGGACCAACAACTTTTCTTGATTGCAATGCTTTACAATTTTGGGCATTTCCTTGGTTTATGGCACTAACATGGGGATATTGATACTAACTATGGCTATTTGGCTATTTATTTTTTATTGATTTTGGGTCTTCTTTTAAATTTGAAATTTTTACCGCCTTGACCAAGGCTTGTACTTTACCACTTGGCACTTTGATTGGATTGTTGTGTTGGTTCTATTGTCGTGATGTGTGGAATAGGGTCATGGGATGCACCATGAAATGGTTGGACCTATGGACCCGCTTCGTTGTATGGGGTACGCCCCCGAGGAGTTATAGATAACTAGCGGGTTGTTGAACCACGTATTATTATGTCACTTGGGTTAGGAGTGTTCGAACTCTATGTGTCTTGGACCATAGGGTCAACCGACCTCCTTGAGGGAGGCATAAGAGACTTGAGGGAGGCATAAGAGACTTGAGGGAGGCATAAGAGTTTGAGGGAGGCATAAGAGACTTGAGGGAGGCATAAGAGTTTGAGGAGGCATAAGAGACTTAACGGAGGCATAAGAGTTTGAGGGAGGCATAAGAGACTTAACGGAGGCATAAGAGTTTGAGGGAGGCTTATGATATTTGTCTGTATGGTTGATGTTTCAGGATATATGTTGAGTTATTGTGATGTTTTGGTAGTGGTATTTTGATGTATGTGTTACTCATGTCTGGTGGATTGTAGTACTCTTTTGGTTGAGTATTTTGTATGTCAGTCATTGATGTGTGACGAGTACTATGTTATGTGGAGTGTGCCTATTCTATTCCATATTTGTGTAACCTTTTGTGGTGTAATACAATCTTGAAGTATATACTTGTGTACTTGTGAATCTGTAGGGTCTTGTGAACCTGATAGGGTGTTGTGTTAGCAGTTCATGTTGGGCACCCAAAATAAGGAATAAATCAAAACTCTTCAATGATGATATTTTTTTTTAAAGAAACTAAAACTAGAAAAATGATAATGGAAAGAGACTAATGAAATGATGAACAAGAAAGAACTACCAATCTTCACAGAACATTGAAAGTTAAAAATTCTACCAAATGTTCCTAAGGCTACCTTGTGACCGTGCTTTAATAAACTAAAATTTTAAACCATAGGGTGTACTTTCTCCTATATCTTCCTTGGTTACGAACCATTTCTTTTCCGTTGTGTTAGGTCACATCGAGGATGATGATTTTCTTAAGGGGAGGAGAATGTAATGCCCTGCCTGTTGCGCACGACTTTCACTTTACGTCCCTTGTCCTTTTATGTGTCATTGAATGCTGAATTGAATTCCCCTTTCTATCGTTAGGTGACTCTTACCTTTCCTGCTTTGAAAGAAGTGGTTACCCGTCTTGGTGCCATGGTCGTTCACCGCCTCGTGTTCACTTTGGAATGTCAACCTCTAGTTTTCTTTGCTTGATTTCTTAAGCTTTGTTTTGCAAGTTGTTTTAATCATTGGGAGTAAAGGATAAAATTTCCTAAGGCATATATGATTCCCTTCCTGAGCTATAGATGATTATTATTACCCATATCAATTCTGCTGATATGTTGGTGCTTGAGAGGCTATAACATGATGAATAAGTATAGTTGTTTCTCCATTGAATTGCTCTTAAACCTGGGATGTTTCATGGAATCATCTTACTCCTTCTATGCTTCTTGTTTTGTGAAATCATTCATGCATGAAAACTGATGATGAATTATTAACTGCATCTCCTAAATGTCGCAAACTTGTGCTTGATAAAGCTCTTTGTTCTTTTACGCATATGAGTATAGTCTCATCCTTTGTGGTACAACTTTTAAACATTAGACACCTACTTAGAGTTTGAACATTTTTTTTTCCAGTTGATATTCCTTTCAAAACGTGGAGTTTGTTAGCTGTCCCTCATTGCAGATTCTTGAATACTTGCTTTCAGTTAATAGAAGTTGCAATTGAATTATTGTGCAATACCCCAAAGATGAACTGTAGACCAAATTTTCCCCGTTGCTTTGATTTGCGAATGATTCCTTATGAAATGTATATCTCTTTCTTATGTGCAAGCATGCTCTAAAATATGAAAGTGAACCCGTAGCTACAAGTCCATGATTTGGCTATAACCTTTGTTGTATATGAGTGATCCTTTTGGAAATATCATAGACTTGTAGTTGTCACGGTTAGCCTAATCTCCTCCTTAGCATGGAGGGTGGAGTTATTAAAGTATGACATGATGGAATCCTTCTTGGTGGCATGCACTCACATGATTTTCCCGATTTGTAAATCTTTTTTGGTATCTTGTTTGACTTGCTGCTTATCCTCTCGGACCGCGTGAGATCTCCCTTGGATGGTCTGCATGTGGAGTGGTTGAGAAGGCATCGAAATCTTGTCTATCAAGTTCTTTTTCTCACGGTTTCTCCTAGACGCCTCCTTCTTCCTGCCCTAAACCACGAATGCTTGTTTGCGCTCCATCAAATGCTTTGCAATGGATGAATTACTACAGCGTGTTCTCGACGGGCCAGTTGATTCATTGATGGTGAAATGAAGGTCTATCACCCGATGTTGTGAGGGTGGGTGTGGGTTCTCAAAATCATGCTACACAGTGAAGTATCGGTGGAGCGTAGAACTTAACTTCTCTAGGAAAGTGCCGTGAGGAAGTATTTGGCTATATCACGGCAGCTACGGGGTAGAGAAGTAAACTTATCTCGTAAAAATCGGTGGCCTCCAGAGAGAGTTAAGCTGTGACGTGCCGCAGGGTGATCCCAAGGAACCAATGGTGTTGATCCTATGTTACGGTTGCACATGACCACGATGTCGTGATCGATTGTTGCAAAATCTTACAGGCTATAGTAGAAGAACGAGATAAAGCTTTAGTTGAGCTGTCTTGCCTTTTCATTTTGGAAAGTCACTTCCATCCAGTGTTGAATTTAAGATGGAAGAAGCTTGATCAAATCTTGAGGCTTGTTTTGCAAGTGAGGCTGAGATTACATTCACTACTTGTTCTAGTCTTGACCTGGAAGTTATTCTAGCGCCTAGCCCATGGGTTGATATGGTGGTTATAGATGAAGCTACAAGCTAGGGCCTGCCCTTATGATGGGTATTTGGTTATTGATCCACAGATTCGAAGGCATTGCAAGAGGAAAATCTGCAGTCTCAACAAGGGTGATCTTATAGGCCGCGTGATATTTCATTGCACTGTACCACAAGGCGCCCTTGGACGGGTATTTGGTTGCTGCACTTCAGCAAGGGCCTCTTTCAGAGAATATAGTTCATGGTAATGGTTACCAGTATGGTTCATCCCATGTTGTAGGTAATAGATGTGGCACCCAGATTGTTCACCGACAAGTACAAGAGCATGCTCAGAATTGCCCCGGGACATAGGGCCGAGTTTCAAAGAACAAGAAAATGCTCCTCGAGGGCTCAAGGTGGTGCAGGTTGTAGTAGCACACACTTAGTAGAATCAATTGGTACAAGCTGGAGTTCAACAATAACTAGCACAAATAGCGTCCCAAGTCCCACAAGCTCCGGTTTCTCACCCCCACTTATCATCCCATACTTGCACAAGTTTCTCGAAAACAGTTCAATGTCACGGCATCCCCATGATATTGTAAAACGAGCCTTTAACATTTACCCCATCAGTATATGGGCAGAGATGCACATTGCGGACTATACAATTGATTTTATGAAGACAAGAGCATGGCCGTTAACAGAGTTTGGACCTTGACAGGTGAGGAAGAGATGTTGTCTTTGGTTGGGTTCTTTGTTGCTTGCAGCAGCCCCGTCCATCTTGTTATCGACTGCGGGAGCTTAATCAGGCATGATATTCTCTATACCATTGATTCTTATGTTGTTATTTAACTGAATCATTAAATAACTCTACTCTTCATATAAATGTCTCGTGTGATGGTATGCTTTGTTTGGTTTCCACTTCCCTTGCTCTTTTGTATTTTTTTTGGCGTTAGAAATGATTGCGCTGGTTGAAGCCTTTTATATTGTTTTCTGGGTTTTAATAAATATTAGTTGGGTGAACTTTGTTCTTAAGACTAATAAAACAAAAGAGGTGGGGGTCCTGTAATGAAAATTCCCGAGTTCTTTGTGTTGGTCTCACGATTTGAATGTTTTATCAAACATTGTCGTTGGACTCAACTTTATAGTTCCTGTTTTGTTCTTATTCTTGTTTCGGTTCGA
This sequence comes from Taxus wallichiana var. yunnanensis, assembly GCA_018340775.1. Classification (NCBI taxonomy): domain Eukaryota; kingdom Viridiplantae; phylum Streptophyta; class Pinopsida; order Cupressales; family Taxaceae; genus Taxus; species Taxus wallichiana. The sequence continues at coordinate 119,522,718 of CM031241.1, read as the reverse complement.
GATCTGTAGTTCTGGTTTATGTTGGGTATTTGCGAATTGGTGATTGAGTACTGCGAGTGCATTGTGTATAGGTGAATGATGCTATTCTTGTCTCTATCCTTTTCTTTTAGTTGTTTTAGGTTCTAGTAACCCTTCCCGGTTGGCTTGGTGTGTGCTTAGCTTGACTGATTTTTGAATTGAGCCAAGTTGATATTACTTTCAACTAGGTTAGTTGCTTTTGTTATTTGTTTTGAATCGCTCGAAGAAATACTTTTATTCTTCGAGTGTCATGGTTGATCTTCATAATTTGATATCAATTCATGTTCACCATTTGGAGATTGTTGTCTTTGGAATCACCTTCTCTCCCTTGGTGACTGTTGTATGTTTTGAGGAATGTAGCTGATCCTATGGAATGTCTTCTTTTGACGATACTCACATTTCTTTTGGATAGCTTAAAATGTCAGAGGAAATACTCTTTTCTTACCTTGATTTTGTTTCACACATGTTGGAGGATACAAGATCTACTTGATCATTAGTGAGGAAGTTTTCAAATCTTAAAATTGGGATGTTGGTTTTATGCGTAAGAAATTACTCTATGTTTTGCTCCGTAAAGATGTTTAAAATTCATTCTCCTGTGACTTAGAGGCTGGTGTGTTTGAAAACTCATTGGTTGACTGGTTTTGTGATGATCGTTGTGATACAACCTCCTTGCTGTCATTGTAGTAGAATGGTTATGTGTTGACCAGAAAGGTTAAAGTCAACTTGTTGTTGACGACAGATCCTTTGGAAGCTATGTATCCTGTGTTGTGTTCTTGTGAATGATTGAGTAACCCTCCTGTAAGATTTATAATGGTTATGTTTGGTCTTGCCAAGTTTGTCCTTTTTCTTAAGACATTCTCTTGATTAGAAGAAAGTTTAATAGAAGGATTGTTAGGATAGGATGTGGCCCATATGGGGTCATTTGTGCGTTTCATTCCTTTTCTTTTCAATTTATTTATTCTGTACTGACATAAAATTAACTGTTATAGGCACATCACCTTAATATGAATAAGTCATGTTGGTTTAGATATTCTCATGTCGATTGATTGTTTGGGATCTTCCAGTGGCATAGTGAATCCTTGGCTTGGTGAACTAACTTAAACAAATAGGGACAGATCACGTTTGAAATTAATTCTCTTCTTGTAATTGTTTTTGTTTCGAAATGTTATCTTGTTAAAATGACGGTCATTATTGTGATATGGGCGAAATTCACTATGATGTTTATTAACTCTCTATGAGAAAATGATAATTAAATAGATTTAGTGTCGTCCCTTTTTATTTAGACATTTTATGCTTTTGGACAACTCTTTAATTGCTCTTGTTTAGACTCTTGGATTATTGTTTTCTTCATCAACGGTGCTTTTCTTCCTTGAAACAGTTAGATAACAACATATTGTCTTAATGTTATAGCTTTTATCGTGCTCAGTTCTTGCGAACTGACATGTGCTAACAAATGTGCAGGAGGATTTCCTGAGTAGAAAAGAAAAAAAGAGAGAGAAAAAGAAACACGTGTAGAAAGTGGTTTCCAGCCTTCTTAGGAACTCTATTATTGTACGAATGTTTTTTCTTTTTTTTAAAACATTGGTATGGAAATTGTGGAGACTATTTAGAAGGCATTGCGTTATAATTTTGTATTGTACTCATGTAGGTTGTTGTTATCATTTGAAATTCAATTTGAGAAATATTATTGTCAATAAGATTAAATGAACTTGTTTTGACATGCGTATCCTTCGTTGAATTTTCACTTTTCAGAATATGATTTATCCTTGAATTTTCAAACCTAATTCTAATTATCTAAACTTGAATCAACTTGCATCGCTCTAGTTACCTTGGTCATGTGTCGTTTGGTAGAGGACTATGTTTTGAATCTAGCAAAAAAAAAAGAGAAACAAATATACCTGGTGACCCCACTTAAACTAATCAACAATCTCTTATTGTGGTGAATCCTTGGAACGGTCTTAAGGTGAAATCAATGATTAAATTCTTGGAAGATAATAAGATTATAATAAATAGAAGGAACTTGACTAAGAAACTCTTCGATTCATCTTACCCGTTGAAAATGTAAACAGTATACTTATGTCTATCTCTTCAAGTGAAGCCCGAGTCAAACCTGTAATATTTCTGGTTAGGCTCTTGACCCCAATGAAATCCTTTTTAACCACTAATAAGATCTTAATGATGAATCCAAGATTTAGACAGTCATGTACTGAAATAAAATAAAATAAAATAAAAATGACCGCTTGAAAAGATAAAACATATATGTTCAAAAGCACAACGTCGAAAACAGATTGATGAAGTTAAGAGCCTTGAGAAATTAACTGCCTCCTCACAAATGAATAAGTTAATCAAGTAAATGAAGCAACCTCTTACCATCCAATAATTGGTTTACACTGTATATTAACATTAACAAGGTAGGGGAAAATTCTTCAAAGGAGACATGAACTTCAGATTCTCCTATCATGATTCCTCTGGGAAAAGTAAAGAATGTAAAAGCACTTACAGCTAAAACATGATTCTAAAGAAACCTTCTGTGGGAAGACCTTGTTTGTAAAATTGCATACTTTAGATGAACCATTGTGTCCTTAGTGTGTGCCTCATGTTTATCTGTAACCAGTGTGGGTCCGTGTTGTGGAAAGCATGTCTTTAGTTGGTTGTATTCCCTAGAGAACTTGTGTAGTGTCGTATTATCTTCAAGCAAGTCAAAAAAAAAAAATATCCTGTCTTTTACCGTGTTGTTCGTGTGTTGAAATGTTGGGGTGTTCTGAGTATCTCGAGAGGCATAAACAAAAAAATGCAAATACCAATGCGACTACCAATTTTAAACCTTGATCTCTACAAAAAAACACCATGCAAACAAAAAAATACCAAAAAAGATCTAAAAATTTCCAGTTTAATAAATGATTTAAAAAAACAGAATAAAGAACGTCTTATTTTAGCTAATCTTCTAAATTTAGCTGCATCTAGCTAAATGTAGCTACAAAACCCCTGAAAAATCAAGGAGATCTACACATGCATGAAGAGCACAGCAAAACCAAAAAATTTCTAAGAACAACTTGTTAAATATCATTAGTAATACATTTCCGAGAATCTAATGATCGAGAAACTTGCACGAGGAGTAAAAAAATAACGAAACCATAAGTGATCGCAACTTAGATGACGAATGAACATTTACCCGATCTCAACTCTGATACCATGAAAGATTTGGTGAGAATTGTATCAAAAACTGTGCACCATGATGAAGTTGTACTCCAAAGGAAACGTAATAGCTCTAGTGTAATCACAAGGAGGAATCGATCAATCAATGGAAGAACTTGCATAACAGAACAAAGCTTGCACATATAGAAAGACAATAGAGTGTCTTGGCATACTCATAAATGTCAAATGAAGGGATACATATAATGTGCTAAGTAACCCTAGTGCATGACACATAATCAAACCCAAAACCTAACCCATGTGAGATGACCCTCCATATGTGAGTGGAGGACATATAGGATCCCACACACCAATATCTAATCTGTTGCTTCAACTATTTATGGCTTTCTTTTTCTTGGTCCATTTAGATATTTGTATACATTGGTGCCCATTACTATAAGGTAAAGTTGATATCTACCCCTATGCTAGATGCATTTCCATTGTACTTTTTGATTTATTTCAAGAGAGATAAGCCATTTTACTTATGAAACCTTGGTTTCCCTCTTTCAACCAACTTATTAAAACCTTATTTGTCAAGCCCATATATATTAGATCATCCCATCTACCACTACAATTTTGGAGTGAGGATCGCCTTGTACAATTTAGTAATGCTATGGACATATTTCTAGTCTTTGATCCTATAAATGATAAAAACCCACAAAACATGTTCATGCATCCTAGTTGATATGGATACCTCAATTAAATTCTAGGAAACTATTTAGATTAAGGTTCATGAAAGAACATGGAATTAGGCCTTGGAATATGAAGGGATTTCCTTTAAATGTAGGAAATGTTTTTATTTTTGGCATACTTTGCTTCAAATTTCTACATTGGAAACACAAGATGAATGAAAGAGTGTCATGGTGGAAGAATTCCTTTCCCTATCATTTGGTTATGAAAGGAAACACAAAAAAGTAACTCAAAAACTTAAAAATTATAAGATATAGTATGAACCACACAATTAGAGGAAAATGATTATGAAAATGAAGAGTTGTTGTGGATAATAAAGAGGAAAATACTCCTACAGTAAAGTAAATAAATTTGGTGTTCCTTAGATTACAAGAATGAGTAGGGGATTTGGCTATAAAAGGATAGGTTTTTGGTGGAGTTCAGGAGTCGTTTTTGCAAGAGAATCCATTGAAGAAAGTGAAAGGGTTCATCCGATATCTCATGATGGAACTCATCCTATCATGGAGATGAAAATTGTTATCTTGGTATTCAAGGATGAAGATGATAAGAACTTGATGGCTTTTTGGTAAAAAGAAAAAATGAAAAATCAAGGCGACCTTATGTTCTCAAATAATGAGTGACTATTGTGAAAGATCAAAAATTATTTTTGAATTTTGGTAGTCTAGTAGCTATTCCTAGACTATATGGGTTTTATTTATTTTCATAGTTGTTTTTAGAGTGGGATGTTTGGAGGTTTCCTTAAATGTTAAGGATTATGTATCTCTGATATAGTTGTCAAGTCAAAATAATTATTTGTTGATTGGTTATATAAGGTTATGGGGAACCTTCCTGTTGACATTTTTACACTCTTGCAAAAATGGGCAACTCCAAAATTTGTTCTCGATGGAAGGCATTGATGAAATGGACCTAACTAGGGGGATGTATTACAATTTTATTGTGTTTTAAATTGCAACAATTGATTAACTACATGTAATCTGTAGGTATTTGTGATGTTACAAAATATAACACCTCATATAGACCACCATTATATGTTCATCTTTAGCAAGGAAACAAAAATCCCTGAAGGACTAATGCATTGCCTTGATGAAGGCAGGAATCACAGTTTAGGTGAAATGTTAAATTTAGGAACAACAAATAGAGTTGTAGTTTACATGAAAGTGAGTTCATTATTAAGTTACAGGTACCTCAAAAATCATTATTTCTACATGTTTAAATACATTTAATTATGTGATTGAGTTGTTTATTTCATTATACAATCAATATCCATCATAAAAGTTGAATGCAGAAATAAGTATACAACTCAATTATAGAAATTAATGTTATTTATTCATGAAGAAATTCAATGTTTCCCACACAAGCCGTGGGATGTAACTCATAACTACTGAAGAAAGAAGTACATGTGCATAAAGTTAAAAGTAAAAGAGTATAGAAGAAACCCATCATTTCCTTGGGTTTTTCTTCTAATCTTCTTGTCTCCAATTCTAGCTCCATATTTCATCCAACTCTCCCAGTAGCTACAATGTACCTGAAAAAAAAAAAGAAAGGGCATCAATATTGAGCTTAGGGTTTGATCTGTACTCATGTACTTGTCTAACTACATGCAAATAGATTTCTAAATATCAGAAGCATAAGGTACATCATGACAAATGCAAAATTGATAAAGTAGTATTCTACAGAAGCACATATGATTCGCGAGAATCTGTAATTTCACAAACAAGGACGGAAGCCTGTATAATTTTATTAATGTGAAATCAATCAACCATTACAATGGAGTGTTGTAATTCTTATAGGAATTGTACAACAATATACAAACAAATAAATGGGTTGCACAGTTACAACCGAGAATCAAATACACACAATAATATTGTTAAAACAATATAACAACTCCCGTAGTGTTTTGAATAAAGACAATTAGATGGTTATATAAATATAACCATATTACAATTAATAATAAATACCCAATTATTATAGTTAAAGAAAAATTAACTATAGAGAAATATATTTTTCCTAACATTCCCCCCCTTAATTTTGCATTGCCTCAAGGGATGAGGAGAGGAACTCTCTGAACAACTCAAACTTGTCACGTGCAAGTGACTTCATGAAGATATCTACTCATTGTTCAATGGTTGGACAAAATTAAATCTATATATTGTGCTTCAAGACATGCTCGCATATGAAATGTACACAGTATGCCTCGGTGTGTTTTGTTTTTCATGGAAAACTATACTTGTGAAAAAGTTTGAGAACACATTAATTTTCAACATACATGGTGGTCATTTTTTCCTTTTGTATTCCAATTCCTTCGAGTATGCAAAGTATCCAAATCGATTTAGAGATATCTTCTCTTGCGAGAATGATACTCACTTCATGGAAGAATGAGAAACAAAGTGTTGTTTCTTGCTTCCCCAAGATATTGGTCCAGATCCCATAAAGAATACAAATCTTGAACTAGATTTTCTATCATCAATATTACCTACATGATTTGAATATGAATATCCTCACAAGAAGAAGTTGTCATTATTCTTGTATTCTAGACCAAGATCCACTAATCCTTTGAGATATATTAAGATGCACCTTGCTGATTTCAAATGAAAAACTTTGGGTTCCTGCATGAACTTGGATAGATATCTCATTGCAAAGCTAATTTCTGGTCTAGTATAGGTAAGGTAAATGAGACTACCAATCAACTGCTGATAGAGAGTGGCATTTACCTCAAAATATGGATCTGAATGAGATAAATGCAATCTGTTATCCATAGGTGTAGCAATCAGTGTGTAATCCATCATCCTGAATTTCTCGAGTGTCATCTTGGTATATTTCATCTGAGAAACAAAGATGTTATTCTCTTTTTGCCATACTTCCAATCCAAGACAATAGTGCATTAGCCCGAGATCTATCATGCCGAATGATCGATTAAGATATTTCTTCATTGCATCGATCATCCTCACTGAAGTACCCGTGATGACTAGATCTTTGACATAGATAACGAAAATCACAATCTCCCCCCTTTTTTTTTGAGGTAAAGATTGGGATCATATGGATTTATAACAAATCCATGTTGTATGAGATGCTCATCAATTTTGATGTACCATGCCCGAGGTTCCTCTTTGATGCCATATAGATATTTCCTGAGTTTGCATACCTTTGCTTCTTGACCAGGTACAATTTATCCCTCAGGTTGAGTCATGTAGACTTCTTCTTGTAAATATCCATTCGAGAAGGCACTTTTTATGTCCATCTGATGGAATTTCCAACCAAACTGTGCAGCTAGAGAAAATATCATCTTGATTGTTTTGATCTTAGCATTGTGGAGAAAATTTATCCTTATAGTCAATGCCTTCTTTTTGTGCATACCCCTTTGTAAATAGTCTCACTTTGTACTTTTTTTGTATATCCATCTGCATCCATGGGTTTCTTCCCTAGTGGAAGATCTACAAGTTGCCAAGTGTTGTTTTTTATTACTAAATGATATTTAGAATCCATGACATCTTTCCAATAGTTTGACTCTAGGGATTCCCGACTGGACTGAGACGGCTCATCAAATTCAATAACTCTACTCATCAAAGAAAAGTTAACTTATTCTCTTGCTTTACTATGAGTCTCGTGGTCTAGGGGTGGATATATTCGGTGGAGCATCCATTCTTACATCTCGTAACGTGCTAGTATACCACTTAGGCATACGATGAACTTTTCCCATGGGTCGTGGTTCTACCATATCAACACCATCATCCCCATTATCATCTATGGGAACATCAACATAAGTTTTTACAACGGTGGAGAATATACATCGGTGAGTCTAGAGGAGGATACTCGCTTCTTGCTTCTCAAAGAACTCAACATCTCTCTCACGGTGTAGACTCTCCTGTTCTTCAGATCCATCAATCTATACCCAAGAGTTTCTTCACTGTAGCCAATGAAAATGAGTTTCTATGACTTCATGTCCAATTTATTTATATTCTTCTTGGGTATATGCATACTTTCTTTGCACCTGAATAATCTAAGGTGTGCAGTAGATGGTTTTCGATTTGACCATGCTTCATGTGGTGTTACTCCATCAAGAGCAACTATGGGCACTCTATTCAACAAATACATTGTTGTATTTGCTACTTCTTCCCAAAATGTCTTTGCAAGACCAGAATCATTGATCATGCATCACACCATTTCCATGATAGTATGATTTCTTCTCTCAAAAATGCCATTTTGCTGAAATATTTTTGGAGGAGAAATTTGTTGATGAATCCCATGAGCTTGTAAGTAGTATTTGAACTCATCATTGGTGAATTCCCCCACTTGATTTGAGTGGAGAGTTCTGATGTGATGACCACTTTCATTCTCAACATATAATTTAAACTTTTTGAAGGTTTCAAAAGCTTCACTTTTCTTGCAAAGACAAGATATCCACATTTTCCATGAGTAGTCATAAACACAACACATGAAGTGTTGGAACCCACAATGAATTGGTTGCATTGGACCAAAAAGATCGGTATGAACTAGGTCAATTTTTCCATGAGCTCAAAAATTACTCTTTTGGAATGAAGCTCTATGTTGTTTTCCTGCTAGGAAGTGAGGACACTTTTTGTATCCTTCTGAAGAGATGGTAACCCATGTACCATATTACATCGACAAAGTGTCTTGAGATACTTGAAACTAACATGACCAAGTCTCTAATGCCATAACTGTGTTGAGGTAGAGTTCTTAGCCACAAGTTCCTGATCATCTCTATGGACAAAATCAAGCTGGAACATGCATCCCACATTGGAGGCTTTTGCAACTATTTTTGAGCCTCATGATTTGTCTCAAATTAAACACATTTTCTTTCCTAATGACTATCAAAGTCAATTTTTAAGTTGTGATCTAGGAGTTGAATGACTGAAAGTAGATTCTTTGTCAACCTAGGGACATATAAGACATTTGATAGTCTACAATTGCATGAACCAAGGGGTAGAGAAATGTTCCCAATCCCCTAAACTATATATGAAGAATCATCACCCAACGAAACATGGTTTTTGAAGGCGTGGACCTCATTGAAGTAAAGACTTTGTGGCCGATCATGTGTTGACTGGCTCTGAATCAACATACCGGACATCAATAGATGACATAGAGGGTTCACTTGATCGAAAGCGATTCTACAAGTAGTATTCATTATCTGACTATTCTTGTTGCTCAACAATATTTCCTTGCTGATAGGGTTTTCTTTTCCAGTTACCATTTTTCGCCCTTGATTATAGTTAGAATGTCCCTTGTGAGATTATTGTTGTACAGGTCCGTGAGTTGCTTGATGAACCTTTCTTGTAATTATTATACCAACAATCTTTTAAGTCATGTCCTCTTTTACAAATTGGACATTTATTCTTCAGTTGATTGTCCCCTTGATGTTGATGCTGATTTTGGGAATTTTGATAGGAATTAGATTTTTCTTTACCTTTTTCTTTCCATTTTTGATGTGAAGAAAGTGCTTGATCCTATTCATCATCCTTATTATGCATAACTTCCTCTTGCTGCAAAGGGTTTACCTGTTTGTCAAAAGTAACTGTTGTATCTAACAAGTTTAGTGTTCTTACAAAAATTTGGTAAGAAGAAGGGAGGGCTCTCGGAAAATGGGAATGAGAGCTTCATCTCGTGACCACTTCTCTCGGGGCTGAAGTGAAGCCCTCAACTTTGTAACTCTTCTCAAGAAAGATTCAATTTTTTCATTTCTCTTGAACTTCAATGTGTGTAACTGACTCTGCAAATTTAGAATGACATTCTTGTTTTTAGTCTCGTACACCATGCTCAACTTATCCCACGCTTTTTGGTTGTTTTGGCATCTTGAATGTGGGGTTTCACATCATCGGACGCTCCATACAAGATGATGAGTTTGGCCTTCTAATCTGCTTTATCAAACTTTCGTTGTTGTGTTGTATCAGTAGTTGATATAGTCAAAGTACCATTCACAACAATCCAGATCTCTTCAAACTCAAGTTGTGTCTTGATTTTAGTCTTCCATGCAGCATAGTTGTTTCCTTTGAGTAGTTGTGAATATGGAAGAAAACATTTGGGGGCATTGGTTCCCATTTTACAGAAATCACTGACAAGGTTAGGCTCTTATCACTCCAAGTATAAGCTCTCCCAATATATATACCATCAGTTTGATATACCAAACTTTTCTATATATGCGCCCTTCCGATATACCCAGTATGTGGAAGAAGCTCTCCCTTTCTATATACCTGACGGTATGTGAAAGAGGCATTAACGTACATGAAAGAGTTTGATACATGGTACCAAAACAATACTAAAAGGGTCTCATGTGATTATTGACACCGACTATAAGAAATATTATCATACACATGTGTAACTTCACTATATACTCGGATAATTTCTCGATCTGGATTTATGGTGTGCAATCATTCACGAGAGAGATGGCAAGGATCACCGTGTGTGCATTGTGTCCTTATTGCTCCCCGTCGATTTAAAGGGTCGATGCCTAGATGACATTGTTGCAGTTATATTAGGTGTTAAGTGTAGTATAGTCATGATGAATTTACCCATAAGTGCTTCCTAGAGGCATTGTATATACCAAATGCTATGAATGAGATCTAGGATCTTGTGAGTTTTTTTCGACCCAAATTTTAATGTTTTTCAAGATAATATTTTTCCAATTTTTGAGAAGTTACAAAGTTTTGGTTCACTATGGTAACCTAAAAATTAGTACAATATATTGAAGTATTCAAATTACATTCAAAAATTTGGAAAAATTGAATAAACGAATTTTTTTTTTTTTGGGCCCTGGTTGCCTATGGAGCCCAAAATGACCCTTTATGCCAAAAATTGCAGAAAATAGCAGAAAATGCAATAATTTTTGTGTACCCATATAGTAAATGTTGCTCAAAATGAAAAAATAGGCCTAATAGGAGAATTTTGTTTTTGCCATATATTAGGGTTTTCCTCACTAAAATTTTAGTGACCTATTTAGTTATGACTAAACTATTGAGAGGAGGGTTTTCCACTAATTTTGCCTCCAAGTTTGGCGTTTTATCAAATTTGCCTCTAAATGGAAAAATTGTTTGAAAATCAATTTAGGGGTGGGGTTAAACCCCAAACCTCATCCACCCAAGCGTTCACACTAGCCACATAGGCACCTTTAGCACTTATGCTTTAAAAAAGCATATTAAATTTAATGAATATGAAAATTGACTCACCTCATGAAAAAATGATGTGGCAGAGGTCCCACATGGCCTCGTGTGTGTTAAAGTTGGAAGTCCACATAGTTGCGAGAGGTGGATTAGGTCTTCCCCACGAAGAAAGGACGTGAAGCTTATCTCCTTTTCTTTTTCAACGACGTTATTTGGTATTGATTACTCAGGATTTTTATTTAGCTATCTCTTTTTGCTTTGATTTTGATTGATTACTAATTTTATTGTAAATGTAGGTCGTAGGGTTGGGAGACACTATGTTTGGTTGCTTCGCTTGTTTTCTTTCGCGAGTCACGGGGGCATTTCTCACCGATTTGATGTGTTTGCAGGTTTGTGGCGCTCGATCCGCTTGGTGGATAAGACTCATGGGAAGGGCTCGATGGAACACAACTCGATCATGGAGAGGGCTCAACCGTGGAGAGGGATCACTTGTCATGGAGGATTTGGCCAACTCGGGGTTGATTGTTGCATAACTTGGTTGCTTTGTATGTTTACAACCCACCCATGCAATGCATGACTCAGGCTCCTTGGATGAGCTTCTTAGCTTAGAGTAAATAATGGAACATGTATAGATGGTGTGGGCTTGGATCCAATGAAATGAAATACATGGCTTGACCGTGTTAAAACATCTTGCTCGATCCAAATTGGAGGTAGCTCACTAATGTAATTCATGTGTGGACTCATGTCCCTTTGCTCATAGGTTAGCTCAGTGTGGAGCTCTGTCTCAACCTCAATGGATAACACAAAAAACCTCCAAAAGTAGTAGTGACTGAGAAGTTGCGGGAGGCTACACAGGCTCTCAATTGTTGCAAATGCTTCTCCAATATCCTCTATCTCTTCTGCTCTCTCTTTCCACACCTTCTCTGCTTCACAGGTCTAGATTCTCACTCTGGTACCAAATGTAATTTCACAAATAGGGATGGAAGCCTGTATAATTATATTAATGTGAAATCAATCAACCATTACAATGGAGTGCTATAATTCTTATAGGAATTGTACTTTATGCAATATACAAACAGATAAATTGGTTACACATTCAACCAAGAATCAAATACACATAATAATATTGATAAAACAATATAACAACCCACGTAGTGTTTTGAATAAAGACAATTAGACAGCTTATATAAATAAAACAATATTACAATTAATAATTTTTACCCAATTATTATAGTTAAAGAAAAATTAACTATAGAGAAATATATTTTCCTAACGTAATCATTATAGAAGAAGAAAGAGAAAAGAAAAACTATGGAACATAAGAGAGGCCAAAAAGCCTAATTATTTTCTAACTATTTTCTTAAGTGTGCAGGTACATGTAGCAATGGAAGAAAGAAAAATATTTGCATAAATGATTATTGTACTAAAAGAAATCATTTAGGATTTTAATTTCTCAAGAATACAAGTATAGAGATCTGTCAAAGCACTTATGGCTTAAGGAATCTAGATGGTACAAGATTGAGAGATTCCAAGGAAAAGGAAAATGCAAGCATAAAATATCAGTTTTCATCAAATTACAATCAAGTATAAGGTACATAATGAATATCAAAATCTACAACTACTGCTCAAATAAGACATGATCTATGGGATGGAAGACATTGGAGCACTTTGAATCAGAGGTACATATTACTTTCAACACTTAAAATTTTTCAAGGATACAAGAGAAGAATTCATTCATATCTTTCACAATGATCAAGATAAAAGTACAAGTATTCATATTTGCCACTCAAATAAGAATGAAGGTACATAGTTCAAAGAAGATGCATTATGTTGCATAACTTGGGAAAATTATAGAGTATAGATTACAAGTTCAAATAGGTACATGAATGATCTAAATGTCATAGCTTATCAAAGGAAACAAATTGCATTTAAAAGGTACAACATTGAATGAAGAACACTTAATAGTTTTCAGGGCTCACATTAAAGGATAATCATGTTATTGTTCAAGTAAACTCTTAATTATGATACGGTCAAGTACAAATTCATGAGAACATAAGCTATTATGAAATACATAGTGACATTTCTATCTTAGAAACAAATCTAGAGAATCAAAATATAGGTTTTTCATTCATGAAGATCAAACATCATTATCATGCATAAAATAAATGAATTGAGCTCAGTATGTAAGTTGAAACCAAATTTTTGAGAGTAACTAGCTTCATTTTTAAAGACAAACTCAAGATTACAGGCTTCTAAAAGGTTTCAACAATTTGAGATATCATATAAAAATCACCAAGGGACAGATTTGTAAAATTTTCATCAATTATTCTTAAAGGAACTTCATACTTAGCCTTCAAGAGCACCTAAAAATTTAAAAGAGTGCAGATATCTTCATGGTAAAGCACAATTTCAATGTACAGGAAGAAAACATCTCTTTCTAAGTATCAAGTTTAAAGTTTTCAAAAGTCAAGCATGATGAACTGAAACAGTCACCAACCCTCAATCTTAGAATGCAGGATCAAAGTTACATGAAGAGAGAAATAGGAAAGGCTTATAGCCTTAAAATTTTCCAACTGTTACTTCAAATGTGTAGGTACAATTAGAAAGGAAAGAGAAATGTTTATTCATCAAACAAATTAGATTACCATGAGATTTCAGGAATATGAATCTCAAGTTTCTATCTTATAGAGCTAAAAATTTTCAGTTGTCCAATAAAGGCATCACCATCAAAGAAGGCACAATATTCAAGATGGAATATATATACTAATTAGAACTTCAAAATGAGTCAAGTACAAATACTGTAGCTCCTGAAGGTGATGACTAAATCATATTTCTACATAGTTTACAAAGTAATAATCAAGTAAGAGAAATGGAAGATGTCACCTACAGTCAACTGAAGAAGTGATATCACTTCTTGAAGTCAAGGTTTCATCCATACAAAGATGTGATAGTAAAATAACAACTGCTCACAAGAAATGCATCCACAAATAACATGTAGCAGGTTTTTTATAATAATGAGATCTACAGATCTTGAATGTTACAACAACGGATTAAATCTCAAAAACAATACAATACAAGTCAAAATTTCTTCAATTGTGTAACAGAGAAGTTGAAATGGAGCAATAAAACCTTTCATAGTCAAGTTCTAAGACATCGAATAGATCTACAACCAGTGAGCAAAAAATAGCTCAAAATTACAAACCGAGAAGGAAGATACAACTCGAATCACTTGTGTGAAACAATAAACACTCAAGCACACTTTTATGCAAAGAAGAGAAACATAATGAGCCATCAGGGTATATAACCCACAATAGAAAGCTAGAGGTCTTAACAAAGAGAGAAAGTACAGTCATCAACAATGGTGGAAAATTTTTTTGAAAGTATAAATCAAAAACATTTTCAATAGAAACCATCCAAACAGAAAGCTAAAAACTAAGTTACAAATATCAAAGTTTGAGTTACAAGTTTGTCACGTAGGTGGGAGGCTTAATTACAAACTGTATGAATATTACAAACCTAATTTGGGTACAAATAAATGCATAGATGAATAATATTCAAGACATCTACAAATTCAAATGACCAACTTGTCGTTACTCAAAAATAGAAACGAGCTATGGGCTCGAAGAACGCTAAATGTTGCAGACCCATATCTAGGTGGAGCTCAAGTAGCATATTAATGGCAGAAAAATAGTTGCAATAACATATAATGCGCTCATCATATGTGAATGAAACTTCAAAGAAACTAGAATGTAAATGTTATAGAAACAAAACCCAAATGGAAGTTCAGATATCAACATTTATAGAGCCATCAAAGATCAAACAGAACTCTACTTAATAAAATAATGATGGCCACAAGCTCTCACAAAGAGCTTGGTATAAGCGAGAACTAGAAATTTGAAGATATGACTACCCAGAGACCATTTATTCTAAAGGAATCCATAGTGAATCTCCCAACAGAGCCACTAAAAACACAAGAAATTATATATATAGGAAGCACGATCGAAGCGAGAGAGTTTAAAAGATGCAAGAAAATGAACTCTAAACTCAGAAAAAACCCAAACTATTCAAAAGGGTAGTAAAAAATATAAATACTCAGAGATTTGAAGCAACATTTACCTCGAATGTTTAGTTATCAATGATCTAAGAATGTAAAATATTTCCATGTCATGGCTCATTCAGAGGCTCAGAAAAATAATGGCGGCCTTATATCTTCTTTAGAAGCTCAAACCAGAATGAAATAATGCAAGAAAGAACTAACAGAGTTCAATTTTGCCAAAAATTGAGCTCAAGATCAAACAACAATGGCGGTTTTATAATTTTTTCAGATCTCAAACTAGAGTGAAGAAATAAAATGTATGTATTCATAGATACAGAGAGCTCGAGAGATCATTCATGGTGGTGTGCATAAAAATGCCCAGGGATTTGCCCTTCAAAATGAAAAAATGATAAGCTCGACAAGATTTTTTAATCAAACCTAACTCACCTTGAGTTAGCATCAATGGCCAAGATTAGATCGTTCAAGGATCTAATGGTATACGTTACAAACCACAGACCAAATACCAGGATAAAGATCAACGATTCAAATATCATCAAAGTATTATGATCAATGGTACCAGACCAATAATGAATTCAATGCAGTCCAACTACTCTCATCTGTCAGGTTCGAGCCAAGTTACAAGATTAATGGTTGAGAATCAAATAGGAAATGGATCGATGCTCCTCATTAAAATTAGGTAACTCAACCATGGCTCTTAACTTCACACATGTAAAGTATGTCACCAACATTCTAGAAGGATGAGTCATCGTCAAAACGGGCCAGCCCTATTATTTGATTATCATTTGCATTGACATATTAAAGGTCCAAAACTATAGTGCCAAATTCTGAAAACAATAATTATCAGAAAGGTAAACCATTTACCTTATGTTATGAATGATTATTCAAAAATACCAAAACTATATTATATGCCATGGTAGGATAACCAATGATTATCAAAAAGGTAAACTTTACCTTATCAACTTATATGCAATGATTCCTAATCAAAAGGGGACCAAGAAATAATGCAAGGATCAAGTAAAATGAAGGTGGACAAGTAAGGGATGGTCAATACATACTTTAAAATGCCATGATTACCTTAAACCCCTCAAAGATACCTTAAACTTGCCAAAAATCTCATGCTTAAGGAGATAAATTAAAAGAGAGACATGTATCTTTTGCATGTGAACATAAAGGTGACAAGGAATTACTCATGCATATAAAGACAAGGACCAACCATTGACAAGTGTCACATCATTCCACTAGAAGACAAAGATGATCATCTTATCATGCAGATAGAGTGCAAAGATGTCAACATCAGAGATCAAGAAGACCTTTTGACATGTTAATTACCTTATTTTTCAAAATAAGGGTATTATTATTGTACACATGCCTACAGGTGGTCCCCACATTGGAGGGTGAATGTTTTACAAAGTATTAAAGACAAAGGAATTATTTTTTCTCACACATGAAGATTAATTTTTGCATGTGCATCCAAGGGGGCAGAATTGTAAAGGTGCCTAAAATTATCATTGCAAGTGGATCAAGTTGCAAGTGTCACATCAAACAGAAGAAGAAAAAGATTGCATGCACATTGGAGAAGACTTGCACAACAAGCAAGTATTTAATTTTAGAAAAAGTATTCACCCAAGTTTTATTAAAAATAGATCAGTCAACGCACTTGACTGAAATTTATTTTTGTAACCAAGGCTATTAATGCCTCATTGTAATCAACATGTCTATTTTTATTCCATTTATTTATTCATGATAAAGGGGTAAAATTAGCATGCATGGGTGAGTACAAATTTTAGCCTATTTTTAGGATGGGTTGGGTGAATAATCTTGTTATATATTGTGTGCAATTGCAAGGCACAAGGGGGACTTTTTGGACATAGGAGTGCTAAAGAATTTTTTTGCAGTTTTCCCCTTGAATGAGAACTAATTTCTACCTTTCCAATTATTTGTAGTGGTGTGTATATCTTTATTAATTCTTGTGAATGTCAATTCCCTGATTAATCATCTTACCTTGCTATAAATCTGTAATTTCTGCATAGTATTAGTGTGCATGTTTATCTTATTGTGTTGTTGTGATTTATTCCCTCAATACAAGTGTTTTACTATAGTATTTTGCTGAAACCATTGGTTCGTGCATCCAAAATTCATTCTCAATTTTATTTTTCATATACTCACCAAATCCTCAACAATTTTGGTGTATCACCCATTTCAATTTCAAGATTACTGAGTCATATTTTTACCCTCAAAACCCCAAAAAACTAGTTTAGGATACATCAAAAAGGAATTGATGTTGATATCAAAGACTCACCTCAACAATAGGTATACCCATAGACCTGAGGTGTTTCCATTGTATCTATGAAAGTGAGAGATTCAAAGCAAGCTTAGAACCCCGTTGTCATCTCTCAACCAGGGTGCACTTTCAAGAGATAACAATTTGTACATCCCATATTAATTTACCTAATCAACGTAAAAATAGATGCATATACCCTATTTAAAAGATCTTATTTTGGAAAAAGTAATAAATATACTAGCAATGGAAAACCATTTGAGATTGACATCTATTTTGTGAAATATTTTCAATGACACCTTATTTTTTTGTAAGATGTAATTATGATATTCTATGAGGATGAGTTTTACCATTTTAAGTCATAAAACACCTTACAAACAACCACCAAACTATTGTGCATCAATTTACCTACATGTTAAAATGCTTATTATGATGAAATGACCTTGTAGAAAATTCTAATTCCTTATCAAACATGGGAGAATATTTGTGTACACACTAAAGAATTGAATATGTGTAGATAATTTTAAATACGACTTGTAAGACATTTCATGATTTAGTTTTCTATATTTATTCATGCAATTTATTCAAGATATAATGTTATTATAGTTGTGATTTCTTAATTAAAATGTTAGAAATTATATTTACTTGAAATTCCACCTAAATTTTTTGAATTGTTATAGAATGTATGTTATTTTTAATGAAACCTTTTCACAATGTTAAATAGAACCTTATTGTAAATTCAGAAATTCATTATTTAAAAGAAATCAATTTTTTTCCTAAATCTTCACTAACTAAAAATTTCATTAGGATTCATGAAAATATATTTTTATGTTTCCTTCCATGTGCATTGACAATTTTTATGGTCATAATTTATTGAATCCACATTATATCAAAATTGTAATATGATTGGTCTAAAAATAAACATATGCTTGTGTTATTACATCATATGTGAAAATGTGAATGAAATCCCTCTTAGTTGAAATATTTTGAACTACTTGCTGAGATGTCAAAATGACATTACTTTAACACAATTAATTTATTTAACCTAAGTCTCAACATCTTTAACATTCTTTTATTTTTATACTATAATGAATTGGGTTTAAGAACTTAATTATTTATAATTTTATGTTACCAACCAAAGAAAACAAATGCAATTCATTTATATTGGAAAAGAATATTGACATATCAAATGAAAATTTTACAATTTTTGGTGCCATATTCTAATTATACTTCTAAAATTTACATGTTTGACTATTGAAGATTTTCTTATTGGCCCAATGTCTAGATATGTTATTGATTTATTTTCTTGATTGTCCTTAAATTTATACAAGATCTACCACAAAGTTGCAATCTAAATGATGAGTATTATCTCTAGCAATAAGAAGGCCTCAATTCATATGTAACTTATACCAGAAGAAACACCAAAATAGATAATCCATGATGGTATTTATATGCACAAGAAAACACAAGATGGGTTTTTGTGCACACTCAATTTCTCGTGGGTTAGGTGAAGGAAGATGACATATGGATGATGTAATGAATGGGGAAACTTATGTATTATTATTGGAGTTAACAAAAGGTGAAAATGTTATCATTTTATGCAAGGAGAAAAAAATATCCTAAACCAATGAGCTTGTGAGACCTCAAATTGCTCGTTAGGGAAGGAAATATTTTACTTATATATTCTCGAGGAGTATTAGGATCATTTATGATAAAAGTAAGTAGCTTATGATATATGTTAGTGATGTGGATTACGATTTTTCTACGATGGATAACTCTTCAAAATTATTCGTCTCTCTCAAGATGTTCTTCTAATGATAGGGTCATATGGGAGGTGATGAGGTAAGGCAGACTAGACTAGACTAGACCTTTTACAGTGGATTTTTTAGATGGTGAAGGTCGTGTGAGATGATGATTTGAATAAGGTTGTGAACCTTGTATCATCTCATGGAGATTAGAACATATTATCGAGGCCAAGATGTTGATCCCTTATTAACAAAAATATGAAATAATGGATCTATCTATATTCTAAGTTAATCTATGTAGGTACAGAAATGCTATAAATGTTTCAAACTAGAATATTGATGCTAAATACTTTATTTTGATATTTAAATGTAATGAAATAAATGAAATGGAAGGGATAAGATTCTAAACTACAAATAAATTAACTCGATATGTGTTGGCACTAAATAGCATGGTGTTTCGATGGAGAACAATGAGATGAAACAACCTAGAAAGCTACGAGAAGATTTTGATTTTCCCAGACTAGGGCACCTCGAGGAGGATTGGGGCACCTATAGTAACCCCGATCTGTAATATGGGTACTCGCATATAGAAACAACACAGATCTAAATCTAAAAGTGTCACTATATCTTCACAATATCTAACTCCTTTTCATGTTAATGTCGCAATACCCTTGTTTATTATGTTGTCAACCTTTAATGAAGATTCACCGTAAAAAACCCCATACAAATCATCAAACCCCTAAAAAGGAAATATGCATATGAAGAGGTTAGACTGACCTTAAGAACCACAAGGGTGGAGTTACAACAAAGTGCTACACTACATTATAGACCCAATGTTGTTATGCGTGCTTTGTGTGTGCAATCATGCCTAGGGTGCCCTAGCGTCAATGACGTAGAGATGGGGGAAATAGCTAGATGTAAAATGCAAATGGTGGATGGAATAGAATGAACTTCCCTTTCCTATGCAGTGTGTGTGATGGAATGATGCCAAAATGCAGTCCCTTGCCTTAGTAGATAACTAGCCCTTGATGGTAGATAGTTTTCCCATAAAATAGTGAGTATGCTATGTTTATATTGGGATATCTTACTCAAATTTTGACACTAATGACCTGACATGCCAACTAGAACCTAGGGGAACGAAAGGGAAAATGACAAATACCGACCTTGAATAGATTATTTAGACCCAAGCATTATGGGGACCAGGGGCACCCAGAATTAAGGACCGGGGTGCTCATGGGCGCTCTAGTACTACCATAGATACCCTAGTCAAAGACTAGGGACGAAAAATGACTAAATAACAACACCCGATACTCCCTAAGAGACGACCAAAACTATGTAGACAACTGATGACTATGCAAGACAAATGATGATAACGACCACTAACTAATGACAGGACTAGGGGATGGGTCATTAGTAAATACTTTAAATATGTAACATCCATATATGAAATTACATGTTTAGCAGTATAATTATAATAACAAGTGTGTGATGTTTTTACTACCTTTGCCCCCACTTTATGTTGGCCAAGAGAAATCTTGGTAACATAAAGTAGATAGAGATGCATACCTAAGAGATGTAGGAGAAGCCCATGCTATAGTAGAACACATAGACGCATAGTAGAAAGAACCATATAGCGTGTCAAACCATGGATCAATGTGTTGATCCATGCAACGTAGTGAAAAAGTAATGTCATAATGAAGTGCACTAAACAAGAGTGATGATTGTAGTGTAAGATAATGGATGATTCCAAATGTGTATGATGATGATGAGATGGGGTAGGGAGTGATCAATTCCCAACTTGGATGTGTGTATGTGAATAATCGATCGGAGGATTTGGGCATCCTGCCACCAGAGGAAGAGTGTAGGGAGAAAAGTTTGTTATTCTCTAATATCTAACTACATCCTCAAGATATAGCTGCTCCAGACGGATTCAGATCATTTTTTTTGGTTTTTGGATCCAAATAATTTTGATTAAACAGTTGATCCATGTAGGTGTTGTATAGGAAAGGCACTCTTTCCCACAAATTCACAACTTTCACACCGCAATGTGATACCTTCAAGAAGTTTGGTCATCCGGAAAAAAATGTGAAATGTTTGATGGATTCCAAGTTAGGTCATATGGAAGCACACACGAAATGTATGATGGCTTGCAAGTTAGGTCATTTGCAAGAAAGTGAAAATGTAGAATAACTTCTCAAGTTAGGTTATCTAGGAAAGTAACGATTACGCAACTCCTAAGTTAGGTCATCTGGGAGGCCAATTGTATTGAATTTGTATTGATTGATTGATTTCGATTGTTAGAAGTTTGAATGCGTTGATTTATTGATTGATTGTTTTGATTTGATTTGATTTTCTACTCGTAGAGAGATTTTATGATGATTTTCCCCAAGTTAGGTCATTAAAGGGAATTCGATAGAAGTTAGTGGAATATCACATGAAAATATTTAAATGCCTGTTTCTTGTAGGTTAGGTCATTATGGGGAAGTGATGAAATGTCATATAAAAACATTTGTATGTTTGTTGTTCCCGTATTAGGTCATTAGGGGGATGTTTGAAGATGATGAATTCGTAGTGTTGATGAATCACGTTGTAACGTAAGGGGAATCATAGGATGATACCAATGTTGTGCTCACCCTTTTAGCGAAAGGGAAAGTAATGAAAAGAATGAACGCTAAGCTGAAAGTAAGCACGAGATAAGTAGAAAGTGGTAAAAATCACACAAATGTGTATAAATTGAATAGAGGAGAATGTTAAAGGTAGATAATGCACGCGAAATGTATACGGTATGGTGGTAGGAAGAATTATAAAAAGAATGCGGAAAAGGGGAGCAAATCGGAGAAGAAACGCTCAAGATATGACAAAAATAGTGTAGTGTGTATTAGTCGTGATAATAAGGGCGAAATCATGACTATAGTATAGTGGGTGATGAAAAAGTAACTACATGTATTGAAGTGAAAAAGTGTTTAGTCACTTCATTTTTTTGTTTACGTGATTGTGAGAGTGAGCACTGACCGAAAACTTCGTTAAGTGAGAGTAGCGTGTCCTAGTCGATTTAAAAGTGTGGTGACCGTCATAGTGTCACGCAAGACTGCGGAGTTGGTGAAAGAGACTAATTCTTGGTCGGCATGCTTTCCATCTTTGTGAGATTAATATCTTGAAAGTTGAAACGAGAACGCAGACAGAACCTTCAACAGAGCGCCGAGCTCTCCGTCATGGGCAACCACAATCGAAGTCTTTCAGGGGCGATTGGTGGCTGAAACGATCGGGTCGCGGGCCAAAATAAGGAAGTGGGTGAAGTTGCAGGAATCGTCTTGTATGCCTCAGGCCAAAATGCGGAGGCCGTAGATCTCCATGGCACGGGCACTGGCTATGGCAGTTGTGCCGCGCGGTCCGTTGCGTAACACGCACTCTGCGGCACCCGCAGTGTCGTCTGAGGTTTGCATGGAGACGTTAGCCAGGCCTAGGGTTTTTAGGGTTCGCCTGCACCACGATAAGGCTAAAGGATGGACCATCACGCACTTAATTTCTTCCCAATCCACACCCGGCGGGGCGAGCAGGCAGTAATAAATGGGGTAATGGATTTCTCCCACTATACAGAGGCGATGATCGAGCAGGAGGTCATAGTTCCGGTGGATGCTGCCTTCCACTGTGCTTTCCACATGGAGAATTGCGCGGTCTGCGGCTCGGATCTCGACGGACTGAAGGGCCGCGGCATATGTGTGGCAGGGAAGACCCTGGCAGCCCGGGTGAGTCGCCAGGGCCGCTTCTTTGCTGTACGCACCAGGGATGCCCTGGTAAGGCACGCGAAAGGTGACCTGCCCAGGCCTTTGCTCTTGTTCTGTTATATACAGACCTCGTTTTACCGGTCCTTCTGCTCGGATATGTGTTTGATGTTGATTGCGCCATTGCCTCCGTTTGCGCCGTTGGAGGCCGAGACTAATACTGTAGCAGACGGTTTGTTAAACGGCAGGTCGCGAAATCGAATCTCGGGTGTCGGTTTGACCTTTGTTCTGATGTTCCGTAAAGAACTATTGATTGGTCCTCTGCAGAGACGATCCATGGCAGCGTCGCTTAATCTTCATTCAAAACATAGATCTTTCGGCATGTAAATTTTCATCCAAAAGACATCTCTCCGCCGAGATAAACTAGTTCTGGAGATGACGGAGCTATGCGGGGTTCACCTGCTTATCCGCCCTATGAACAACAACATGATACATCGTAAAGTTTTTTCCTAGAGAAAACATCGCTCTTTGAAATTCGCACGCATTTTCAAATGAAATTGTTTTACACTTCTTGTTTTTATCCATGCTTTACAAAATCCATTTTTTATATTAAAGAAAAAAAATCTCTAAATACATGTTTTATGATTTAGGAGGGATATGTGTTAAGTGTACTTAGTTTTTGCAAATCTTCTTTCAATTAAAAAGATACATCTCACATTATTTAGTTGGTTTTGTCAGGTGGCAATATATAAACTTCACTATATGATAATCTTTAACATAATAATTGATTGGTTGTGGGATGAGTATGTGTGCTTGTTTGACCTTTCCCTCTTTATCTATGTGACTTCTAATTTTGGGATAAATTTTTTGCGCTCTTCGAAGACTCATATAGTGTTCTCTAGGCTTTCATAGCTTAATAAAATGATAAATGTTTGGTGCTTGTTTTAGAAATGTTTGATCTTTACTAATGTCTAGCTACAAAATTCTCTTTGTAGCCTCGATTCTTCCACATTGCTATTCATATTGATATCCTCCCACTTTGCCTCCCAATTTACTTTTTTTTATTTTCTAATAGTCATCTCATTATAATTTGTTTCCATTTTTTACCTTTACCATTTCATCCACAACAAAATTTTGGATGTGGCCAACATAGACAGCATGTGTCACGCATGACTGCAGATATTTATGGAGTTTAGGTGTCTTTGTAAACAATCAATGAATGTCATGTTTCTTCAAGTACACTAAGAATAACTCACTTTGCTGAAATTCCCCTCGATTTGAGTAGAGTATTTCGATTTTTCTATGAATTTGATTTTTAAAAAAGATTTGATTTCCTTGAAGGATTAGAAGGCTTGATCATTACTCTTTATTAGGTATATCCATATGTTGCATGAATAGTCATCAACAAATAGCTCACTATATTTTGCATTCATTTTTTCATAAATGGCAATATGAATCAAGTAAAAATTACATGTAACTCTCTTAGGTTGCTTTGGGAATGATTCTATATTTTGCATTCCTTATAGACAACTAGGTCAAAGATCTATTTTCTTTCTAATTGGTGGCAATCATCTAACTATTTCATCTTGGGTGAGTGAAACAAAGTATAAAAACTCATGTGCCCATATCTACAAAGCCACAAGCTATATGAGTTTGAATCCTTAGGAATGAGTTCCTAATTTCTTAAAAAACAAAGTCAAGTTGAAACATCTTTCTTATCCTAGATGCATGTGAAATCATTCAAGGGATTTTCTTAACTTATCATTGATTAAGCACACTTTCTTTTCATCATTCATAATAAAATTCAACTACTACTTTATCATACACCAATTGGATTTCATAGATAATGCTATTAGTGAACCTTGAAATATAAAGGAATCCTCGATGGTGAATTCATGCTTACGAAGTGGAAATTTCATGATACTAGCTTGCTAGAATTTGTAATAATTTTTTTACCCAATTAAACAATATTTTTTTTTGTTGGGTGAAGGAATTCAAATTAAGAACCATTCCTTTCTTGTAATCATGTGTAAGGTGAATCCCTAGTCAACATGCTAAATAGAGTTTTATGATGTCGATTCTTCTCTTAATTTTTTAGCACATAAGAGATTCTTAATAGGGATATCTTCCTCTTAATCAACAAGGTTTCCATGGTCGTATTGTTTTTTCTTGCTAATTCACTTTTTCAATACATTTGAATATTGTTGACTATTAGATGAATACTATTGATAGAGATTATTACTTCAAAAGATATTTTTGAGGCCATTGTAGTAATAATATTTGACATCACGCCCTTTTCCATAAATAGGGCGTGTTTCTTACTTGATGACCCTTGTGAATTATGTCGATTTCCTTATTTTTTTAGAGAAGTTCTAGATTTTCTTTCCTTTTGATTAAAAGAAGGTTCACGGTCTTAATCACGTTTATGATTTTGAATGGATTATTATTGTTTAAAAATGTTTACCAATTGTTTAATGGTTGGTGAATTTTCCATAAGATTTAGTGTGGTCACAAACACTATATAGGATGGTGGTAGTCTTCTCAAGCGGAATGGATACAAGAGTAGTATTTTTGATTGGTTTAAACATTACTTAGAGTGAGGACCTCAATGTTGCAACATGCCCACAAAAGTTTTCCACAATCTTACTTGATTTAAATTTGATATTACACAATTTAATTTAGAGATGCAGAGTCGTGGTTTGGCTCTATTCTTCATAAACAATTTTGAGTATGTCTAAAGATAATTGGACTATGTCTTCATCCTATATATAGGGTTGTTCATCATCCATTACTCCAAACATAGTAATGAGATTTAATTTTTTGGGTTTTTCTTTCAAACTTTCACTATTAGTGGACATTTGTATCATGTCAAGTTAGATAACCATTAAAAAAATTCTAGATATCATTGTACTCTATATATATTTTGATTTTGGTTTTTCATATTGCTTAGTTGTCTCCATGTAGGAGCTATGAATCAACTGAAAGAAATTTTTTAGAACATTTTCCATGTTCTCCACAAAATTTGGGAGATGGATTGGTACCTTATCACTCGAAAAGATTCCCCTATTTATATATCATCAATCTGATATACTAAACATCTATTTATGCATTCCCTTCTTATATAGCCATTACTACGTGGAAGAAAATTGGCCTCTTTATATACTCAGCAGTACGGAGAGAGGCATTAATGAAAATGAGAGAAGATTGGTACATGGAAATTTGCAGTAAATGAGTTTGTTTAATCAATGACACATGTTTAGTGGTCAAACACACACATCGATAATTTTGCTAAATGTTCATGTAAATTGTGACATTGAGGGATTGTTCATTGACCTATAAATGTAGTGCACACCATAAATTAATATTAAAATATTATTTTAAAAAATAAAAATAATGTATTGTGAAGTGTGTTTGGCTGGAGCTGGCGGTAGAAAGGTGTTGAGGAGAAGTACGTGGAAAAATTAAAAGAGTTCGGTGGAGGATGACGTGTAGCAGTGGGAAGACATGGGCCTTCTTCACAAGGCACGTGGGGCAGCCCAAAGCACTTTCATACCTGTCATTTCCCTTACTTAACAATCCAAACACTTAATTCGAGATTCGGAGCACTTTTACAAAAACTTAAGATGATAAAACATTACTTTATTAAAGCTCTGATACGAACACATTTGAACGCTAAAGCTCTGATAAAAATCTTAATCAGATTAAAACATTACTGCTCTGAAATACCAGAAGCCAACACTAAAATTTATTGTAACATAAGGATCTTTAACTCATGCAGAATACAAGAAACCAAGATACTTCAAACTTACAAGAACTTATGACCAAGAGATTTGGCATTTTTAATGGCTTCCTTCCTTTCCCATTTTTCTCTCGCAAAGTTTGGCATTAGTTTCGTCAATGAGCTGATTGATTGCTCCAAAACTAAGCTCATCTGGATGAATACCATGCATTGCTTTCTTATATTCTGTAGAAAAGTATGGAGGAAAAGATTCAACATACCTCATTCTCATGGTTGAATCATTTATATTACCAGAGTTGTAATATAATTTCTGCATATAACACTGGTATTCCTTTATTCTGGACATGTCACATAATCTTGCTCTAAGAAACAAAGAAGTATTCTTAACTTTATCATCTTCTATATTACCAATAAATTCTTTTATTGTAGCAGTTGTCAAGCCCATAAAGCCACCTTGCAAAATTTGTGACTGGTGTGGAACTGTATCCCACCATTCTTTAATAATACCTACAAAACCATTTGCAATGGCTGATGCAATAGTATGGGGATCTTTTTTATACAATTCTAATTGAGAATTACCCCATCCAATCATTCCATGCACCATCTCCTTTATTTCTTCTAGACTTCTACATTCTAGTTTATACCAATTTGGTTGTAGGGTCTGTACTCTGGCCATGCCTTGAAGAGGTTCAGGCTTAGGATTAGAAGTTTCTCCTAAGATCATGCCTTCGCTTCTTGGACTTCTATCTTGACCATCCCTACTGATTTCTTTTCATCCTTACTAAAAATAAAGGATTATATTGGGCTAACAATTCTTTATGTTGCTTGCTTTTTAGATGTATCAGCTAGTTTTGAAACTTGCTTTCAGGAAACAATATTTGACCAGTCTCCTTCTTCTACCTTTTTATTATTTTCCCAAATTTCTTCTATTTTTGGGATTACCTCAGAAGACTTCTAATCGCTTCATGAACCGATCAATCTTGTGATCTGTTTTTTCTAAAGCATCATGAACATGAGATAAACTTGATTCCACAAGTTCATGAGTATGAGAAAGATTAACTGCAATACTACTCTTTATACTAGTAGAATGATCAATCAATGGATGTACAATATCAGTTACTTCTTGGGAAATTACCTTTGGAATTTCTGCAGAGACTACTCTATGATTATGTTGTACAAGAGTCTCTACTCTTTTCACTGATTTATCAATATCATCAATTCTAGAATTTAAAAGCTTAATAGCACCAGCAGTATCACCTTTCGATTTAATTCTATGGCCTTTAAGGTCTTTTCCATTTCTGCTAATATTGATTCTTGAGACTGTAATCTGTCATGGACAACTTTTATTGCTTTATTTGTCCAATTTAACATTTTAGAGCTTTCAGATGGCTCTATCTGTCTATCTATTGTTCTTTGATACCATGAGCTGCTTTCTCGCGCGTCGATCTGCAGAGAGAATCTCAAACTATCCAAAGAAGGAAAAGAATAAGAGCTAGAGGAAGCTCGAGAGGCCATGTTGATAGTAGGACCATTACTGGGCACATACTTTTGGTTTATCAATTTTTCACAATCATTACACCACAAAAATCTGTATTAGGATCATGTACAAGGCTACTATGACTACACAAAAATGTTTTTTCTTTAGGAGGCTGACTGTTAGAAGACTCACCTACAGAAAAATAAGAACTAGTAGACTGTATAGAACTATATCTGGGCAAAGAATTAATACTGGACATAGATCTAAAAGATAATGTTACATTATTTTTAGACTCATTTACAGCCGTAGTGTTTTCTAATTTGGGCTGACTTGGACTGCAAAAACTTCTTTGACAAAGTGTCCATTCCTTTGGTACTTTTATCTGAGACCAAGAAATTAACTCAGGCTCTATCTTCTGGCTTTCTATATTTACGTGACTCACCACGCTGCTGCCCTTGGAGATACCATGTTTTACTGCAGGGTACATGGTATTGACAAGTCTGTATATTACTTTATAGTGGATGGCAAGTGGACATGAACCAGGACGCATATTTAAGCCAGTGGTAGCCAAATGGAGTTTTAGGACATCTTTAAGCAGATCGTCCTTGGTCAAAGAGACATGATAATTAGGATATACTTCAAAGGAAATAGGACCATTATGTAAGCCAGTCTGAATGGCTGCTAACAAAGAATCCTTAAAAGTGTCAAATCGGAGATCCATAAGACAACAAAGAATGAAGCATTAAGACCACGACGGAAAAGAGGAGTGATACCTATTTGCACACAACCTATATGGGAAAACTTATATGTATTTTGTTTTTTGAGACTTTTAATATCAACAGGATCAATGAAAGGGATATTATATTCACAATTAGAAGTCTGAGTAACTTGGATGACAGACTCACGGGTTTTAAACACAGTACTAGCTAACAAATGAAACTTAGATATTTTAGCATATACCTGGTCATAAGGTATTTTAGGAAACTTCCAGGCAGGTAACAGATTAGACTCTTCTTGAATATCTATATCAGAATTTACAGGATAGACGCTCGATAGGCTAAAAAGATCTTGATCTTCAATAGAAAAAGCTGGATGTTCCTTCAAATTCAATTTTAAACTGGTACTAACGAGCAACTTTGCGGCAGGGCTTATGGTATCGAACTGCAACCTAAACTGCGCTCAACACGGCGACTTACAGATTGTTCTTTTTCAAAAGGGAAGGGACGGTATAAAAACAAAAGAAATATAAGATGTATAGAAAAGATTCTTTTGCCAATAAAAGACCTTTCAAGAATTTTGTTTACGAGAAAGAAGAAATATGTAGGAAAGCATAAAAGATTTTCTCCTACATGTTTTATTTGTAAAGGAAAGCATTATGCTAACAAATGTCCACAGAAAGATAGTGAGAAAGGAAAAGCCAAGGTAAATACTCTTGCATCCAAGGGTATTACAGAAGAAGAATATTTATTGGTCAGTGATTCAGAAAGCTTCTCTTCTGATATTTCCTATCAATCTATGGATGATAATTTTCAGTGTAATATAGCTCAGATTTCTGACAGTGATAGTGATAGCACAGTAGTCTGGTTATGATACTTTACCATCCTTTGTAAATATGGTAAAGGTAAATATGAATGCTAACTTTCGGCATCCTTTAGCTCCTCCTAATGCGTAAACTCTCCGAAGCAAATTGGAATTATATCGAGTGAATATGAGGAATGTCCCCTTTGGGATATTATAAGAAAGATTTCTCTACGAAAAAATTCGAGAATTTCAAGATAAATATGTGCAAATGAGAATCAGCTTGAGCAAGATAGATTGATGAGAGCTCAGAATGAAGAAGAATTATTCTTCTCGGAAGAACCATATTCACCAATGCCGCCATCCTCCATTTCAACAAAGGATACGCCAAAGGAAGACTCCTAACAGAGGAAGAGGTGGACCATGGAGAGGCAGAGGAGATAGAGGAAGGGGTTTTACATCCCCTCAAAGAAATTTTCATTTCTCTTTCCGTAAGAGGAACCTTCGAAGAAACAAAGCAAGAAACAGCTTGCTCTGATCCAAGTATACTCAAAACTTGGACAAGACATAGGATAGAGTTTCTTCAAAAAGTGATCTCAAAGGCCACTGATGAGTTCAAAAGAATCATCGCAGAATAAGAAAAAGAGAAAGATGATGAAGACCTAGAAGAAGCATAGCAGAATGATAATGATGCAAGAAGCACAAGAAGGAATATCTGCACGATAAATCGATGCAGAGGTATGTACAATCAGTTGTACCCAAAATCCATTTATTTCTATAACCATCTGCATACCAAATATCAAGCCCTATTGCTTAGATGTCATGATAGATACGAGGGCGTATATTAGCATGATCAAATCTTTAGCTATTCCTGCAGACTGTTGGTAGAAAACACATTTGAAAATTCATTTTGACAAAAAGATGTCATCTCTAAGTTTGTGGCCCATATTCCTGTAAATATAGAAGGTTTTACCAGAACTTTTAAGTTCTATCAAAGCATGATATGGATTCCTATGATTGCCTAATAGGTGTAGATTGTCTTCGTGATTGTGGTACATTGAGTGTCGAAGGATTTCATTTCTCTGTTTAATCCTAAAGTCCAGATACCTAGGAGGTATACTTATCGGACCATAGTCCCTTTACTCCGAACATAGGAAGAAATCTAATCATGAATGGATACATAAGTCCATTGCTATTTGTAAAACCAATATAGATGAAATTGTTTCAAAGATCAAAAAAGATCTTTGTTCTGAGAATCCACATGCCTTCATTTCTAGAAAAAGGCATGTCTGTTCACTAGATTTAAAATTTGTTAAAGATACGTATGCAAAGCGCTTGTTCCAAAGTTCAAGGCACATCATCGTGGCATGATACCTTCAGAAAGAAAAGAATGCCATGAAGAAATTCAGAAGTTATTAAAAGGAGGATTCATTCAAGAATCTAATTCTCCTTGGTCTTGTGCAGCCTTTTATGTCAATAAACGTAGTGAGCAGATAAGACAGAAGAAGAGGTTGGTCGTTGACTACAAGCCTCTCAAAAAATTTATATCTATAGTCCAGCATCCCATACCTACAAAGGATGATCTGCTAGCTCATATCACAGTTCCAAGGTCTACAACAAGTTTGACCTGAAGAGTGGTTTTTGGCAGATCTTCTTACGACATGAAGACACTTACAAAACTGCATTTGTTGTCCTAGGAGGACAATATGAATGGAAGGTA
This sequence comes from Taxus wallichiana var. yunnanensis, assembly GCA_018340775.1. NCBI lineage: Eukaryota > Viridiplantae > Streptophyta > Pinopsida > Cupressales > Taxaceae > Taxus > Taxus wallichiana. Next base: position 119,491,450 of record CM031241.1, on the reverse strand, counting down.
CTACTCTTTGGCCTTAAAATAGCTCCATCTATTTTTCAGAAGAGAATGGATAGCATCTTTGGAGAACTTTCAAACTTCTTTCTTGTCTACATTGATGATATTCTAATTTTTTCTTAGTCTCCTAAAGATCACTTAGAACATCTAGAAAAATTCTATGATGTTGTATATAAGAATGGTTTATGCCTTTCTCCATCCAAATGGAAACATTTTAGGATGAAATGGATTTTTAGGCATAAAAATAAAAGATGGGAGCATAGAAATGCAAAAGCATGTAGTGTCTAAGATACAAGAATTTCCTGATGAATTAAAAGAAAAGGAACAATTGCAGAGATTCTTAGGTTGTGTAAATTATGTAGCAGGATTTTACAAAAACATTGCTGCAGATAGAATCCTCTTGAATAAGAGGTTGAAAAAGAATGCTCCCGCCTGGAGTGAAGAAATGACTTTAGCAGTCAAACGCATCAAGAAGCAAGTTCTTGATCTTGCCACCTATGTCCCTGCCAGGACAAGGTCAGAAAATAATTGAATGTGATGCTAGTGACTTATTATGGGAGCAGTGTTAAAAGAGAAAATGGAGAATGGTAAAGAAAAAGTTTGTAGATATGCTTCAGGATCCTTTCAAGGTTCTGAGATAAAATACCATTCTACTCATAAAGAAATATTGGCAGCCAAAAAGGCCATTAAAGCTTTTTTGTTCTTCATCCAGAATGATCATTTCGTTTTACGATCTGATCTTAAAGATTTTAAAGCAAGGCTCAACAATGGAGACCCTGCAAATAAAACAAAGATTCAATAAGATGCGAGAGATGGGGATTATGGTTTGACAATTTTTCATTTGATGTCGAACATATAAAACGAAAGGACAATTCTCTCGGCTGATTTTGCTAGCCGAGAATTAAATGCAACCAGGAAGGTTAATGTAACCCAAATCTTCCATGAATATGACAAGATACAAAATGGAACACCTGAAACATGCCAAGCACCATATTAATTGCAGAAAAATCAATGATGACAGAATATCCAGAGAAGCACAACAATTGCTTGTATCCAGAGGATATATTTCTGTATCTGAATATAATATGTCAGAAGTGGCATGTAGATTTGTGGACCCTGAAATTCCAAGTGCAGTTTCATTCTCTCCGTGGATCCTATGGTGTTCTGCACATTAAAATGGTTATGGAGGCATTCCAGATATATTGAATATCCTAATGATCATCTACTCGTTGAAGGTCCGAGACTCGGACAGTGGTGCGAAGACCAAACACTCTGTGGAGATTTGAGTTTTCTCATCTATGGCCGTAAGAACATCTCTACAGTTTGATCTATGGAATAGGCCAAGCACACATGGTGACAGGAAGTATATTTGCAAAGAATTCAAGTTCTTTCTTTCAAAATCTCTTCCTACTAAAATTTCGATTCTCCTCTCCTTAATGTCTCTCCCGATGTTGCTAGAAACATACTAATTAATTGTAAAATTCATTGGTATGTAAAAATCCATTATTATGTGAAGCCTAACATGTACAGGGGGACACCATCCTAATCCGAATGGACAACTATGGAGAAGAATAATACTTCATCATACGATGAATATACATCCACCGCTCTCAGGGGTATTCTTTACGAATTCTGAACAATACTTGTTTCCAACCAAAGCGTCATCTTATCCCGAATGAAGATGGAACAGGCTTCAACATCACGGCCCCGGTTTGAAAGGAATACTCAGAATCTTGAGTCTCTGCTAGAAATGACTGATGATACTTATTCCTCATCAAATGATGATATCACCGGATCCATTATGACACGCTTTAGTCCTTAGTGCTATGTCGGTAGGCATGTTACCGACTTTAAATAAAGTAGGATAAGATTCTTCTTTAATCTTATCTGAAAGCGTGGTGGACCTCTCCACTTGTTTAAAGGTGCTATCATGGGTGGCATGTACCCATGGTCCATGTCTGTCAGATCCTACTTTTGTCTAAAGTAGAATCTTTTGGGTCACCGGAGTTTCCGGTTGTAGGTTTCTAGGTTGCCGGTTTTCTCGGTGAAAAGCTACTTGAATTCCTATAAATATGGGGTTCTAGTTTCATTCACTACATCAAGAATTCGAGCTTCATATAGAGTCCGAAGAATGTCTTCTAGTCTTCATAAGTTCTTGTAAGTTTTGGAGTATCTTGGTTTCTTGTATTCTCGTATGAGTTAAAGATCCTTATGTTACAATAAAATTTAGTGTCATCTTCTCGTATTTCAGAGATGAACTGTTTTAAAATGATTAAGACTTTTATCATAGCTTTAGTGTTCAAATGTGTTCGTATTAGAGCTTTAATAAAGTAATGTTTTATCATCTTAAGTTTGTTGTAAAAGTTATAAAGAGTAGTATTAGCTTAATCTTTCTCATACTCATGAACTTGTGGAATCAAGTTTATCTCATGTTCATGATGCTTTAGAAAAAACAGATCAAAAGATTGATCTAGTTCATGAAGCGATTAGCGCCTTCCTGAGGTAATCCCAAAAATAGAAGAAATTTGGGAAATTAATAAAAAGGTAGAAGAAGGAGACTGGTCAAATACTGTTTCCTGGAAGCAAGTTTCAGAACTTGCTGATACATCTAAAAAGCAGCAGCATAAAGAATTGTTAGCCCAATATAATCCTTTATTTTTTCATAAGGATGAAAAGAAATCAGTAGGGATGGTCAAGATAGAAGTCCAAGAAGCAGAAGGCATGATATTAGGAGAAACTTCTAATCCTAAGCCTGAACCTCTTCAGGGCATGGCCAGAGTACAAACCCTACAACCAAATTGGTATAAGCTAGAATGTAGAAGTCTAGAAGAAATAAAGGAAATGGTGCATGGAATGATTGGATGGGGTAATTCCCAATTAGAATTGTATAAAAAGATCCCCATACTATTGCATCAGCCATTGCAAAAAGGTTTTTGTAGGTATTATTAAAGAATGGTGGGACACGGTTCCACACCACCACAAATTTTGCAAGGCGGCTTTATGGGCTTGATGAGATGCTATAATAAAAGAATTTATTGGTAATATAGAAGATGATAAAGTTATGAATACTTCTTTGTTTCTTAGAGCCAGATTATGTGACATGTCCGAATAAAGGAATACCAAAGTGTGTTATATGCAGAAATTATACTATAACTCGTAATATAAATGATTCAACCATGAGAATGAGGTATGTTGAATCCTTTCCTCCATAATTTTCTACAGAATATAAGAATTAATGCATGGTATTCATCCAGATGAGCTTAGTTTTGGAGCAATCAATTAGCTCATTGACAAAACTAATGCCAGACTCTGCAGAGAAAAATGGGAAAGGAAGGAAGCTATAAAAAATGCCAAATCTCTTGGTCATAAGTTTTGTGACATGTATGCTACAGATCCCTTCGGTTGTGCACAGATTGATGGTCCTAAGAAGTCCAAATGTACAGATTGTTCTTTTTCAAAAGGGAAGGGACGGTATAAGAAACAGAAGAAATATAAGAAGCTGTATAGAAAAGATTCTTTTGCCAATAAAAGACCTTTTAAGAATTTTGTTTTCAGAAAGAAGACATATGTAGGAAAGCATAAAAGATTTTCTCCTACATGTTTTATTTGTAAAGGAAAGGACTATGCTAAAAAATTTCCACAGAAAGATAGTGAAAAAGGAAAAGCCAAGGTAAATACTCTTGCAGCCAAAGGTATTACAGAAGAAGAATATTTATTGATCGCTGATTCGTAAAGATTCTCTTCTAATATTTCCTATCAATCTACGGATGATAACTTTCAAAGTGTAATATAGCTCAAAGTTCGACAATGATAGTGATAGCACTAGTCTGGTTATGATACTTTACCATCCTTTGAAAATATGGTAAAGGAAAATATGAATGCTAACTTTCAAGCATCCTTTAGCTCCTCCTAATGTAGAAATTCTCTGGAAATAGTTGGAATTATATCAGAGTGAATATGAGGAATGTCCCCCTTGGGATATTACACGAAATATTTCTCTATAGAAAAAAGTCTGAGAATTTCAAGATAAATATGTTCAGCAGAATCAGCTTGAGCAAGATAGATTGATGAGAGCTCAGCATGAAGAAGAATTATTGTGCTTAGAAGAACCATATTCACTAATGCTAGATTGTCCGCCATTTCAACAAAGGATACGCCAAAGGCAAACTCCTATCAGAGGAAGAGGTGGACCATGGAGAGGCATAGGAGACAGAGGAAGGGGTTTTACGCCCCCTCAAAGAAATTTTCCGAAGAGGAACCTTCTTAAGAAACAACGCAAGAAACAAGTTGCTCTGATCCAAGTATACTCAAAACTTGAGAAGACATAGGATAGATTTTCTTCAAAAAGTGATCTCAAAGGCCACTGATGAGTTCAAAAGACTCATCGCAGAAGAAGAAAAAGAGAAAGATGATGAAGACCTAGAAGAAGCATACCAATAGATAATGATGCAAGAAGCACAAGAAGGAATATCTCACGATAAATATGATGCATAGGTATGTAAAATTAGTTGTACCCAAAATCCATTTATTTCTATAACCATCTCGCATACCAAATATCAAGCCCTATTGCTTAGATGTCATGATAGATACAAAGGCGATATTAGCATGATCAAATCTTTAGCTATTCCTGTAGACTGCATTGGGAAAAACTCATTTGAAAATTCATTTTGACAAAAAGAGGTCATCTCTAGGTTTGTGGCCCATATTCCTGTAAATATAGAAGGTTTTACCAGAACTTTTAAGTTCTATCAGCATGATATGGATTCCTATGATTGCTTAATAGGTGTAGATTGTCTTGGACTGTGGTACATTCAAAGTGTCGAAGCAAGATTTCATTTCTCTGTTTAATCCTGAAGTCCAGATACCTCGGAGGTATACTTATCAGACCATAGTCCCTTTACCTCAACATAGGAAGAAATCTAATCATGAATGGATACATAAGTCCATTTCTACTTATAAAACCAATATAGATTAAATTGTTTCAAAGATCAAAAAGCTCTTTGTTCGAGAATCCACATGCCTTCATTTTTAGAAAAAGGCATGAATGTTCACTAGATTTAAAATTTGTTAAAGATACAGAAGGCAAAGAGCTTGTTCCAAAGTTCAATGCACATCATCGTGGCATGATACCTTCAGAAAGAAAAGAATGCCATGAAGAAATACAGAAGTTATTGAAAGGAGGATTCATTCAAGAATCTAATTCTCCTTGGTCTTGTGCAGCCTTTTATGTCAATAAACGTAGTGAACAGCTAAGACAAAAGAAGAGGTTGGTCGTTGACTACAAGCCTCTGAACAAATTTATATCTGCGATCCAAAGATCCCATACCTGCGCAAAGGATCATCTCGCTAGCTCAGATCAAAGCTCCAAGGTCTACAACAAGTTTGACTTAAGAGTGGTTTTTGCAGATCTTCTTACGACCAAGAAGACACTTACAAAACTGCATTTGTTGTCCCAGGAGGACAATATGAATGGAAGGTACTACCCTTTGGCCTTAAAACAGCTCCATCTATTTTTCAGAAGAAAATGGATAGTATCTTTGGAGAACTTTCAGATTTCTTGCTTGTATACATTGATGATATTCTGATTTTTCTAAGTCTCCTAAAGATCACTTAGAACATCTAGAAAAATTCTATGATGTTGTTTATAAAAATGGTTTATGCCTTTCTCCATCCAAATGGAAACATTTAAGGATGAGATGGATTTTTAGGCATAAAAATAAAAGATGGTAGCATAGAAATGCAAAAGCATGTTGTGTCTAAGATTCAAGAATTTCCTGATGAATTAAAAGAAAAAGAACAATTGCAGAGATTCTTAGGTTGTGTAAATTATGTAGCAGGATTTTACAAAAACATTGCTGCAGATAGAATCCTCTTGAATAAGAGGTTGAAAAAGAATGCTCCCACCTAGTGTCAAGAAATGACATTAGCAGTCCAACACATCAAGAAGCAAGTTCTTGATCTTCGCCACCTATGTCCCTGCCAGGACAAGGTCAAAAAATCATTGAATGTGATGCTAGTGAGTTATTTTGGGGAGCAATGTTAAAAGAGAAAATGGAGAATGGTAAAGAAAAAGTTTGTAGATATGCTTCAGGATCCTTCCAAGGATCTGAATTAAAATACCATTCTACACATAAGGAAATATTGGCAGCCAAAAAGGCCATTAAAGCCTTTTTGTTTTTCATCCAGAATGATCATTTCGTTTTACGATCTGATCTTAAGGATTTTAAAGCAAGGCTCAATAGTGGAGACCCTGCAAATAAAACAACATTCAACAGAATGCAGAGATGGGGACTCTGGTTCGACAATTTTTCATTTGATGTCGAACATATAAAAGGAAAGGACAATTCTCTGGGCTGATTTTGCTAGCCGAGAATTAAATGCAACCAGAAGGTTAATGTAACCCAAATCTTCCATGAATATGACAAGTCTATATGGAACACCGAAATATGCCAAACCATATTTATTCCATAAAAATCAATGATGACAGAATATCCAGAGAAGCACAACAAATTTTATCCAGAGGATATATTTCTGTCTCTGAATATAATATGTCAGAAGTGGCATGCAGATTTGTGGACCCTGAAATTCCAAATACAGAATTTCATTCTCTTCAGGATCCTATGGTGTTCTGCACATTAAAATGGTTTTGGAGGCATTCCATATATATTGAATATCCTAATGATCATCTCTGCTTGTTGAAGGTCCGAGACTCGATACCGTGTGCCAAGGCCAAATACTCTATGGAGATTTGAGTTTTCTCATCTATGGCCAGAAGAACATCCTACAGTTTGATCTATGGAATAGGCCAAGCACACCTGGTGACAGGAAGTATATTTGCAAAGATTTCAAGTTCTTTCTTTCAAAATATCTTCCTACTAAAATTTCTGATTCTCCTCTCCTTAATGTTTCTCCTGATGTTGCTAGAAACATACTAATAAATTGTAAAATTCATTGGTATGTAAAAATCCATTATTATGTCAAGCCTAACATTTACAGGGGACACCATCCTAATCCAAATGGACAACTATGGAGAAGGATAATACTTCATCATATGATGAATATACATCCACCTGCTCCAGGGTATTCTTTACGGATTCCTGAACAATACTTGTTTCCAACCAGACGTCATCTTATCCGAATGAAGATGGAACAACTTCAACATCACGGCCCCCGGTTTGAAAGGAATACTCAAATCTTGAGTCTCTACTGAAAGGACTGATGAGACTTCTTCCTCATCAGATGATGATATCACTAGACCCATTGTACAGTTTAGTCCTTAGTGCTATGTCGGTAGGCATGTTACCGACTTTAAATAAAGTAAGATAAGATTCTTCTTTAATCTTATCTCAAAGCATGGTGGACCTCTCCACTTGTTAAAAGTGTATCATGGGTGGCATGTACCCATGGTCCATGTCTGTGATCCTACTTTTGTCTAAATTAGAATGTTTTGGGTCACTGGAGTTTCTCGGTCAGAGGTTTCTAGGTTGCTGTTTTCTCGTTGAAAATCTACTTGAATTCCTATAAATAGAGGATTCTAGTTTCATTCACTACATCGAGAATTCGAGCTTCATATAGAGTCCAAGAATGTCTTCCGTCTTCATAAGTTCTTGTAAGTTTTAAGTATCTTGGTTTCTTGTATTCTGTGATAGTAAGCCCTCAACTTGGTTAATGCATGGTTGACCACCTTACTATGCTAGCTATTTTAAGGACAATCGAAACTTAATGGTTAAGATTCTAATTAAATCGATGATAGTTGTGAAGATCCATTTTCTTGGTGTTTATTTTGATTGGTGGGGGTTGTGGTTTTGTTTGCTTAAGTGCTAGAAGAACACATAGGAGAATGATAGTTTTGGAATAGATCTAAGGACCATCTTAGCCCATAGACTTTGAATGCACTTAATAGTCGGTGACTTGGCTTTTGACTCAGCCATGGATGGTTGGAATGATATTTTGGTTTGCTTGGTAAATACGAATACGTGGCATACGCTTGGGCATGGGTTGTTGGACCAGACTTACTTTCCTCCATGCGGACTTGGTGGGGTGGCATCCTTGGTGGCATTAGTGGACTGTCATTTAGTCTTGAATGATGACTGAGAAACAATGTGTGGTTGTGCTAAAGGTTCTCTCAAACTACTTGACTTATGATGAACTCTACATCAAATATGGACACTTGTTACATTACGGAGGATTATGTAAGGTACATGAGATGCCCTTCATGAAAAAGGCTTTGAAACCCCTCTAACAACTACAACCAGCTCATGGAACCCCAAAACCACTTAACTTATATCGTCAATCAATTCCAAACATGGTTCATCTCTCCTTATCTTTCATAATTCTCATATTTTAGTTTTCCATTTGCAACGAAATAAAATTTTAAACCCTAGGATTATCATACATTTGATTTTTTTAAATAAACTTGTTTGCAAAACAATAAAATGACATATCGTAACTTGCACAATCCAAATAATCCCTTGGTAGTCAACCATGGACTTAAACCCTCATTTTGAGATGATCTAACAAACTTCATAACCAAACTAGATTACTACAACACCCTTTTTATTGACAAGTTGAGGTTGAGTTCCTTGTAAAGATGTTGATCGTTTCCTTGTAAAAAAACCAGTAAACGTGATTTTTGAGACTCACAAAACCACCTTCGGAACCCCGGAAAAGAGGTGTCAAGTGTCGTATGTGCTCCTTGTTATGAGGAGAGTCACATCAAGCTTTAGATTGACCCCAATAGACCGTTTGTACTCTCTCTCGCCATACCTCTAGGAGCCCTATTAGCCCGTTTTGGACTTCTAGGAAATTGTTAAAAATTGAAAAGATGGGTTTCGTATCGGCTCACCGTGTGGGCCTTGAACAAAGAAACACCTTTATGCCTTCACAAACCCCTAGTATTTTTATTAGACAATTTCGTACAACCTTCGGTTTGGAAAAAGCACATTCTTGGTTAGTTTGACAAATGGGTTTCATAGGCCTTTGATCGTTGTTTACTTAGGTCAAACTTAGTCAATTACGATCGGTGGCTCTAGAAAAGCATTCGCCAATCGTACACCATTTGCCGCTTGAATCCCATGAGTTCCTATGGATTCTTGGTACATAGGTGGACGCATAGGAATTCACTTTTCGTGAATTTTCTTATCGGAAGATAGTTTTTAAATGCACATTCTTAAGCCTCCAAGCCCAAAATTGGGCGTCTTTGCAACTAGTAGGAAAAGGTAAAAGAAAGTTTTAGGACCCTAGTCAAGTTAGAAAACCATCATGGAAACTTATTAACACTTATAAATAACTGTTTGAAACTCTATCTTGTGACTTGTGTGAAATTTGAATTTTGGAAAAATAGTGTTTATCTTTCTTCTCTCTCTCTTCCCTATCTTTTCTCTCTCCTTGGTTAAGAAATGAAGTGAAATGAAATGAATATATATGTCTCTAACCCTCTCTTTTCGAGTGCAAACTATTATTATTATGTAAACATGTAAAAAAAACTTAAAAACATTAATTATGCTAGATCTAGGTGCATGCCATGCCAACGATTTATCGCTTATTTCATCCTCCCATGGTTTTCCATGATGCAAGTAAGATGGAGGAATGATGTGTTTGTAATCCATTGTGTATTATTGTAATTTATGTATGTTAATTGTGTGTGTGTGTGTGTGTGTGTGTGTGTGTGTGTGTGTGTGTGTGTGTGTGTATTTCTATGTTACAACAAAGACTTATTATTGAAATTTGGCAATATGAATGAGATGCTAGTTTTAGGGGTGCTTTGGGAAATGTGCATTTAACTATAGATGTCCTTTTGATTTAGATTTACATATGGTAATAAGGGGGTTGGATATATATGTTAAGTGATATTGTAGAGGATATTTCAACATTTTGCGAAGTATTGAAAGGTTTATTAGTGAAATTTTGTAACATTTTTAAGATGCTAGTGTTTAAGGGAAATGTTCATCTAAACATGGGTGTTATTTTGATCCCAAGTTTTGTATTGTAAAAGTTGGATATATGTGTTAAATGAAATTAAATTTAATAGCTTATAGGGTAATTATAGTAGGTAATTGATTATTAAATAATTAGTGTGTTGTGTTTCTTACTTTAAAATGAAATAAAGAGATCTAAAGTATGAAATGAAGGGTGCAATACTAAGAATTATTTGTGAAACTTAACAACATTTTAATCTATGATTGGTTGGTGAAAACATAACCATAAGACAATGTTCTTGGAGAAAGGTGAAATTTAGATCGTTCTTTTAACGTGTTTGAACTATCTTGTGTTGAAAAAATAGATCCACGTCGTGTAAAATCTAATGTGAACCTCAACCTTTTAAACAATGGACTACTTTATCTCGATCTTCCACTTGTCCTTCTATGTAATGGATATATTATGTGAAACCGTGATCACATTTTTAGACATAAATCCCTAATATAGATACTAGTGGTCTCATGAGGATTCTAATGCCCTTAATAGGAAATAGGTTACACAATTCATTAAGAAAGGCATATGAACCTAGTTAGGAAAACTCTCTTAAATCGACGTAAAATGATACTCTGAAACCTAATCTAGGAAAAAGGAAGTATGTTTCCATGTTAAGTGCCTTTTAATCCTTAACTAATTGTTGGAGCATAACTATAATAAAACAATAATTTACGCTTTTCCTTGGGAAGTGTGATTGTGAGATGTTATTCCATAGGTAAAGTGAAACATGATCTTCCTTGAAATGTGATTAAAACCTCTCTCTATGGATACAAAATCTATCTCCTATAATACTTATTGTTTACTAACTCAATTATCAATTTATAAATGAATGAAAAAACTTGACCCTAAATCCTTAAAAAAAAGAAGTGAACTTCGTGCATCCTGTGGACTTACACTTGTTCCAAAGGTGTAAGGGAGCTATGATATAAGATCAAGATGCACTCCTTTAGGAGTGATTCTTAGGTATAATACCTAGTAGCCATGTGTGTATGTAAATAGCCCTATGTCTAAATAAATATCATGTTAATAAACAAACGAGTGAAATGAGTAATTTAAATAATGTAGATAATCCTTGTTGATCGAGATATACCATAAGTTAAATGTTAAATTGTATAAATGAAATCTAGCAAAATGGAAAAGAAATGTATGATTCACACATTATGAGTCTATCTAGAGCTTAAGTTACAGATGAAACATAATTGTAATAAATGTGCAATCCTAAAATATCATGTCATGGGAAGACCCTATCTATAAGGTTATAATGTAGTTGAGTCGTTATGTTGTGCCTTGACATTTGAAAAAAATTGTACTTGATGTGCATCACATGTTTTCATGTTGTCTATGTGGATTAATTTTGTGCAAACATATCATGTGTTGTGTGTTTCCCTAATCGATCTCTGTATTGTCATGTCATGGGTACGACAATGTAAGTTTAAAAAAAGTTATTCCGGTACTTTTAGTGTTGTATTTTGTGTGTGTAAAATGTGGGCGTTACAATAAAGGTGGCCTTATTTCTCCTTAGTGATTAAAATTGATGATGTGATGTATGTCATTATTAGGTTTATATTATGCACTAGATGGAATAGTTCAAAAATGAAAACTTTACACATAAACAGAACACGATGCACCATTATTAATATTAAATGTCCCTAGAGATATGATATCTTGTCTTTGCTTTTATAACTGAATTGTAAATTTTTGTAAAAATGAAAATTGTACTGATAATTCAAGAATCACACTACAAAATTCCAATACATAAGAAAAATTTCCCCCTATAAAATTTACTTTTTTTATATTTTCATTTTAAGTAATAATTATTTTTTTGTTTCGCAAAATTTTTATCTTACTAAATTTTACTAATCACTCACACATATCATCTCTTCAAATAGCCATAGGAGTAAATGTGGTGTTAATATTTTTGTTAAAAAAATTGTTTAGTTTTTTGAGAAGCATACATACATGGAAGTGGTTGAGGATAACTCCTATGGAATGCATTCAAGAAAATTCACATTATCGGTTGAGCCAACAAGATGACTGTGCATTACTATAAAAATATACCAATTGAGTTTGAATGGTGGAAAGTTTTGAAATACTGAGTAATTTGGCCTTATATTTCATGTGCTCGAACTCCAAGGCTAGGGATATATGGTTACTAGAAAAAATACCAATTGAGTTTGAATGGTGGAAAGTTTTGAAATACTAAGTAAATTGGCCTTATATTTCATGTGCTCGACTCCAAGGCTAGGGATATATGGTTACCATGGACTTGTCTTGGTTTTTAGGTTAAAAATTTTGTTGAATTTTTTGAGAAACATACACACATGGAAGTGGTTAAGGATAACCCCTATGGAATGCATTCATGAAAATTCACATTATCGGTTGAGCCAATGAGATGACTATGCATTACTACTGAAAAAATACCAATTGAGTTTGAATGGTGGAAAGTATTGAAATACTAAGTAAACTGGTCTTATATTTCATGTACTCGGATTCCAAGGCTAGGGGTATATGGTTACCATGGACTTGTGTTGGTTTATTAGTTGTAAACATGATGAGAAGAACCAAGTTGATACTTATCCACCGCCAAGTGTGTTTGTAGGAGCTCATGAGTGTGGAGCTAAGTAAACCCGTCAAGTTCAAATATGTAGTGGGGAGCTTGATTGAGCAAAATTTGATGCCTTTTCTAGGACGTTGGATCGTCCATTGAATATTTTTAAGCCAAGCCTCGTTGGAGACAATGAAGCCGGGTTGGGACGAGCCCTTGAGTCCATGTAGATGATGTTAATCTTGATCTTTCTAGATGTTGAATATACCACCAATGATCTAGTTCAATTTACTTATGTTTCCAATACCTACTATAGATCAAGGGTTCAACATGCCTCTAGATTATACAAATTGAGTTCTTGATCCAAGAAGGAGATGGAGTGATCTTGGAGGTGAGCTTGGTAGAGATGTAGAAAAGTTGCATCATGACGAGTTTGGTCTCGAGATCAACTCGCAGTGTAAGGGCTTTGGAGTTCAATTATCTCATGGATATAGACATATCCAGTGTGAGGTGCTTATTTCGAGCCTAGGCTCAATTATATCGAAGGAAGTGTTAAGTTAAATGATTCAAGTTAGAGAAGAGAGATCATCAAGAATGATTTAAGCTAGAGAAGGGGGATCGACAAGGATTTAACTTTAGGTAGAAGGGATATCGGCTTGAGATAAGTCAAATAAGGGGTTAGGGTATCTCACAAAGAAGCTTGGGTGGTTTAATAATCTTAGTATTGCACGAAATATCTAGAAATATTGATCAAAAATATGCAACCAAAAATAATAGGTGCTTAACTCCGAATCTATAACCTTCTTGTCTAGATTTTCAAGCGAGTCCATAAGGGATCCTCTTTGTTTAAGAAAAAGTACGCTTATTTCTTCAGTCTTTCTCTCTCTCGTCAAAAACTCCACTTGATCATATTAGTGGAACAACTTCTCTTGTTGGAAAAATTTAGTGCCAAGTAAAACCAGGAATGTAAAAACACAACCAATAAATACAAATAAAACACACACACACACAAAATATATTATATTAATTCGAGAAATTTTACAATCTCAGAGTTGTTGCTCTATTTTTCAATTGTTTCTCTTCTTGTGTCCAAATCTTCTTTTCTTTTTCTTACAAAAATTTCCTCTCTTCTTTGCACACATCTATTTGCAAAATAATCCCCTTTCTATTTTCTCCTATTAGTATTCTATTGTGCTGCTACACTTTCTCTCCATTTTCTTCTCATTGTATTTTCATTTCTCTCGTATTTTTTTCTTCTCCTTCACTATGCTTCTGCACTTCTATTTTCCCTCTCTTTTTCTCCTTCGAGTTACTGCTCTCTTTCTTCTCTATTCCAGTTGATAAAAAGTGATTTTAAATGCTGCTGCATATACATTTATATATTCTCCTCTTCAATTTAAAATATTTCCGTAAATATATATAAAAATATATACTTACTCTTTTGCCCCAAAAACATGACCATATATATATATATATATATATATATATATATATATATACATTATATATATATATATATATATATATTTAATATATGGGCCCACATTAAAAGCTTAGCCAACAATAAAAGCGGACCGAAATAATATTAATCCCAATAAATTCTAAAACTTTGAAGTCCGTAGGGAGAAAGGAGGATGTGTCCTAGAATAGCTCCACGTTGAATAATCGTTAGCAGGGGTTTAAAATAATTTCAAGGAAAACAAATTTCACCGCCACAATAAAGATAACGGCCCCAAAAATTTAATTCAACTAACAAAACATTAATGTTGTAGGTGAAGAGTTGGTTGAGGGCTGAAAAAATGACTCGGGGCTCAAGATTATGGAGCCATAAATAATTATGACTTCTCTAATACCAAACATTGAAATAAATATTTTAAATTACACAAAACATTAAAATAATCATTCAATTATTATTTTTTACTTACATACATCACGCGATCAGATCCATGATTAATGGAAATGACTACCCTCAAAAAGTACTTGAAATAATGGGTATCTAGAACATGGTGTATGGTTGTTGATTGGGCACAAATCCCCTCATCCAATGAAATTATAGATTTTCCATGTATTTACGGCCATAGAGAAAAAGGTTGCTGCAAAAAACAAATTTTCCTTGCATAATAATAATACAAGCACTTTATTTGAGATCTCGAGGTGTTAACCACGATGAAACACAAGTTAAGCCGGAAACTTAGTAGTAATTGGATATTTGCAAAGTGAGTAAAAATGTCGAGCTTTGGTAAAGAAGAGTTCTAAACTTTTTTTTAATGGAATAAACTAAATGTCGTAAGGAGTGTGTTAAATGGAGATATGCTAATAAGCATCCTAAAATCAGTCCCATAATGGTTTGAATTAGCTCTACACGTGGAGATAAATCTGTATCCCTAGTCTTTCCTCATTTTGCTATATAAAAATTGATCTATCTGGATGTGTATCTATGCTTGAAGTGGTTTCAATTATTTTTGAAAGAGAAGGAAATTGCACTCGCTGCCTATCACCGTTATGTTTGTTGTAGGAAGAATAAAATTGAGGATTGGGAGGTGCGTCATCGGGTGTAATGTAAAATTCTATTGATTTGAGTAATTCTACTTTTGACTACCTATGCTATGTGCAATTAATCTTTGCAATGCCATTCTCGGGTAGACGTCAGCCACCACTTCATTTTATCACTCCTTTTCGATTCGGTTAAGACATTATAAGTGTCTTTTATGCTATCCCACATATGTCTCTATAATATTTGTCTCTTTCACTCTTCCTATGGTTGAAACCTTTGGTTTTCTTAGTCTCAACAATGTATTAGCCAATATTAAGTGCTTCTGTTTTGGTGGAGATGATGAGACCTGATGGATCTTTTGCTATTTTTGTTTTGAGTGAAGATTCTTTATCAACTAGGCTAGCTCATGAGTTAATGGGTATTCAAGGCACTTTCTAGCTTGGTGTTTTCCTTGCATCGATGTGCCATGTCATTTTTCTAGTAACCGAGGGCCTTCATGATATCAGTCTTTGGAGACTTATGCTAATATTTGATATGCTTAAGCAGGGGATACCTGATCCATCTCTGTTGAGTTTGGTTGGAGTGGGTGTTTAACACAATGATTTAGTGAAACTTTTGAATAAAAGAGAAAGACAATTTGTAGGGTGAATCAACTAAGTTTTTAGTTGATCCAATTTTCATCCTGTAGGGTTTCAAATTTGCACTTGGAATGAAACCAAAGTCAGGGGACAAACAATTCCCTCCTCTTTAATGGGAGAGGTTCCCTTATTGAAAGAAAGGGCAAAACCTATGTACACATACACAATCTTTCATTCAATGGTGGTTTCCCAATATCTTGAAATGTGTTTAATGCCTGAAAAGTTATCAATACATGAGGATAGAAGACTTGAAGAGAGGAGGTAGGTAGAAGAAGACAATACTTACAGGGAAAAGAGATGGTAGAGAAAACAATTATATGTATTGAGCAAATGAGATATATAGTAGAACCATTCACATTTATAATAGGCACAATCCGTAGACTCAAATTTCTTGAGATTGTATAAACTAGAACAAAAATTTTCTAAGCATGCAAGGATTAAATGATTCATAGATCAGAGCAAGAAGGAAAGAAAAAACAAAGGAAAAATGGGAAAACCCTTGTATTGATTTCTTCGATTCAAAATTACAGTTCCGAATATCAAAATGGGAAAGCCTCTGAAATAGCTCGCAAGAGATGGTTACAACTTCCTCTAAGCAAGAAATAGTTACAACTTCCTCGAGCAAGCAAGAAATAGTTACAAATCATTCCAATCATTTGCGCCCCTTTCGAATTCTTGATTCACAAAGAAACGTTAATGGCGGAAAAAACTAGGTTTTCGACTATATGGCCGTTACATTATTTTTCTAGTTTAAATATAGGCCATTCGATTTGCTTTTAAAACTTTAAATTTGGGTTTCCCACGTGGAAGAAATTGATTGGATCGGGCATGGGGGAAAACCTTTACGCTTTATAACTTTTACAGTGAAAAGGTATTTTGGAACATTTTGGCCCACTCACCCGCTTTGAATTTTCAACGGTCAGACACTTGGCACTATCTTCTTGGCGATGGGATCGTAGATCACTTTTTTCTTCTAACTCTTTTTAATCAAAAAAGCTTAAAACTTCAAAATTCTCCGTCGACCCGCATCCTGCTTTGATGTTTCAACGAGGCTACGTGGCACCATCCGATTGGTGGCGTGCCTTAGGCATTCAATTTGATGCATCCATCTTGATCCATCTCTTCTTTGACACCCTCTTCATTTGATGACACACACTCTCTAGGAAGATTGTCATTTCCTTCAAAGTATAGCTGATCAAAGTTGTCTCTGAGCTCCAAGAAAGAAAGAAAATGCTGGTCATCATTGAAAACTTGCCAATTATTTGCATTGTCAGGCACACTGGGTCTATGGATCATCTCAATAGTGAATTTATCTTGAGGGAAATTAGGGTGAGGAATTAACAAGGACCCCAAAATAACTAGAGAGTTGGCCCTAGTGTTCCTTTCCCTTGGCAAAACTTTAATGGAAAAATCATCAATGAATTCAATGGAATCCCATACCATATTCCTATAGTGATTCAACCTTTTATTCATTACCCGATAAAGGTATTTAACTTGTTTTACAATTAGCTCTGCATCTCCAAGAGCAAGAAGGTTCTTCACTCCCATTTCCTTCACCATGTTCAACCCAAGAATGAGGGCCTCATACTCAGCAGTATTATTGGTATTTTCAAACTGAAACTTGAAGGAGAAAGGATGAACCTTACCCCCAGGAGAAATGAGCACTACACCAGCTCCGAACTAGGCTGAAGAACAGCTTCCATCAAACTCCAAAGTCCACACACCATTAGGATCAAACAACACTCCCTTTGATAGACTTCTCTCCTCTTGTGACACGATCATGTAGTTCCCATGCCCAATGTCTTCATACAATATTTGTGCTTTAGGATCATTTGTCTTTTGCACAATATACTCTGCTTGTTTCTCAGAAGCAACTTCTTCATCTTCCCATTGACAGGGATCAAGGCATGTGACCAATCCATTTGGATCTCACCTCCAACATCTTTGCAAAAGTTCCTACTTAGCAGCATGCCATAGGAAGGAGGGATATCAAAACCAAGATGGTAGCCAAGACCTTCTTCTCTGGTAAAGCAGAAAGAACTACTTGTGCATCCTTGATTCTCCCAACCAAAGGCACTTCTATATTTTCCATGGAATAACAAGAGCCATAAGTGTGGGTTAGGGTTAGACCCAAAGCATGAGCCACTTTTGCAGGCATTACATTATCAAATGCACCAGAATCAATGACACAATTGCTAAGCTTGTGGCTAGCTATGAGGAGAGTCACATAGAAGGGTTTGATCTTCTCATTGGGTGAAGTGACTACAGCCACAAGGCTGGGTTGAGGTGGAGAATAAGGAGTGGGAAAAATGCCTTTAGAAGAATGGGATGGGGTTTTAGATTTAGAATTTATAAAGTTAACCATTTTGGAAAAGGCTTTAGGATGGGTTTGATAGAACTCTACCTTAGAAATCTGAATCTTGGTCTTTTTAAGATGGTCTATAATGTCAAAAGATCCAGATGTGGATGGGGAATCACTACTAGGAGTAGGAGGAGATTTTGATCTATCAAATTTATCATTTGTTGGACAAGAATTCTCAGAAGCATAAGTAGAGGGAGAAGGACTAACAGAGCTTACCTTTTGGGTGGAAGTAGTAGGAATAGGAGCTCCTCTTCTTGCAATCACCAGGATGGTGATGGGGTACTCCTTGGATCTTTTTGCAGGTTGCACCACTTTTTCCTTTTTGTTGGTCTACTCCTGGGTCATAACAACATATGAATCACTATTCATCTCAGCCAGTACATCATCATAGCCATCTTTATCATCCACACCTTCAGTGGTGAGGAAATGAACTCGAGAAGCACCAGGATCCTCCAGTTCTTCATCAGCTTCCTCTTCTTGTCCATCATAGAGCCCATTTTCTTCCTCATCATCGGACTCAAGAACCTTACAAGTAGAATTGACAGCACCTTGAGGGGTGGACCTTCAATGGCTAACCTAGTTTGAGAAGAGGGCAAGCGGTTCCTAGGATGAAAATTCTTCCTTGGAACATATTGATATGGAGCATGTTGAGCCAATTTTTCTTGATGGCATTGAGGTCATTAGCCAGCTTTTGCACCAAATGATATGCATTACCTCCAAGAGAAGAGGAAGAAAAAAATTCTTTGGATTTGAAAGAATCCCTTTTCAGCTTGCCAGACATGATCAAGTCATCTTCCACACTGACAGCCAATCTCTGATCAACATCCAAAGTTGCAATATTTTCTCTCCTCAGGGCATAGCTTACTTCTGAAAATTGAGCATTCAAGAAGAAACACTTCTAAATCTAATCAACATGCCTAGTATTTTGTGGAATCTTGTTAATAAACTTGCTGAATTTGGCCACAAATTCTATCATAGGCTCATGTGGCTCCTTCTTGATTTGAGAAATCTAAGATAACAAAGCATGCACATCTTCAGCATGTTTGAAATGCTGCTCAAATTCAGTCCTCATAGTAGTCAAATCGGTGATGGTCCTAGCAGGAAGATGGTAAAACCAATTTGTAGCATTTTCTTGCAAGGTCTCCACAAATAGCCTAACAGAGACATCCTCATGTTCAACTCCAAGGACCCCACATGTAACAATGAAGGCTGCAATGTGTTCATCAGGGTGCACTTTTCCATCACCTCTAAATTTGGGAAAAATCTTCCTATTACCCCTAGGTAACTCATGCAATGGTTGAGGAAGAGCCAGAGGCCCAACTCTTTGTCCCCAAGGAAGAGGTTCTACAATCTTTGGAAATATTTCTTGAAGTGGAACTGAGACATCAGCAAGAATTAGGGCATGGAGATTAGGGATAAGTTGTGATTGAGGAAAGCTACTACCGTAAGATCTGTCTTCAACAGTGTGCTTGCGGGCGAGCTCTTCTATTTCTTCTTATTGGAGGAAGTTGAAAACTTTGTTGATCCAGGAGTTGAAATTAGGGATCCTCAATTCCAAGAGCCCTTCTAGCATGAGTGTATCTTAGAGTCGTCGGATCAAAGAAAAGATCAAATTAGTTGTTCTTTTAGAAAGGAAATTTGTTGAAAAAATCCCCAGCGGAGTTGCCAAAAACTGTTGGGTTTCAAATTTGCACTTGGAATGAAACCACAGTCAGGGGATAAGAAATTCCCTCCTCTTTAATGGGAGAGTTTCCCTTATTGAAAGTAGGGGGAAAACCTATGTACAAATACACAATCTTTCATTCAATGGTGGTTTCCCGATATCTTGAAATGTGATTAATGCCTTAAAAGTTATCAATACATGAGGATATAAGACTTGAAGAGAGGAGGGAGGAAGAAGAAGATAATATTTATAGGCAAAAGAGATGGCGAGAGAAAACCCTTATATGTATTGAGTAAATGAGATATAGAGTAGAACCATTCACGTTTATAACGGGCACAATTTGCAGACTCAAAGTTCTTGAGATTGTATAAACTAGAACACAAAGTTTCTAAGCATGCAAGGATTAAATTATTCACGAGATCGAGTCATAAGGAAAGAGAAAATAGAGGAAAAAGGGGAAAACCCTTGTATTGATTTCTTCATATTTGAAATTACAGTTCCAAAATATCAAAATTCCAACCTCTACAATGGCTTTGAAAGCCCATGAAATAGCTCGCAAGAGATAGTTACAACTTCCTCTAAGAAAGAAATGGTTACAACTTCCTTGAGAAAGCAAGAAATGGTTACAAATCATTCCAATCATTCGTGCCCTTTCAAATTCTTGATTCGCAAAGAAACATTAATGGTAGAAAAACTAGGTTTTCAAATATACGTCGTTACATTATTTCTCTATTTTAAATATGGGCCATTCGATTTTCTTTTACAACTTTAAATTTGGGCCGCCCACATGGAAGAAATTGATTAGAGTGGGTGTAGGGGAAAACCTTAACATTTAATAACTTTTATAGTGAAAAGGCATTTTCGAACATTTTGGCCCACTTGCCTGCTTTGAATTTTCAACAATGTCAGGACACATGGCGCTATCTCTGGCTGCTGACGGGTCGCAGATCGGTTTTTTACTTCTAACTCTTTTTATAAAAAAGCTTAAAACTTAAAATTCTCTCGCTGACCCACATCCCCACTTTGAATTTTCAACGTGGTTAAATGGCACCATTTGATTGGTGGTGAGCCTTAGACATTCTCTTTTCTATCTCTCTAAGCGGGCTCGTGGGCCCGCCATCACCAACTACGCTATAGTCATTTTTGCACCCACTAAGAACAAGGGAACCTCATGCACATCGGCCTATCACCCAATGGGCATTGGGTGCTCACCCGAGGCGCATGAGAGGGAGTCGAGTCTCTCTTTTATGTGAGTCTAGTGGAAGGCATAGTTCATGATTCTAACTTAGTGATTTAACAAACATGAAGAAGCTATAGAGCTCAGGACGGATTCTACACCCCTTCAGTCATAATGGAAACAAAGCACGCAACAGAATAATAGAACCAAGAAGTTGTAAATCCACAAATATACTTAACCATTCAAGTAAGGTCCATGATTATACAAGATAAAAAGTAGAGTAAAAACATGCAGATAATACAAAAGGAGATCTTTAACGTAAACATGATGGTAACCTTATCATATTCATTCATAGTCTTGCTACAAATTATCATAGAGAGGCAGACCATAGTCATGCACCATGTCTGGATTCATACATGTATTCTCACAAAACAAAAATTTCATTCCCCATTTCCGCATTACATCCATACTGGAATCCTTTACCCATTTTTATCACTTATTTCTCGCAATAATTTTGCAGAGCTCTGCTACCTCACTGTCTCCCATTATTTGCCAAAGGCACACATATAAATAGGCCTCTGAGCTCTAACAAACTCCTCTGCAGCCTCAGATCTAGCCCCAAGTGTCAAGGTGTGGGTCACCCCGGGTGCATGCCTCTCCATGTCATGATTAACTTTTTGGACCTTTCTATCGCAAGGTATATTCCTTCAAGGACACCATGTCGCCAGGCTGAAACCTTATCCAAATGGAATACATTCTTCATGTGTTCTTCCCAAAAGGCCAAAAGCAGCTAAGTCCCAAATTGTTCTTCACGCGGTGCGCATGCCCTGGGTTCTCCAAGAAGCCTTTTGAATACTGCCTTATGCGCCTTCACTTGTGCACTTCCTCCGGCCATGCGCGCCTACGCGCCCTTAAGATTTGGAAGCTATAATAGGGGCCCAACATTACCCCACACTTCACCTGTTCTCCACCCTTGGGAACCTTCTCAAAGAATGCAGTACAAAAAGAATGCAAGGCCTTTCCTTGGAAAAGAATGGAGGGAAAGAATAAAGAATGGGGAAGAGAAAGAATAGAGGGGAAAATTGCCTAAAGAAGAAGAAGGGGAAAATTTTTCTATAGGTTGGCCTCCAGTGTACTCTAAGTGCTGACTTCATCCTGCGCTTTAGTGCAGATATCACCGACCAAGGTGCTCACCTCGTCGAAGGTTAACCCTTCCCCTTGTGTGGTAATGGTTTCCACCACAATTCTCCAGTTCCTTGGCATGGTCTTCCAGGGCATCCATCTTCCTCATGATAATCTTGTAGAGCTCTTTTAGCTGGGTTTTGATTGAGACTCACCGGTTCTCAATAGCTTCGGATTTATTTTCCACTTCGGCTATGATCCTTTCTCTCTTGGCTCTATTGCCCTTATTATTTTTCCTGAACTCCTTCAGCTCGGCCTCGTCGCTGGCAAACAACATGCTTGTCACTTTGTCTTGATCCGCGTAGTGGTCGTAGGTGACCCCGTGGTTTGTGCAGCTATTCTTACGTCGGAAAGCACCTTGTTGTATTTAGCCACGAGCGTGACAACCTTCAACTTGTCTTCCTTCTCTAAGCGCGCCACTACCTCCTCTACTGACTCCAATGCCAAAGGCTACCTTTCCATGGTGAGGATCTCGAGTCAAGTCCTCTGGCACTTCGGGTGAGGATCTATACTTTTATGTGGGAGGGTTAAGGTCTGGGTGCTTCATGATAATCGCTTGGGAGATGAGTTCCACCTTCTTGGAAACTTTGCGCACTTTAGCCTTCTCCTCTTGAAGCTCCCTCTATAGTTGAGCGCTGATTAATTTCTCAAGGCTTAGGTCCTTCGTCAGCTTCACTACTTCTTCCTTCCTCTTCTCCAATAGGTCCTCTAAGACTTTAACCCTGTTATTTCTGCTAAAGAGCCTAGCCTCGATTTCCACGGAGACCTTGTTGAGTGTGTTACACACTTTCTCATCTAATAGTTGTTGCGTGTTTACAATGGGGTTGTCCCCCTTTCCTTTAGACAACATTAATACTACTCCTTGGTTAACCTCGAACTCAGGCTCATCGAGGTGGGAGTCAAATGCCCATGATGGCATCTTCCTCGTTGTGGGTATCCACCCTCAGGGTCAAAGGACTTCATGGTAGTGAGCTCCTTGGTGGGCACATACTCTGAAACACGCGTGTAAAAATTTGTTGGGGTCATCAATGTAGCCCATCGTTGTTCTTCTACCTTCCCCATGTTTACTTCTGTGCGCATGCCCTTGGTAATAGTTACCGGAAGAGTTGGTCCTTTGTGCTACCCACACTCTTCTCCCTTTTAATTTACTTGAGCACGATCTCCATGCTGCGCTCCAACTCCTCTTTGACCAGGGTATTGATTATCTTCTCTACCTCCCTTTTTGCCTTCTCATTCACCTCCTCCTGAGTGAGCTTGGGCAT
Organism: Taxus wallichiana var. yunnanensis; assembly: GCA_018340775.1. Lineage (NCBI taxonomy): Eukaryota > Viridiplantae > Streptophyta > Pinopsida > Cupressales > Taxaceae > Taxus > Taxus wallichiana. The sequence continues at coordinate 119,468,161 of CM031241.1, read as the reverse complement.
ATCTGGCTCCTTGGTACTAGTCCCTTCGCTCCTCTCTTCGCTTCACATGCCTTCCTCCCTTTAGGCGCCCTTCCTCCTTACAAAGATGAATGCATCATTTGTATCCTTTGCCTCCTCTCCCTCCAGAATCATGGAAATCAATCAGCTCTTGATCCACCTCCAACTCTTCCCATCCATCATCATCCTTTTCACCTATATAGGCATTCAGGTCATCTAGTATCTTTAGACCCTTATTCCTCCGTTCCTTGTTCTTCTTCCCTTACAAAAAAATCTAGAGTCAAGGATGTTGTCTTTTCTTCATCTAAAGGTTCTTCAGGGGATGGTGGCTTCATAGGCTCCGGGTCTTCTCCCTGACCACTATTCTCCTCTTCTTCCAGACGTAGGTACTCGGCCCCACAGTATCTACATTCTGCCTCTCCACCACTCTTTTTTTGTTCTTCTTCTTCTTTCTCCTTGTGCTTTGGCATTGGCTTCTTCCTTCCCATGGGGTCGTCCAGGATGGATATTTCATTCTCTACGTACGCACCCTTCTCAAACTTTGGCCTTATGCGTAGGTAGATTCTGTAGCAACACTCTCGATAATTGGTAAGGTCAATGACCTTATGATGTGCACATCCTGCGACATGTACCTTTCAACATATGTGCGCTTCCCCAGGGTAGACCAGCTTCTTTCTCATTTCTCTATGTTCATTGTCAAGGGTGGACAGGTCAAGTTTTAATTTCTTCGACTCCTTATACCTATTCACTCCCGCTGGAAAAATTGGGTAGTAAATGAGAAGGGGAGTTTGCACTAGGGACTCCAACTGCCATCCACCAAGATGAATCTGCCAATGCAGAAGTGTTGGTATACCACAAACTCTACTTCTCCTTCAATTGCCACGGGATTTTTAAGGATCCGCCATTCTGCCCTGAATGCGTTCTTGAGGCACATATGCCATTTATCCAAGCACACCTTGTGTACCCCTGTCATTGACTCACAAGTATACTTCTGGAACCTATCCACGGGTGAAGGGTCTTCATCGGGGTACTCCCATACGAACTTATCAGATGCATCCAACACCCCGATCTCTGAGAACACAATGGTTAATAGAATGTTCCCAAACAATATCTTTCCTCTATTTTCTATGCTAATTATGATTTTGTCTACTATGTAATCGGGAGATGTTGTACACGGTGCCCTCTGCGACCTTCCTGCAGACATTCAACCAAGGCTTGCTCACCTGGGTCCACCTCTCTTATCCATTCAGCTTGGAGACAAGGTGCACGGCCATCTTCATCACCGGATCGCTGATATCCGAGACGTCATAGTATCTTGATCCCTTCTTATAATCTTGGGATGTAATGATTTCTTTGATTGCCTCGTCGTCCTGGAGGTCATCTATGATCGCATCCCCTTTACAGCTTAGGCTTGTAAAGTGTGAGATTAACTGGGGAGTTATGCACATTTTGCGCCCTGCGAAGCAGAAGAAATCTTCATGCACGTGCGTCATCAGCCATTGGTACAAATGCTCGGGCTTCCCAAAATATGGAAGCTCATAAAGTTGGAGAAGCCTTGCCTTCTCCATTTTCACCTTGACTACGTCCACTTGTAGATTCGATTCGCATCCCATCGGTGTTCATTTGTTTGTGGGGCACACTAGCTCCAGTGCCATTTCCTTCGTGATTATACTCGATCGGTGATTGTAATAGATCATAGTCATCTGTCTTATGTGGGACTCCCACTCTTGCCCTAGCAAAACCCCATCCGGGTATTGCATCTCTAAGTACCATTCCTCATTGGTATCTAAGGGGATTTCTTCTTCTTTCTTCTTTCCTTTTCCCTTACCCTTTCCCTTCTTGGATTGTACTGTAGGCTTATCAACTAGTTTTGTGGCCATAATTTTACCCTTTTCTTTCATTCCCTGGTTACTTTCAAGTTGTCTAAGAGTTTTCTTCATGCGCTCCGTGCCCTAGAGTACAAACCCTAATTTCTGATTTTCCTCCTTCGATCATGACGCTCTTTTCACAACGTTCCCCACACCCGTGAATCACTTCTGCTCTAGTTTGTAGATCTAATGGACCGATTGCACGTGATTTTTGAGATTTTCCTTCACACGAGTCAGCTCTCAAAACCCTAGCTCTTGAAAGAAAATCGTTCTCCTTGTTTTCGCAAAGTAAAATAATGAACTACCCATCCTTGTATTTATAGCTTTTCCTGCTTTTATGCATTAAAGGCTAGGATACCTACCACCATATGACAATATTTAATGCAGCGCTTTTCCTTACGCGCCCAATCCTTGTGCGAATTTTTTTCACCCGCGCCCAATCCTTGCACAAAATTTTCTCCAACCTTTTGGCGCATAGACAATCCATCTTGATAGAAGACTCTTGCATGCATGTTATTAGTGCCAAAGGCACCTCTTCCATCCTCATGATTCTTGCTTTCACCTACCTCATGTTTTTTCACTTTTTCTCCTTGTACGTGGATTTCCAATGTAACCTTCTTTTGCCACCCATCTGCCTTGTTTTCTTCTAATGCCTCTTCTCAACAGGGCCAGTTTGAATGGTCTACCAACCCAATCATCCTACGAAAAACTTCACACCTCTCTTTATCACCTCACCCCACACTAAAATCGATGCACGGTCCTCTACGCATTCATAAGTCAAAAAGTAATAAGGTTATCGGTGCCCAAGGTGCAAAACAAGACAACAACGTGAAAGGGAAAAACAAGAAAGGAAAATCATAAAAGGAAATTCTAAACTAATTGGCAAAAATTGCCTTATTTACAAACACCAAGAAGCATTATTTATAGTAGGGCTTCAGCCTACTCCCATTGAAGTGTCTAGGTAATTTTGTTCCATCCAACACTTGTAACTGGCACGCGCCCAAATCAAGGATGTATGAAATTACATAAGGACCCAACCAATGCACCTTCAACTTTCTAGGATGGCGTAGAAATTTTGAATCATATAGCAATACCATCTGGCCAACCTCAAACTGTTTGTTCTTAATGTGGCAGTCATACCATGCCTTTTGCTTAGCTTTTTTAGTTGTTTGGCTCCATCTTGCTAGTGAGTGCCTTTCATCCAACTTTATCAATTCATTAATTCTTTCTTCCAGTGCTTGTTCATCGTCCAAACCTCCTGCGCGTGCTATATACATAGTGAAGGTAGCATGAATTCAACCGGAAAAACAACCTCCACGCCGAACACCAGTTGAAATGGTGGCCTTGTTTAACCTTTTATACGTTGTTCTATATGCCCAAAGAACTGCTGATACCTTGTCATCCCAATCCTGCCTACCCACATCACATATCTTAGTCAATGTGTGACTAAGGATTTTGTTAAATGCCTCTGTAGTCCCGTTTGCCTGAGGGTGATAAGGGGTAGTCTTATGATGGGCTACATTGAACTCTGCCAATAGAATCCTAATGGTTTCATTTAAGAAGTGAGTGCCCCTATCACTTGTTAAACTTAATGGGAACCCATACTTGCTAATAATGTTCTCCCACAAAAATCTAGTAGCCGTGGCTGCGATGTAATCCTTAGTGAGTGTGGCCTCTACCCACGTTGTCGGATAATCGAAGTACGGGTAATGATATACTGAATAAGTCCTTCACACATCTAGTGAGATTGGTTTGACAAAATCTATTGGCCATTTCTCAAAAGGTTCTGCACTAGTGATGGGGCGCAAGGGCATCTCATCAATTCGTCCAGTGTTTACCAAGGTGCTAGCGGTGGTCACGAGGCCTTGTAAAACTCAATGCAATCTGGTGAATCATATCCCACCATAGTCCAATGACTAGGATCTTATGCGCAGTTGCATTCCCTGCATAGTTTCCTCCAACAATCCCACCATGAGCTTCTTCTATTATAGCTACGTGCTCATGTTCTAATACACACCGGTGCAAAACCTCATCGTGGCCCATTTTATACAAATCCCCATTGATCAACATGAAGGGCATGGTGCATATGGCTAACCTTTTCCTCTCTAGAGAATTCATTCCTTCGGGTGCCACACCTTCCTTGAGAAAAATGGCAATGTCTTCTAATTCTAAGGGCACGTGCCGTAACTTGAATATTTGTGCGTCTGACATGGTTTCCTCGATACTCTGCGCATCCTCTCCTGAATCAATCCTAGATAAATGATCTAACCCACAATTGTTATTATCCGGTTTTACCACCACTTTGAATTCAAATTCCTGAAATAGAAGTACCCAACGACATATGCACCCTTGCAACACTTCTTTGTTTACTAAATACTTCAAGGCCATATGGTCAGTGTAGAATATGAAGGAGTTGCTAGCAGATATTGTCTAAATTTGTGGAGTGCGAAGATCATTGACAATGCCTCACGCTCGGTCGTTGTATAATATTGTTCTCATTGGTGTTAACTTTCTACTTACAAAAGACAATGGATGGTCAACAATCCTCTCTCCCGGGTTGAGCAATAACAACTCCCATTGCCATACTCGAGGCATCCACATGGACATGTAAAGGTTTATCCCATGATGGGAATCGTAGAATAGGTGTGGTGATAAGCCTTTTTTTTAGAGTGTCAAATGCTTTCTGCTGCGCCTCTCCCCACTGAAAGGCACTCTTATGTCTGAGCAATATTTCCAAAGGCACAACAATCTTGGCGTATCCCTTAATGAAATTTTTGTAGTACCCACTGTGTCTAAGAAATCAGTGCATGACGCTTTGTTCGGTAGGCTCCCCTAACCCCACAATAACTGTAACTTTCATAGGATCCACCAGTAAGCCCTCTTTGCATATGATATGCCCCAACAACATTCCAAAAGGAGTTACAAAGATACATTTCTTGATGTTGAGGGAGATCCTCAACTATTGACATATTTCAAACATCAACCTCAAGTTATCATAGTGGTCCCTTACTAATCCATACACTATCTAATCATCCAAATATACTTGAAGGAACTTGTGGATAAAGTCCTTAAATTCTTATACCACTATGCATGAAAATACGGTAGGAAAATTCTTCAACCCAAAGGGCATGACCGTGTATGCAAAGCTTCCCCACTCGATGGCGAAAGTTGTCTTCTCTTGGTCTTCCTTGGTAATCCTTACTTAGTGATATCCCAAGAATCCATCTAGAAGGAATAGACCTCGCGCCCAACAACTCCTTCCAAAATCTCTTCAATAAAGGGGGTGGGAAAAGGATCTATGATGCAAACAATGTTCAATTCTCTGTAATCTATGCATATCCTAATCTGCCCATCCTTCTTTATGTTAATCACCATTGTACTTATCCATTCTGATTCCTCCACAGCCTCAATGATACCGGATGCTATCATCTTGTCTAGCTCTTCTTTAACCTTATGCGCATATTGGGATTCATCCCGTAAGGCCTCTTCCTAACTCGGGCACACACCATCTTTCAACTTTATCCACATTTCCCATAGTTAATGGTGGACGCCTTTCAACTCACGGTATCCGCACGGGAATAAATTCTCAAATTCACACAAGAGATCGATAATCTTTGATACTTCCTTGTCCAACCAATAGTCCCAAATGATAGCTTCCTTGGGCTCCTCTTCCAAGCCGATGTTAACTTTGTTGGTTTTGAGTGGTTCATGGTACATGCACACACATGCATCCACACTATCAACTAATTCACATACCCCAACTGAATGGTTGACATTCATTCTTTCCATCTCCTCCACATCAATAATGTATACCATCTTTCGTTTCTCCTTTTCAGCACATGCGCGCTCAAATTGTATGTCTTCTAGTTCCTCCTCTTCGAACCATGCTTCCAAGCTAGGTCCACCAAGTAAGTTTACTAATCTATCTTCTGCCATGGCGTAATCCCCTAGAGTGAGGAATTTGATAGTCTACAACACCTCATCAATCAGTTATATGGTACTTCGAAGCTCAAACATGTGAACCCAAATCAGCCGCTAATTCCTACCAATTTCTCGTTTGGCGGTGTGTTTCAGAATGGATGTACCAAGTGTGCGCACAACCTTGTAGTTTCAAATACAACTTTTACACCCAAAGGGAGGGTCGTAAATCTTTTGCACCTTCTCCCTAGACCCTCTCACATGCCGAGATGTGGGAAGAGGTGGGTCCATTGCCATTGTAATCCTTGATAGTGGTGGGTATGTTGATTTTGAAAATTAAACAGTGAGCACAATTCTAACTTCATGCCATTCCAACAATTTTTCAATATGTGTGGCCCACCACCTCACATTGTGCCTATCAAAACATAACCTAGCATACCTTGTCACTCGTCCTCCCTCCATTGAGCTTCCATTTCTCTTAAAAATACCTCAGGGTATGCATCCCTAGAATACTTGGTTATTGCCTTTCCTCCTAGGCACGAACTGTATGCGCCGTGGTTACCTTGGTTACTGATCCTTTCAGATGTCACCCAATCAATTCATAAGTCCCATGCACCTAATTATCACATGTTATACTGGTAGTATCACTAATAGATTGAGCATCATCAAACTGGATGACTCCTTCTGTAGGGTGGATGGTCTCTAGATCTCTTATGGAGCATACATATATTATGTTCAGGACTTCCTCTCCAAGGGGTTCAGTATAGGGGGTGGATTTTCCATCAGCGAGTGGTATAATCACCCTCTCTTCCTTGTTTTCAAAGCTTATGTACCCCTTGTTAAACCAGATATTTGCATTATTCTTATAACACCAGGGGCACCCAAGTAGAGCTGGAAATTATCTACCTCGGCAAGCACCAAGACTTCAAAATCCCCAGTGAACCTAGTCCCCTGAATGGTAATGGTCGCATCCTTCAAGACACCTATGGGCATTGCCTTTGTCTTATTTTCCATATACAACACATTTGAAGATGGTTGTAATGCAGGTCTTCCCATCTAATGCCGGACATCCAGTGAGAACATTAACCTACGTGCACATGTCAATGAGGATGTTGCTAACAAACCATCCATCCACTACTGCGTTCAAGGTAATCTCTTTTTCATAATCAAGGCTGTGAGGTGGGAGGTTTGCATGCAGGACTTGCCTTTCATGTTCTCCCCGGCACGTGGCACCTTTTCCTCAACCATGCCCCTAGCAGGGGAATAATATTCTCCTACCTTGGCAGTTTACACACCTCCTCAACCTCATCCAAGTCATCCCTTGGTGCTTCTACTGGTCTCCTTTGCTCAGTTTTTCTAGTCTTCTCTATTAAGCATTGGATCTCCCCTGTAAACTTTGACTTATGTCCATGGTTTCTTGGTAGAATTCTTTACGGTAATGGGTTTGGATACTTCCCATGTACTAATTCTTCTCTCAAAACCGAGGTCTCTACCGAGGCACCTCCTTTGCACGTGTAGACTCCACCCTTGTTGTTACCATAACAGCTCTAGTTCGATTGACGTATTACTTGCAGGCTTAGCCATTGCGTGTCAACCTTCTTAATACTCACCAAGGCAGCGCCTTATCCTTCTGTATTGCTAACTCATATGCTTGTATAACTCGGGCACTCTTCGTACTTATGTTTTTTTCCACACCAGAGCATTGTAGAAGATCTTGACATTCATGCTTATAATGGTCTGTGGCTCCACAATTAGAGCACATCCCACGTGGGAACTCACTTCTTCCTCTGTGGTTTCCACGACCACGAAATCCCCAAAAAACCCTCTTCCATACACACCTCCATCCCCACGCTCTCCATACCCACGGTCATCTCCTTTGGAACTGATAGCAATGCTAGTCTGCACACACCAAGATCAATTGCATCATGAATCTGGTCAATCAATCTACAATCCTTGGTGTCATGTGTGGTTGAGGTACATATCTTGTAATAACAAGACACATTTTTGTGGATCACGTGCTGCAACAAGGGGCACCTACTTGCATCATGGTCCTCGTGACATATTTCGCAATTTACCACTATAGTGCGCACCGCCTTCCGAGTACATATCCCACCATTATCCTTCGTGTGCCCTTCTACGTTACAATCCATGCACCAAATCCCTTCGTGAATCTTTGGAACTGTGTTGGCAGATAATTTCTCCAATTGCTTAGCCATGGCAGCAATCTGAGCCTCCAGAAATGGGCTAACACTAGTGTCAACACTACCAACTACCTCAACATGTAAAGCAACTTCCAACACTTCGCGTGGGTCCGTGAATGTTTTATGAGATAAAGCCCTCCTAAAGGGTGTGATCAATCCTACAACAAACCATTGATCATGTTGTGAAGGGTGGATATCATAAGATAGTTTAGATAATAGAGTTTTAAAGCACGCATCATATTCCCTCACACTCTTTTCCATTCCTTACTTGGATTTCCTTGAGAGAGATGATGCACTTCTCAAAATTAGGTATGTGGAATTCTACCAAGAATGCATTTATCAGCGTGGTATAATCCACTACAGATCCGATGAGGGTCATACTTTCTATACCAACTATACGCGTCCTTGCAAGGTCGTTGCGATTGACCGCCTTTTGATCCTAGGTCATGATTCCCTTCACACGCTATAGCATCTCACACTTTTGCACATGCTCCGTGACATCTTCTATCCCACTTTGTAATCTTGTAAGTGTAGAGACATATTGAAGAAGACATGAGGAGGTGGATGAGGCCCTTGTCCTCCTTATCCAGCCTCCCTTGGTTCCCTTCGCTGTTCCTCCTCCACTTTGGACCCACTAGATCCTAAGCCACTAGCTCCACCACTTCCACTACCGAGATCCTCCCGTGTTAGGTATAGGGCCCGTGTTTGTCATGCTTTGAACACTCCTATTGTCCCACCGAATTGTGCGGCTGATAGTTTGTGAACTAGTACCACTCCCAGTCGTATTTCCTCCACCACTTCCTAATGTGCTTCCAAAACCAGATGTATATGTGCCTTGTCCAAACATTCCACCAAATACCGGAATGGTGTGTGAAGCCATAGAAGTCCTAAATGAGAATTTGTATCTTCTAGGTGCCGATCAGTTGCTTCCACTGATATCAAATGGATCAACTGTACTTTTTCCTTGTTCGAACAAACCAAGCACCAAGGTTTGGTCACTAGGTGGGGTCAGATGCGTGCCAACAAATTTTCTTTTTCTACATGACATGATGAGACTCTCATCGAAGCTGCAATTTTTCTCTCCCATGCTTACCAAGATGGGGTACCAAAGACTGTTTGGGTCCCACATCCTCCACATGAACCTCAATTCCTTTCCACCATGTTTAGCTCCATAACCCACTTGTAATCTTGCTCTATCTATTGATCTCATTTTCACACGCTTCGTTATACTTGAGCCATATCTCCTCCCTTTCTGTTTAATTTTTAGATCAACCATCCTTCCCCAACCTCGGCTTCCTCGCCAAGCACTCGGGGTGGTTTATCCGGCCATAGGAAATTCCTCTAAGCCCATGGTTACTGTACGTCGGAAAAGTGACAGGTGAGCTTGAGAATCAACAAGTAACTCTTCCAAGTGCCCGACCTCCCGAGGTCGTGTCGAGACAGCCGGTGTGGGTAGAATGTGCAGGCAAACTAGTTAGGCAGTCTAATGTCTTCGACACGCACTAATGGTATTTGCGAATCTAAGGCAAAGAAGGCCCTTCTAACTTGGACTGGTGTGATAGATCGATCAGCGAGGATGACTGCTCGAAGGCTCCAATCAATATCGAGCTCTGGCGTGATTCGATCTATGGGTTGTGGGATGCGTGGAAAATGACCCGGGATGGTTTCGTGTATTTCTCCTGATAGGGTCATATGGTGGATATAGTCAACTCTATGGACGATTCTCTGGCCTAGTCCAAAATTCTCTAGTTTCGTTGGTTATTGTGTCTAGTAGGGATAACTGTTGAATGATGAGAGGTGGAATCGGAGTAGACTGAAATACTAATTTACGTAGGCCAGTGTCTATGTCTAATTCTCTTATGGACTCGTTAGGCTGTGGGATCTGTGGATCACAACCATAGACTCTTGGTTGTTGCGGTCCCGTTATGGTCATACGAGAGATCAAGTTCTGATCCCTAGTATCCAGTAGTCGTAAGCTTTTTCAGCTTCTATGTTTAGAACCAACAGTTGTGCGATCTTCTCAGAATACCTTACAGGCGTTATCGCAACTTGGATTCTTAAGCTGGTATCTATATCTACTAGGGTGTCTCCAGCGTTTGGCTGTGGAACTAAAGGATCACACCCAAATGTTTGTTCTCTTTCGAGCCCTTCTACAGTCATGTGGGTATTTTCTAGGGTAATCTGTAGTTTGGCTGATTTGACCAAAACAGATATGCTTGGTCGTCTTCGATGTTTAACCCTCTCAACTGTGTCCTGATCTGTTGGAAGTCTGTTGTTGTTTGGAAGACTTGTATCCTAAGGTTTTGGTCAATGTCAGTTATTGCCACTACGGTATTGGGCTGGGGCACAATTGGCTCGAAAATGTATTCCCTGGGCTCCCTAGGTCCCGTAATTGTCATGCAAAAGCAGTAATGAAACAAACTATAATAAAGTAAAATCTAAGTGCACTTCTAGCATATATAATTTCTTTTTGTATTTTCTGGCAATTTATAAGAAAGCAGCTATTTAAAAATATTTAGAATTGACAACTAAACTAACAATGTAAAACAAACAAAATAGCCGAGTGTAGCTATTTGTCTATGCGATTTCGTATATCTATTCTAAACAACGAAATAACTAATCTATCTGCAAGATTCTCGATCCTACCTCAGAAGTGAGGAATGAATCATAGTTTCTCAGAAACTATCAATCCCCACAACCTCCCTGGCAATATCGAGAATGGAAATAACTGAAATAAAGTGATTAACTACTTTATTTGATAAGTTCTAACTAAAACTTTGAAAGATGGAACCTGGATTTCGCAGAACAGTGGCGAATCCGACGGTGTATGTGTTCTTGTCCCCTCAGTATGATCTCTTCGTTCTTTGTGCTCACGTGAATCCAGAAAAGCGTGGAATGCTTGCATCAACAGGAATAGATATTTGGATCAATGGACAGCCTTCAGAATGTAGACAGAATAGAATGCGGATAGGAGAGGGATAGCGCAAGAGTACAGAGCTTGGCCTATGCAATTCCTAGCGGGGTCTACTGCGAATCATGCAACAAAAGCGTCCAGAACCTGAAACTAGTCTGTATGAAGAGCAAAACCTGCAACTTTAATGGCTGCCTAGACTATTCTACTCCAAAACAATAATACTGTTTGCACAAGTTGGATCTGTGGCTTACCAACAAATGACACAAAGCTAAAACAAACCTGCAACAAAAACTATACTACCAATCCTAAGCAAACTAAAGGGACACAGCACTGAAAACATGAAAGTTGGAGTGAAAATGGTGGCCCGAATAATGTTTGCACTTGCACAAGTTGGATATGTGGCTTACCAGCTGCAACACAATACTAACCAAAGCACTCAATGAGAAAACTAAGAATCCTAAGCAAAGGAAAACTAAATCTGCTGTAACAAGAAATTCAAAAGCAAACTTTGGAGCAAAATTCAGAGGCCATTTGCATGTGCACAAACCATGCATTTATAGGAATCCAAACATCCAAAAATCAAATCCAAACTGAACTCCTAAACATTAAACAAAAGAAAAACACTATTCCAGGGGACCAAAAACATTAATGCATGCTCAAGTCGGCAAGAAAAGCTGGTGAGTCGTGATATTTCACGCGGGTCGCGTCAAAAGAGCGTTCTGGAAAATGCGCACAGGACCGCCACCCTGCTCAGGGTGGCGGTTACAGGACCGCCGCCCTGTTCAGGGCGGCGGTCACGAGACCGCCGCCCTTCAGGGCGGCGGTTTCGTCACTGAAGACCAAAAAGCCAAGAAAAGAGGGAAAAATAGGGAAAACAAAGCACGCGGGGGCTAAGCGGGGCATGCGGGATGTTAACGCATATCTGTAAAGCTTTTCTGGATCCCGAACACCTTGCGAAGAGACCTGTATCATCATTGGGGCACTTATTACACCGTTCCGCAGTACAGTACCTTACAATTTTGGGTACGTACATATTGCCCCCTCGGAGAAGCGTTTTAGCCATGAAGAGGCGTAAAACGGTGGGTCCGAGTATGGCCGTCCCGAAATGGGAAGTTAGAAGTTATACCTTACACGCCCGTGTGTTGAAATGACGCCGTCCAAAATTCCCGCTACCATTTGTGCGAGGATAGAAACTTACCTCCGTCGGCGCTCCGAACCTGTGAAAAAGATATTTAAAACGAATCGGGGCGTTATATATATGAAAGTGGGCCCATTTTCCTATTCATTTGCGCGAGTCGATTTGGTTGATTTCGAGCTCTGGGACCCACGGTGACGGTTTCTCACGCGAGTAGAGTCAAAACGTCCGCAGTGAGATAGAGATCATGCCTCCACGTGCGGAACGCCACCCCGCGAGATCACAGGTTGGTTTTCTTCAATTTTGTGTTTTTCCCCCTTCTGATTTGAAATGTTAAATTCTTTGCAATGGGGGGGTTATTTTCGAAAATGTTTGGTTTAAAGGGTCCATCTAGGGGGGGCGCCTACTGGGTAGGCCCCATTTTTTATTAAAATAGTCATTTGTATTCTACTTGCTGTTTCCAGTTTTTTTCGTGTATACTACGATGTACATTTCATATGCTTTCTAGAATGTATGCAATGGAAAACAGATGATGCAAATGTTTGCTTTCTTTTTGTGTTTCATGATGCTGATACATGATTTTGTAGATATATTGTGATCTTAAATCTTAGTTTCTGTGAGCAATTTGGATACCTCATGATTTGTTTTGGCAAAGTGATGAAAATAATCAGTATGATGAATAGATTAACTTGCCCCACTCCTAACTCCACGCAACTAGTAAGATGCGAGGGCTCATCACCAAGAGCCAAGAAGGGCGCAAGTTATGGAATATGGTGAAGTGATAGTGATGAAAGACAGACGAAGCTTTGGTGGAACCAAATGAAAACTACAAGCTTATTCTACCTGAATGACTTCATAGTTTTGGATGCAACTTGCTTTGCGGTTTATCCAGACTTAGACCCGTAGATGGCCACATAGTAGACAAAATCTGGGTTTTTAGGATTTTTAACTCTCTTGGAATTTTTGAACATCTGATTCATTCGTTATTGACTCAAAGTTTGAATTGATTGTTTATGACCTTTTAACATTTACTTTGTTTAGAGGACCCCCTACACTTTGCCCCATGCTACCTGTAAGAAACATGGGTTTATCACCGTGGGCAAGGCATAGGTGAGTAAGGGCATTTCCATCCTTTCCCAACCCTACGTCACTAGTAAGAGACGCAAGCTCATCACCGAAGGTTGGTGGGGCAAGGAAATGTGTAAAATAAAATTTTCTGTTTAATCACTTCTTGACTTGTCTATTTGAGTAAAATGTCAGTATATGCTTATTTTCCAAAGAGATGTGTATATGGGATAGATGTGACACCATGAAGCTTCTAGAACAGACCATGGGCAAGACACCTATCCTAAGAAGAAATCAAAGCAAGAACGAACTTGCAGATCTTGGTATGGTTACCGTTAGGACTTCGTCATGTCTGATTTTGTTTGATAAAAGATTCTGAGTTGATTGATGATATCGAAGACGGAGAAGTATGATTAAAGAACTTTATGCCAGAAACATCACGAGTTTGAAATAAATTGCTTTGAGAATAGATTCCCTGATCACAATTTGTGTAAGAACAAGTGGACAAAATGATCCTAATTTGTATGAAAATGCAATGTAGATAGTTATATAGGTAGCGTTAGCTACTTACGCGTAGAAACGCTTGAGGTGGAGAGAATTGACTGTTTCACCAAACTCCTCACCTTCTAGCGTGCATAAGAGGTATGCACCATTTCCGTAGTCCTTTGTGACTCGGTACGGGCCCAACCATTTGGGCCGAAATTTCCTTCCTTCGCCGGTCTTCTTGTCGATCCGGCTGTCTAACCTTAGAACTAGGTCACCTTCGTATATGTCACGTTCATAGACCTTCTTGTTGTACTGCCGGCACATCCGGTCGGCATAGACTCTATGTCGTTGTTCAACATCTAACCTAGTTTCATCTAGGCTTTCTAGTTGGGAAAACGTGCTTCTCTGTAAGCATCTTCATCTATGGATGGTAATGGGAAGTCGTCCTTAGGGCAAGCTTTGTTGATATCTCGAAAATCTATGCAGATGCGTATCTTTCCATTCTTCTTGAGAACGGGAACGATGTTGGATACCCATTGGGAGTAGTCAACTGGCTTGATGAATCCTACCTGAAGGAGTTTTATTACCTCCTCTTTTACCATGAGGGCTACTTTGGGCTTCATGGGTCTTGATTTTTGTTTAATGGGCTTTACATCCGACCTAGTGACGAGGTTGTGTACCGCAATGTGGGGTGTGACTCCTATCATCTCTTTGTATTTAAATGCAAATGCCTTTCGATGTTCTTTGAGAACCTGAGTATGTATTTCCACTTCCTCTGGGGTTAACGAAGAACCTAACTTTAAAATTCTTGGTTCATCTTCCGTTCCGATATTGACATCGATTGTTTCTTCAATTAAAGAGGCATTACCCTCTTCGAACTCAGGTGGTGCCGGAGGTAGATCTATATCATCCCCGTTTTCCACCACGTATATATTAGGCTCTTTTTGTGAGGGAAGATTCATTACAGGATTTCCGAAGTAGGAAGATGAATGCGAGATCAGAGATAAATCTAGCGTGTGATAGGAGAGATGTAGTGCTGCAAAGGCATTTAAGTAATCCAAAGTAGCCGCATCATTTCCAACATGGTCTAGGACGGTAGATTTACTTCCGTTTGAAAGAGGATCCATCATTGTTTTTATTAATGGTTCGTTACGAATGGATACCGTGAAATGAGTATCTTCTAGCTCATTGTTTGGAGTAAAACGTGATGCTGAGGTTGCTATTGAATCGGCGAGAAGATTTTTTTCTCGCGGGATTGCTTCAATGGATATGAAGTTGAACGCCTTGCTTAAATCTAATACAGCGTTTTTGTAAAGTTGCAAGTGTTCGGCTTTAGTTTCATATACCTCTGAAACTTGGTTTGCCACTAATTGCGAGTCTCCTAAAACTCTGATATTATCGATACCAATTCTTTTGGCTAAGGTAAGGCCAAGGAGGAGGGCTTCGTATTCAGCGCTGTTGTTTGTGCATTCAAAGTTTAATTTAAAAGAGAATGGGAGGACCTTCTCTTCAGGCGAGGTAAGAATTATACCTGCCCCCGCTCCATAACGGCATTTAGCTCCATCGAAATGGAGAGTCCAATACTTAGCCGGGAGTATGGATGTAGGTGTATCTCGCCGTGTTTGCACACTCTACTTCTACCATACGAGATCTTCTCACTGCAAGGAACCAACACCTAGGGAAAATCTGATACCTACTGAATCGAATGGTAAGAACATTGGTGAATCTTGTTCTATCAACTCAACGATCTTCGCAGTAGTCCCTAATGATACTATTTCTTTAGTTTTACCTTTAGGGGTTGGAATTGTTTTGGCTATGTTGGTAGTTTCAAGATCCGTCGTAGGTATCAACTTTTCCTCTGGCTTTGGGTCAGAGGGTTTGTTAAGTTGGTTTGTTGGAAGTTCGAATTCTGAGTGTATACCTGGTCTTTTCTTTAAATCAGCTAGGTGTACGTCAAACGGCTTTGGATCACCTTTGGCTACAAATACCTTTCCCAGATGCAGGAATCTTACTTCTTGAAATAGCGTGGAAGGGATTGCCTTCATGCGGTGTATCCATGGTCGGCCGAGGATCATATTATAGTTAGTTTCCCGATCTATAATATAAAACTCAGTCAGGATTGTTTTAGGTCCTAAGGTGACCGGTAGTATTATAGTTCCTATCGATGTGGCTTTAAGGCTATCGTAGCCTCTCAAGGTATTTCGTGTAGTAGAACAGTTTGTTTCTCCATATCCCAATTTTTGGAGAAAAGAGAAAGGGACTATGTTAACTGCAGCCCCGTCATCAACCATTGCCCGTTTTACATAGTTATTATAAACTTGTACTTGCAAGTGTAGGGCTGGATCGCCTCGGCGTGCGATCTCAGCATCTGTAGGCATTTTACTTATTTCGAATATGAATTCAACATCCCTATCCGCCTGTCCCGGTGGATAAACATCAAAGTCTATATGATTTACTTGTGCTTCCTGGTGGTGGAGTGATACTAACTAAATGACCCAAACCTAACGCCTCTAAAAGAGCAGCCCTGTGAGCAGGGGAATTCTTTAGTAAATCAAGGAATGAAATATGCGAGAAGGTTTTTGTTAGATCATTAATTAGATCGTAAGCACCCATAGGTTTTGCTACGGTTTGCTGGATGTTATCTCTTTTCGGCAGTGGCTTGGACTTGGTTGAGAGAAATACTCTCGTGTTCTCGTAATTGCTTCAACGGGTAATTCGGAGTCTAACTCTACTAATCCAACTACCTTAGGTCGTGGTTGACTTCCTAGTTGTGGTGCGACTAACGGATTTAGCGAGGTTGAGGCCTCGTGATCGCTGTATCCTGTTATTGCACCTTTGTTTGTTCCAGCTGGTTTCAACCTATCGTTATCATGATTTGGGAGTGGATCATTAAAGATCTTGAGAGGGGCATTCTGAGGGGAAACTGCCCCTGCGAAGGTATTTGTCGTTGGTGACGTAGGATCTGCTAAGAACATATCCATAAAAAATTGTTTTTGTTCATTTGGCAAGCGTTGCATGAATTTGTTGTAATCACGACACGTTCTAGTGTCATGACCCCAAATTTTATGGAAACCACAATAAGAATTGGGATTGTAATTCCCGTTTTGTTCGTTTGGTGTATATTGTGGCCTAAAATTCCGATCAAACTCAAGTTGCCTATTAGGACTAAAGTTTTGTTGTTTCGGTTTTGACTTTGGTTTTGATAACCAAAGGAGTTTTGGCTTGGTCCTTGCATGGGATTTCGCCGTTGTTGTTGTTGTGGATTATTAAAATCCACCGTATTGATCGTCGGGGTAAAATTGTTGTTTCTTTGGTTGTTTGTTTGTGACGGAGTATTAACGACATTTACCCTCTTGGGCTGGTCGCTTACCCCATCTCATCTGTTACCCCCCACGATTTTTGTTAAGGATTTTGGGTCCTTGATTGACGCTTGTGGTGGTTGTAGTATTTTGAGTAGAGGTGATTAACCTCCCGTTTGCTCCATACGTCTTACGGCCACTATCTATTGCTGCTGATCAATTCGCAGAGCGCTCTCAAGTACCTCATCATAAGTCCTTAGTGGGAACTTCTGGACTTCTTCCTTCACTTCCCTGCTAAGAGAATGAAGGAATAAATCGCATAGCTCCATCTGATCCATGTTTGGAGTGCTTGCCGAGGAATAAAGGACTGTGCGCCACCTTTGGATGAAATGGGCAACGGATCGTTATGTTCTTGCTTGATATGCAAGAACTCCCCGATTCCTGTCTTTAATAGTTTGTTCATGTCGAAGGCTTTAATGAACTCAGACACGAGTTGTTTGAATGAATGTATGGAAGCTTCGGGTATTCTATAATACCAATCGAGGGCAATGCCTTCCAGCGTTTTGGGGAATATTTTAGCAACAACCCCATCCCATGGGAGTAGTTCACGAATGGCTGTAGTGTAAGCTTTGATATGCGCATTCGGATCTCCTTCTCCTTTGTATTTGGGCAAATCGGGAAGAGGCCTTGGAAGCATAACGCTTCGTATGGCGAAATCTAAAGGCTCCTTTAAATATTCTGAATAAGTCCCTATCGCATACGTCTCAACCATTGATGGTGCCTGTTGAGGAGGTGGTGGCGGAACAGTTGTTGATATGGCGTAATATACGCATTAGCAGGGGCATAAGGCAATCCTCGTATTTGAGTAAACACGCTGGGGATGAGTACATATCCCCTTGGGTGATTTGGAGTACATGTTTAAGTACGAAGGTGTACTATCCAGAATGGATTGCTCAGACTGGACCAGGGAGGACAAAGTGCTAGCGATAGTGGGTCTAGTTGGCACTTGTTGCGAATATTGAGGAGTCATACCTAACGTGCCTACTCCCGTGAGGAGATCTACTTGGCTAGGATGGTGCGGAGGATTGGAACTCCCTGTTTGTATGATTCTCGAATTTTGACTTGCTTGGGCAAGTTCTAATCCTCTAACCTTTTCTATTAGAGTTGAAATGACTTCGTTCGGTGAAGCCACGATATCGTGCCTTGGTGGCGTTTGCTGTATAACATGGCTTTGTGGAGGTGTGTGATATCCTGCTATGAACTGATCACTATCCTGCCAAGCATCTCTGAGAGTATTTTCCATACGTGATGGCATAGGGGAATTTTCTTGAGGAGAGAACTCGGGCTGTATCTGCAAAGTTCCTACAGGTGGGTACATGCCTTGAGAGCGTTGTTCACTCCTAGGATAACGTATTGAATACTCGTCATCTAGAACTGAGTATGGATCTGACTGTCTACTAATAGGCGGTCTGAGTAATACCTGAGGAGATGAAGCAGACTCTCCAGTTAATGTCATATTGTTCGAGCCTGAAGGCTCTGTTTGTGTTTGAGCAAGTTGCTCCAACCCTCTCGCTTGGAAGGACAAGTTATATCTAGTCCTTGGTGTTTGTGTTGACAATCGATTAGTTGAATAGTTGTCACCCCACATTGAGAGTGAGGGTGATGACTACCTATTCTCGTTGGGCGTAGTATGCCTCAAGACCCAAGAGGGGTCTCGCCAGTATGCATCGAATCCCGACATATTCGGGGTATATGAATACCCACGCATAGTGGGAAGGAGCGAAGGTGATTTGGAGAAGATGAAACTTCTCAAAGAGAAGGTGAAAGAAATGTTTGTTTCACGTCGGGTTCACCAATTTTGTACGCTCGGAAAAGTGACAGTGAGCTTGAGAATCAACAAGTAACTCTTCTCACGTGCTTCCGACCTCCCGAGGTCGTGCTTGAGAGACAGCAAATGGTGTGGGTAGAATGCGCAGGCAAACTAGTTAGGTAGTCTAATGTCTTCGACACGCACTAATGGTATTTACGAATCTAAGGCAAAGAAGGCCCTTCTAACTTGGACTGGTGTGATAGATCGATCAGCGAGGATGACTTCTCGAAGGCTCCAATCAATATCGAGCTCTGGCGTGATTCGATCTATGGGTTGTGGGATGCGTGGAAAATGACCCGGGATGGTTTCGTGTATTTCTCCTGATAGGGTCATATGGTGGATATAGTCAACTCTATGGACGATTCTCTGGCCTAGTCCAAAATTCTCTAGTTTCGTTGGTTATTGTGTCTAGTAGGGATAATCATTGAATGATGAGAGGTGGAATTGGAGTAGACTCAAATACTAATTTACATAGGCCGAGTTGTCTATGTCTAATTCTCTTATGGACTCGTTAGGTGTGGGATCTGTGGATCACAACCATAGACTCTTGGTTGTTGCGGTCCCGTTATGGTCATACGAGAGATCAAGTTCTGATCCCTAGTATCCAAAGAGTCGTAAGCTTTTTCAGCTTCTATGTTTAGAACCAACAGCTTGTGTGATCTTCTCATAATACCTTACAGGTGCGTTATCGCAACTTGGATTCTTAAGCTGGTATCTATATCTACTAGGGTGTCTCTAGCGTTTGGTCATGGAACTAAAGGATCACACCCAAATGTTTGTTCTCTTCGAGCCCTTCTACACCATGTGGGTATTTTCTAGGTAATCAGTAGTTTGGCTGATTTGACCAAATAGATATGCTTGGTCGTCTTCGATGTTTAACCCTCTCAACCGTGTCCCGATCTATTGGAAGTCTCGTTGTTGTTTGGAAGACTTGTATCCTAAGGTTTTGGTCAATGTCGCTTATTGCCACTACGGTATTGGGTGGGGCACAATTGGCTCGAAAATGTATTCCCGGGCTCCCTAGGTCCCGTAATTGTCATGCAAAAGCAAGAATGAAACAAACTATAATAAAGTAAAATCTAAGTGCACTTCTAGCATATATAATTTCTTTTTGTATTTTCCGCAATTTATAAGAAAGCAAATATTTAAAAATATTTAGAATTGACAACTAAACTAACAACGTAAAACAAACAAAATAGCCGAGTGTAGCTATTTGTCTCGTGCGATTTCGTATATCTATTCTAAACAACGAAATAACTAATCTATTCTGCATAAGATTCTCGATCCTACCTCGTAAGTGAGGAATGAATCATAGTTTCTCGTAAACTCTCAATCCCCACAACCTCTCCGGCAATATCGAGAATGGAAATAAATGAAATAAAGTGATTAACTACTTTATTTGATAAGTTCTAACTAAAACTTGGAAAGATGGAACCCGGATTTCGCAGTAAAGGGGCGAATCCGACGGTGTATGTGTTCTTGTCCCCTCGCATGATCTCTTCGCTTCTTTATGCTCACGTGAATCCAGAAAAGCGTGGAATGCTTGCATCAACAGGAATAGATATTTGGATCAATGGACAGCCTTCAGAATGCAGACAGAATAGAATGCGGATAGGAGAGGGATAGCGCAAGAGTACAGAGCTTGGCCTATGCAATTCCTAGCGGGGTCTACTGCGAATCATGCAACAAAAGCGTCCAGAACCTGAAACTAGTCTGTATGAAGAGCAAAACCTGCAACTTTAATGGCTGCCTAGACTATTCTACTCCAAAACAATAATACTGTTTGCACAAGTTGGATCTGTGGCTTACCAACAGCAACACAAAGCTAAAACAAACCTGCAACAAACTATACTACCAATCCTAAGCAAACTAAAGGGACACAACACTGAAAACATGAAAGTTGGAGTGAAAATGGTGGCCCAAATAATGTTTGCACTTGCACAAGTTGGATATGTGGCTTACCAGCTGCAACACAATACTAACCAAAGCACTCAATGAGAAAACTAAGAATCCTAAGCAAAGGAAAACTAAAACTCATCAGAATAAGAAATTCAAAAGCAAACTTTGGAGCAAAATTCAGAGGCCATTTGCATGTGCACAAACCATGCATTTATAGGAATCCAAACATCCAAAAATCAAATCCAAACTGAACTCCTAAACATTAAACAAAAGAAAAACACTATTCCAGGGGACCAAAAACATTAATGCATGCTCAAGTCGGCAAGAAAAGCTGGTGAGTCGTGATATTTCACGTGGTCACGCCAAAAGAGCGTTCTCTAGAAAACGCACACAGACCGGACCGCCGCCACGCTCGGGGCGGCTAGACCGCCGCCCTGTTCAGGGCGGCGGTCACGAGACCGCCGCCCTTCAGGGTGGCGGTTTCGTCACTGAAGACCAAAAAGCCAAGAAAAGAGGGAAAAATAGGGAAAACAAAGCATGCGGGGGCTAAGCGGGGCATGCGGGATGTTAACGCATATCTCAAAGCTTTTCTCGATCCCGAACACCTTGCGAAGAGACTCCGTATCATCATTGGGGCACTTATTACACTGCTCCGCAAAGATAAAGACTTACAATTTTGGGTAAGTACGATTACCATCAAGATTTTGATTGCAAGGGGGATATCACGTAAAAATGATCCCCGGGATCTCACAAGAACTCAAGCTCTATAACTTCGGATAGGAATACGTGGAAATGGTATATTCCATATTGTAGCTAGTCAATACTCCCTTCCACCAATGATTTATAGCATGGGTCCACGTTAGATCAGCATCTTGCAAGTTTTGATATGTTTCCTGGTCTAAGGGTGTGATTTATAAAACCACCCCAACTGGATTTATAAGCCGAGAGCCATTCAAATAACTCTACTTGGGAAACAATAGAAGAAGGTTTCGTATAACTCATGATAAAGAGTGTCTTCCACCCATCTTCACATATCAAACCCAGATCCAATCTTGAATCCCCAGTGAATTCATCCTCCATGCTTTTAAACCAATCTTCAACACCTTCAAGTGTTAAGTGCTCCGCCATCAATTTTTACAAAGATCATGATGTATGCAATGTTCCACTACAAATTTGAAAAGAAGTCCGAGCAACGGAACCAAGATGTAGTCATTTTTGTAACCACTAAGAACAAGGGAACCTCATGCGTGTTGGCCTATCACCCAGGTGGGCACTTTGGAGCTCACCCGAGGCGAGGGAGAGGGAGTCGAGTCTCTCTTTTATGTGAGTGTAGTGGAAGGCATAGTTCATGATTCTGACTTAATGATTTAACAGACATGAAGAAGCTAGAGAGATCAGGACAGCTTCTACACCCCTTCAGTCATAACGGAAACAAAGCACGCAACAGAATAATAGAACCAAGAAGTTGTAAATCCACAAATATACTTAATCATTCAAGTAAGGTCCATGATTATACAAGATCAAAAGCAAAGTAAAAACATGCAGATAATATAGAAGGAGATCTTTAACGTAAACATGATGGTAACCTTATCATATTCATTCATAGTCTTGCTACAAAGTATCACAGAGAGGTAGACCATAGTCATGTGCCATGTTTGGATTCATACATGTATTCTCACAAAAAAAAAATTTCATTCCCCATTTCCCCATTACATCCTTACTGGAATCCTTTACCCATTTTTATCCCTTAGTTCTCATAGTAATTCTATAGAGCTCCGCTACCTCACTTTTGTCTCTCGTTATTTGCCAAAGGTTCACATATAAATAGGCCTCTGAGCTCTAACAAACTCCTCTCAGCCTCAGATCTAGCCCCAAGTGTCAAGGTGTGGGTCACCCCAAGCGCATGCCTCTCCATGTCATGATTAAATTTTTGGTTTTTTCTATCGCAAGGTATATTCCTTCCAGGCACCACTGTCAGCCAAAGCGGAACCTTATCCAAACGGAACATGTTCTTCATGTGTTCTGGTCCAAAAGGTCAAAAATGCGAAGTCTCGCATTGTTCTTCGCATGGCATGTGCACCTGGGTTCTCCAAGAAGCCTTTTGAATACTACCTTGCACGTCTTCACTTGTGTGCTTCCTCCACCATGTGCGCCTACACGCCCTTAAGATTTGGAATCTATAATAGGGGCCAAACATGTGCCCTTTTCCAAAAGGTGTTAAGTGCAAAAAAATTCCCACAGCCCTGCTA
Organism: Taxus wallichiana var. yunnanensis; assembly: GCA_018340775.1. Taxonomy (NCBI): domain Eukaryota; kingdom Viridiplantae; phylum Streptophyta; class Pinopsida; order Cupressales; family Taxaceae; genus Taxus; species Taxus wallichiana. The sequence continues at coordinate 119,445,260 of CM031241.1, read as the reverse complement.
ACCCGCCTTGGGAAAATAATACCATCTCAGGTCCGCGGCCATAACTTGAAAAATATGAAGAGTTAGGAAGACTTCTTTACCTTTTCGGAAATGGGAAGAAATTTCCCATTTGATGAAGAAGTTTCCAAGAGTCCATAAGCCCTTGGAAAGAACCATATTTTGCACTTTTTGTTTTCAATATTTTTTAGAGGCACCAAATCAAAATTTTAAGTCTAGACTTGAAAAATGAAGGGAATTTTGAGGGTGACAACACATCCACACAAGTAGCATGAACACGGGTGCTCTTGGTACAATGTTTTGTGTTTGGGGAAGAATTACCTCTTTATTTTAATTCATCATATTTTAGGAGGAATGGAGAAATCCAAAGATTTCCTATCACGGCTCTAATATGATTATCAATTAGATGTTCTTCTTGGAGCCCCCTCTTGGTCACAAAATTATGAGAATGATATGGAAGGGAATTCTATGTCTAATAGTTCCCAGGAAGATATATTGAGATGCCTACTGATGGATCAAGTTCTGGTGGAGTCAATTTATTTTTTCTTCATTGAAAATATCAAGACATGTTTTTAGTTGGATTATAACCTTGTTGGTGATGCAAAGTGAGGAATCTTGATGAAGATTACAATTTTTTTCAGAATTCCCTGAAGGTAATGTGGTCTCATCAAATGCAAAGTGATCACGAGTTTAGCGTAAAAGGTATGGACTTTCCCTTTTTCTTCTGCGTTGAATTCTTCTTACATCTTTTCTTGCGTTTGGAAATTAAATTTCAATTATTAGGAAATGTAAATCCAATTAATGATTAAACCTTACTTCAATTATAAATGTGAAACAATAAAAATTCCCACCCGTAAAATAATGTGCATGTAGTGCCACACCCAAATGTACTTAAATATGAAATTCCTAGCATGACACATGGTAATGTGGGAAACCATGGGGAACCTTAAAGAAGTTTCTTGAACTTATTTAAAACCCTTTGAATTCAAATTTCTAATGCCACTTAGCTTATCGGTCACTTGTAGTGACATGCTCATTTTTAAAAATGTGATCGGTTCAAGGTTACGATTAGCTAGTTTGAGTGAAACTGAAAACCACTGCCACCTACCTCTAAACTTCAAACAAGATAATCATAACCCACCTTCATTTCAATGAAAATTCCTTCAGAGACTAGTTTTGCAAGTGGGTTTTGGGGCCCACTAGTCATTGTGTGAAATTTTTTTGCTTACGTAATTACGATAACTCGGCCCTGAGTATCCCTTATAACACAAGCTCTACTCTTTGTAATAAACTTCATGAGACATGATGAAAAAAAAATATATGGGGGAGTAAGTAGGAATTATTAAAATTTGTGATCAAACTTAAAATGAGTGTTTTCAAGACCCAGTTTGTAAGAACATCTCGCTATTTTGGTCGAGCTTTTCTCAACTCGCTACTTTAGCTAGAATCTCCTTATGAGATTTTCATTTGACTTTTAGCTACACATGTGACATCATAATACCGTCACAATGCTATGTAGGGTATCATTAAATACTTTATCTTATATAAGTGGATTTGGAAATGTATTGTATTTTTCTCTCCACCCTCTTCTCTCTCAAGAAACAACTATGATACTTTGGTTGCATTGAAAACATAAATGAATTGGGAAATTTAAATTGGTTTGAAATGAAATGAAAATGGACATGAAATGCAAATGGTTATGACATTACGAATAGAAAATAAAATTTCTCTTAACTCTATCTCTCATCCTTATTCTCTCTCTCTCTCTCTCGTAACCAAAACATTAAGTGCAATTGAATGTGAAAGTGTCAATGGATGAGAAACAAACTATGTCTTCTTCTATCTCCCTACCCGTCCATATCTAAAGTATATTTAATTGAAATTTTAGAAATCATGAGTGTGTGGATTTATGCTTGAGTGTAGGGGATTTCATATACCAGCTCTAGGACTAACCTGCGCAATGGTTACAGTACCCAAACAATAGAAGTAGCAATACAACACTTGTGTCTTTTAGTAGCATCCAATCTCAAGGAAATGTAATTGTTTAGATTATTTAGTGTTATTTTTTTGAATAAAATGTATTATCTTTATTATTTCCATGATGTATATGATAGTGTTGCATATTGGGAAAATGTACTATTTCATACGTAGTTGTACTTTTTCCTGTTTGACGAATGTTACTCTTAGTCGTAATTGTGTATATTTTGTTAAGTAAATGAATTTTATTGTATCATTTTGCTTTGGAAGATGATGTCAAAGAATCCTTTATTTTAGTTTCAAAATATGTATAGGAGGATAAAACATGAACCTTTTCATTTAAATTTTTAGTGTTATTGTAATTTTTGATATGATTATGCCAATAAAATTTTTGGAAATAATTTAAAACTATTTATTTTACTTATCCGGTGTGTTGCATTGACATAGGAAATCACTTAATCTTCAAGACAAATAGCAACTTATGTTTGTGCATTTTTCTTTGTGAGCGAGAAGCAACAAAACAAACTTATAGCTTGAAATATTTACCTTTTTTTTAATGGAATGATCCTCTATCGTAAGCCTTTAGTTATGTTGGCTCCAAGCATCCTTTGTAGTCCTAGAGACTTAGGGGTACCGTATGTGTTTTTGTGTTCCTCCTTAGGAACCTAGTTGAGAGCATTCACGTGGGTATGAAAGTGTGTAATATGCCTTAGTGTGAGGAATAAAATCACTCTACTAGCATACATGATGACATATTGAGATTGAAATCTCATGGTTGGTTTAGAAACAAAACAACATTAGAAGTAGAATATAATGAACAATGGTTGGGACCACAGGGATAGTTAGGCTATACATTAATGCACTAATAATTTTTAATTGTAAAGGAAAATTTCTAGCTTGGCCTTGTTTGAGAACATACCTTTATGATGTCGGCTTCTAAATCTTAAGTTCCGTGGATAATACTCACAACTTATTAAATATTTCTTAAGATGTAAAAGAGGATGTGAAATGATCCACATGAGAATAAGTGATTGATAAAACATAGTTTCTCATTTGAGAATTAAAGCTTAAAATGTGTACATGTTAAGATAATTCAAATTAAAAATCAAGTGATATATTTTTTATTTTCAACCAAATAAATGAACCAAACTATAGTGTAACATATTTGCGCGACCCAAAGCAAACAAAAACACCTTAAAATCATGACATTTTTTTAAATATATCACTTTATTAATATTTAAGTAAGATCAAAGACTATACCCAACACCTATTTAATATTGTGATATCTACTCGATCCTTAACGGAAATATCCCCTTGGTCCATATTAAACTTAATTTCGGAAGAGGTTCCCTTCAGACCAACTATACTTAACCATGCCACAAATACTCATTTATCAAATATTTACTTAAATTTTAATTTAACATTCTAACTTAACCATTTCCCTAAATAAATCAAAGTGACCTATGCCAAATAAAACATTTTCCTATAACTCCACATTAATATTTATACCCCATGGTAACTAATAAAAATAATGATCCCACTAAATTTATTTACCCCAAAGACTCATTAAAACATCTATTCCCACAAATATAAAAGCTAGGAGAGTTTAATTAGATCCATTTGATTGTTTCAATCTCAACCCTATATCTTAGGTATTTCGTAGAAACCCTAATCCTCCCTTTTGTTTGCATTATATATTTTAGTTTAATTTTGTTTCCTCCATTTGAAAAGGTTGGTTTGTAAGATAAGATGGAGGAGATAGGAAAATCATGGAGGCATGTTTGAGCCTCTCCATCGACCAATAGATCTCTATTTGACCTATTTTGTGTACCATTTCATTTTGCACTAGATTTATAAAAGATGAGGATATCCTCCATATTTCCTTCTCGGGTTGTTTCTAGCCGGGTATTCAAACTTTTACTTCTTATTTATTTTTATTTTTTTATTTTTTTCTCCTCTATATATATTCTTCTTTATACAAGGGATTTTGGTTATGCACCACACACACATGTATATTATATTATATATTATTTAAAATAATGGTCAAGCCTAGGTTTTTTAGGGTTTTATATATATATATATATATATATATATATATATATATATATATATATATATATATATATATATGTATGTATTGCAAAAGGTTTCATTGTTTTAATGGCCATGACCTCCATAGCCGCTAGGTATGAGGTGCATATTTTATGCGGCATGGCTTCCTAAACAGGCATGAGTAAGTATTGAATAGGGGTGGGGGTTTTAGGGTTTGGTGTGGCCACACCACACCACATGGCTCACGGTGATGCTTCCATCACACCACACCAATATAGAGGTAGGGGAGGGCGAGTGCAGTCTGCGATCTCGTCCCTCAACCCTTATTTATTTATTTTTATATTAAAACATCCTTCCATCAAAACAAATAAGATCCATATGCAATTTCAATCGCTAATATATTTTTGATTTGAAACCTTTATTAATTTATGTCAATACATACATACATACATACATACATACATACATACATACATACATACATACATATGTATGTATGTATGTATGTATGTATGTATGTATGTATGTGTATGTATGTATATGTATGTATATGTATGTATATGTATGTATGTATGTATGTATGTATTGAATAGGGGTAGGGGTTTTAGGGTTTGGTGTGGCCACAGCCACACCACATGGCTCACGGTGATGCTTCCATCACACCACACCAATATGGAGGTAGGGGAGGGCGAGTGCAGCCGCGATCTCGTCCCTCAACCCTTATTTATTTATTTTTTATATTAAAACATCCTTCCATCAAAATAAAGAAGATCCATATGTAATTTTAATCGCTAATATATTTTTGATTTGAAACCTTTATTAATTTATGTCAATACATACATACATACATACATACATACATACATACATATATGTATGTATGTATGTATGTATGTATGTATGTGTATGTATGTATGTATGTACATACATCATACATACATACATACATACATACATACACATATATATATATATATATATATGTGTGTGTGTGTGTGTGTGTGTGTGTGTGTGTGTGTGTGTGTGTGTGTGTGTGTGTATGTATTTATGTATGTATGTATGTATATGTATAAAGTTCTAGAGGTAACTTATATCAAATATTTTGATTATAATTTATATATAAATTAGCTCGATTTTGGATTTTTTTATATAGATGTATATATAATAATTATATAAATATATTTATATACATATATATTTATATAATGACAGTATTAATTCAGATTGAAAATTATAAATTAAATCGATAAAAAAATGAAGATACAATTTTTATAAATATACATATACATACATACATACATACATAAATAAATACATACATATATAGATATAATCTCATTTCACCAAATCTCAACCAATAAGAGAATTAGATTTCTTTTAGAACATACATAACCATATAGAGATAAAACAATACGAGCCTAAACCTTTAATATAAAAACATATATGTTTCTCTCTCTCTCTCTCTTTTTTAACAACAAAATCAAGACGGAACCAATGAACCTTGAGTTACTAACTTAACCTTAAATTTCATATTTTAAAAGAACCTTCTTTTTAATTATATTCAAATACTTTGACTTAGAAATCACAAGTAAATAGTCCAAAACAAATAGTTCATTTTCTTTTCCTTTCCACAATAAATCACAACCAAGAAAGTAATTTTTCACTAACAAGAAGTGTCTCCAAATTACAAGATTTCTTTTCACAAAACCAACTTTACAAATATAAAGCTAGGTACATTTTAATGCTTCAAGTATGCAATGCATTTCAACTCAATGATAATACAATGATTATATATATCTCCAAATTCAATCAAACTTCCTTACATTCTTTTAAATAAAACAAATAAAGGCTCACTACAACTTTTCAACACTCTTACAAGAGTAGAGAACATAATAAGGCTTCACCTAAAAGGAAGGATTACAAGAATATTACAATACAAGATTTCAAATCTTCTTCTGAAGAGAGAAAAAAATATACCAAGATATCCATAACCTTTACAAATAACTCTTTAAAATGTAAGTGTACAAGCCTCCCTAAAATGGGGGAACAACATGCCCAAGGTTTTTAAATTTTTCTCCTTCTTTCTCCAAACCAAATTTGCAAGCTTCCACTCCATATAAAATTCTTCAATGCATAAGAGAAAGAGGCCTTGTTTCAACCCAACCAAATTGCATCCTCACATGTCGTATCCACAAATGGAGGACATGTTATCCTCCCTCCAAGCCCTTGGGCGAGAGAGAATGCATGCCTCAAGATTGCACAAGTAAGGAGAGACAAAGGGTGACAACACACACAATTTCAATACAAAATATCAATAAAAAGAAAAAAATAAAAACAAGAGAACTCCATGTTTTCCCCAAGGGGAAGAGTTGCAAGGATGCTATTGTAATCCATATTGTGATCCAACCATAGGAACACTAAAATAATCTCCATAATACCCTCCTTATCACTCCATCCATAATACCCTTCTTACCACTCCATGCAAAAACCAAGCCTCCTCCTTGTAAATATTTTTAAATAAGCATGGTTTCCTTATCAAGGATGGATGATGAGGTTTAAGCCATATGAATAGTCATCATCCATGTCAAACCATACGAGCTAAGGAAATTAAATAAAGATCATCATGTCTTCCACATCAAGCCATGTAGTGTAAGAGAGGGTTTCCTCCCTCTTCCCCTAGAATTCCAAAATCCACCACAAAATTGTATGGATGGAGAAAATAAGAACAAACAAGATTTACAAAGATACCCACAACAACATGAAAGCTTTCAAGAATCAAAATGATCATTTTTATTTTTTACATTATACCATATAAACAAAAAGAGGTATAAAGGCATACCTTAAATATAGCTATCCAACTTCAAACAAAAACCAAGCAATTCAAGCTCCAAGCTCTCTCCAACTCCAATAGTAAAAATGACAAGCAAAATTCCATACCCCTCTCCATGAGGAGGTATAAAAATAAGAATCAAATTCCAATCTTCAAAAATTAGAGGGTGACATGTGTAACCCATCTAATTCACAAACAAAAGATTCCAAAATCCCAATAGACATAAAACAAAACACATTTAGGAAGTAATCTCCCAAATTTCCTAAAAAGCCAATAAGCCAACACACTTCAACTTTTAAGATATCAAAAAATCAAACACACTTACAAGATGGTGACACGAGAGGGGTAAAATGGGAGGGCAAATACCATTTGAACTTGAAAAGAGACCCCCTACCTATAGGCATGGTCCAAGTGGTCCATTTCAATGTAAGGGAGACCCCCAATGTGAAAAATTGACTCTTACAAATGCCAAATCTAGCCTAAATTCGAGATTGGTTAAAGTGGCTCAAAGGTAGAGGTGTTGGGGCCCACCCAAATGATAATTAGGGTTGTCCTAAATAACTAACAAAAAATTTATTGACATAATAACATCCGTACTACATGTGGGGACCATTAGATCCTTAAAGAAGTTTTGTAATAGGCTTTAAAAAAAAAGATAAACATTGATACATTAGGAATAACCAATGTTGTCCAAACATGAGTACACCACATACACACAAGGTGACATAAAGATCATGAATGGCTAAAGGACTAGGCCTAGTCAGCTTCTTGTGTAACATGAGGTGCAACTATGAAACCCATGTTATCCATTTTGACTTGTAATCTGGACACTCAATTCACATAATAAACATACCGTTTGATATAATAAATAAAATAAATAATACCAATAAATCAATCATGGATATTCATTCTAACTATACAAAAATCAATGTCTCAGTATAGAATGTCTAAGAACTAACAACATACATCCATAGTAAATCAAGATATAAGATCCATCTAAGTTATAGCATGATAACATCCAATTTACCATTATAAACCAATGATATCAAAGTATATAACAACATTAACATCCATCCATCATATATCAGATAAAACTAATTGTGTCACATCTTGATGGTACCTAACACCGTACAATGCAAGAAACTAAGATAATGATCATAATGCTAGTTTGGCACCACATGCCCTAAACAACACATGTGTCACCAAATAATCCATAATGAGATCACATAGTATCAAAATAGTGCTAAATCAATGTCTATAGTCTAGTAAATAATATGAGTCAACATATGTAATGATGCAAGAAAGAAGTGGGAACTACATCCCGATCTCCTAAGATTATACCTCCTTTTGGAAGTCAATGGAAGAGATAAGGATATTAAGCCGTCGGTGGTTTTCCATCATCCCGTAGCTACTATCACATCATACCAGGTCCCACCGTGCTCTATCCTTGTCCAAGTCTCACCTTCTAAGGGCCAATCTCTTGTGCTCTAGGATACAAAAAGCTCCAAAGATCCACCGTCTTTCGTCCTCCACCTGCAATGCCGACAAATCCAATACATGACAAATATTTGGCACATATCTATGTAAAATTGAAACATGAAATACATTATGGGCCCAAGCTAGGCATGGTGGAAAAGCTACATGGTATGCAACAGAACCAAGACCTCCAAGATCTCAAATGGACCCACAAAGTGAGGAAAAATATTAGAACACTTTCCATAATGGATTGGAATCTTATGCACCAAAATCTCAAGAATAATTTTTCACCAACTTCAAAGTGACATTTGGTCTTGTTGGTGTCTCAGATATGCCTTGTAGCATGCTCTAGCCTACTAAATATGTTGCCTAATCAAAATAATATTTTTCTCCAATTCTTGAAGATAATTTTGCCCAAGTACAACCTTTTCATTTAACATATCCCAACTCAAATGTGTCCTACAAGGTTTCCAATACATAGCCTAACAAGGAGCCATAGCCATACTAATAGAATTGTGATAACTATTGTTGTAGGCATACTTGACAAGGTGCAAGTAATCCTCCCACTTCTTCCAATAACTATTATTGTAGGCATACTTGACAAGGTGCAAGTAATCCTCCCACTTCCGCTGATCCATCACATACATTTGTAACATATCCTTAAATACCTGATTAACTCTCTCATTATTTCCATATGTCTTTAGGTGGTAAAATGAACTAAAGTTAATCTGATTTCCTAGAGTGGTATGAAAAGAAGTCCAGAAGTTTGAAGTGTAGATGGTCTCTGTGTCATTAATAATGGTCTTTGGAATTACATGTGCAACCTGAAAATATCCTCCATAAATACTTTTGAAATGAAGACTGCATTATAGGTGACCTTGGTTGTTGAAAAGTGCGCAACCTTAGTCAACTTGTCCACAGTGACCATGATCGCGTCATGGTGATAAGATGACATAGGGAGACCGACAATAAATTCCATGGAGATGATATCCCATTTCCACTTGAAAATGTCATGAGGATATAAAATTCCTACGAGATGGGAATGTTTGTCCTTGACCCTTTGACAATCAAGGAAATAAACTAAAAATATGCTAAATCTTGACTCGAGACCTGACCAATGATACAAATATTTGAGGTTTGTGCATCTTCTTCACTCCATGATATGTTGTATATGGGGCTTGATGAGCCTCTAAAAGAATAAAGCTTCGAAAATCATTTGCTTAGGCACATAAATGTGCCTATAAAACTTAAATAGATCATATAACTCTAAAATACATCATGTAAACTTGCCCTTTAAAGAACCCTGAGACTCAAACATTTTCTTAACTCCCTCATAAAATCTATCCCCTAGAAGATGATGAAGAATCTTACTTCAAAGGTCTAACTATAGTGTCATCATGGCAATCACATATCGTCGTCTACTCAAGGAATCTATGAGGACATTCTCTTTTCTTATGATATACTAGATTTCCATGTCATACTCACATAAGACCTCCATCCAACATCGATGATGAGCATCAAGGTTTGGCTGTGAAAATATGTGCTAAATGCTACGATGACCGGTCCTCAAAATAGAAGGCCTACCTAAAAGGAAATGTATCCAACACACTAGAGTGTGAGCTAATATTGCAAGCTCCGTGTCATGGGTAGGATAGTAAATATCATATTCCTTGAGCTTATGTGACTCGAAGTAATGACCCGATGCTCCTACATGATAACTGCTCCAAAACCCTCTAATGAAGCATTGGTACAAACAATAAACTCTCTAGTCAGACCTAAAATTGCTAAGATAGGTTCTCGTAGTCAGTCACTCCTTAAGTAGCTAAATATCCTACTCATATTTTGATGACCAATCAAATTTATTCCCTTTGTGTTGAAGATAAGTAATAGGATGAACAATCAAAGAAAATTCCTAAGAAAACTTGTGTTAGTAACTGCTAATCCCACGAAACTCCTCACCTCTGTCATTGATGTGGGTGTTGGAAAATCAAGATTGGCTTGTACCTTTGAGGGATCTACTGAGATAACCTCACTTGATATGATGTGACCCAAGTATTGAATCTTTGACTAAAAGAAAATGCACTTCTCTAAGTTCCCAAAAAGCTTATGATCCCTCAAAACCTATAGCACCTATCTCAAGTGTTCTTTGTGTTCCTCCTCAGAACAAGAATAAATAAGTATATCATCTAGAAACACTACGAAAAAGAGGTCCAAAACGGTCATGGAAAACCCCATTCATGAGGTTCATGAAAATATTTGGGGCATTGGTCAAACCAAACAATACAATAGTGAACTCATAATTCCCATATCGAGTTTACAAAAATATCCTGTGAATGTTTGTTTCTACAATGTGTAACTAGTGGTATCATGACTTAAGATTAATATTGGAGAACACTCTGACACCCCTCATCTAACTGGACAAGTCATCAATCCTCGGAATTGGATAATGGTTCTTTATTATGACCTTGTTAAGTTACATGAAATCAACATAAAGTCCGAGAGAACCATCCTTCTTCTTCAAAAAAATAATTTTTTTGCCCCAATGAGACATACTAGGGTGAATGAGGACCTTCTCAAATAACTCCTCTAGCTGAATCTTGAGGTCATGGAGATCTAGATTCATCATCCGATAAGTATCTTGTGAAACTAGCGAAACTCCTAATATTAGGATTATGGTGAAATGCACCTCTCTACGAGGTGGTAATCTAGAAAGCTTGCTCGAGAGACACATCTATAAACTCACTCAATAGAACATACTCATCAAGAGGTGAATGATCTGGAGTTCCCTCTAATTGATTATTGATCATAATCATAAAAATATGAAAACCCTTGCGCATGCTCTGCATGAGATTCTTAGATGAGAGAATACGTAAGGAATTAGGTTGTTGCATCAAAGAAATAACAACGTAATTGCCAAGGTCATCCTGAAACTCAATGATATTACTCCTACAATCTACTTTGGCATGATGATACTAAAGCCAATCCATCCCTACAACAACCTCATATGATCCTAAAGGTAACAACCGAAGGTCCCAAGTAGTGGAGAATACTCCCAAATTGTGTACACAACTCTCCACATAGGTATCCAATACAAGTTTGACACTAGAGGCCAAATCAACATGCCAACTATCTCAATGCCTAGCCACCACTAGCCCACACTAGTCCACTGTATATGGTGATATAAAAGAATCTTTTGCTTCTGAATAAAAAATTACTTAGACAAAAATACCCCGATAGTACATGTGGTCTTAATAACTGTGGAATGATACTCTACCTCCCAGTTATCTACTAGTGAATAGAAATGATGAAAATGTCCCACATATGCCAGGTTGTCTAATCTGAGGTAGGGGATGTCTACCTATCAATGGGGGTGGTTTTGTGTGGACACATACAAGGATAATGATAAGGATCCCCACAAATAAAACAACCGGCTAGTCCTCTTTATGTAGGGGTCCCACCTCTGCTTTGGTGTGCGGAACAAACTTGTCTAACTTTGGAAGACTACCGAGTACAAGATGAATATACATGTTGTTTGCCATGTCTCATGTCTCTACCCACTAAACAAAATCCTTGAACTCTACCTCTCTATATAACCTATGTCTACCTAGTACTCTTCCCGTAATGTGGATGGTACTGCGACTAGAGACTCATTTAAGACAAAAGAAATTGAAACTAATCCCCCTAGGTGAAATTTTCAACGTTTTTACATTTTAGGTATGAAAAGAAAAAAGTGAAAATAACCAACCTTATACCGCACTAGTCGATCTCCCGCATGTGGAGGCATGATCGCTATCTCACAATGGTCATTTTGATTGTACTCTCGTCGGAAACGGTCACCATGAATCCGTAGCTCTAAATTCACCAAATCAAATGAATTCAGTTCATTTTGAATTAAAATATATATATATTCATTTATATATATATATATATATATATATATATATATGTTATATAACCTCGTTTTGAGTGTATTTTTCATAGGGCTTGAGCATTGGCACATGTATATCTCTATATCCCCGCAAAATCGTAAGTCCTCTTGTCATTTTGATTTAGTGTTTATTTTTCAATATTTTTTCTATTTTCACTTGACTCTTTTTTTCTCTTACGGGTAGTGGGAGTTTTAGCGAGAAAAATTTCGACACACGGCGTGTCAAGTATAAATTCTAACTCCCCTTTTTCGGGAATGCCATACTCGGACTCTACATTTTACGCCTCTTCATGGCTAAGATGCTTCTCCGAGGGGAAATGTGTACGCACCAAAATTTGAATGTGCTACATTGTCGAAAATGGTTACAAAATTCCCCAATGATGATTCAAGTCCTTCCAAGAAGGTGTTCGAGCTCTAAATCCCATTCGCAGTGTATATTTGTTGCCTAGTCGGGATAAATCTTGATTGCCCCGAGTTTTACAAGAAAAGATCAACTCGATGCCGACTCATCCGTTGGTGGAATCATTTCAATACAACTCACATTTTTGTTGGGTCCACATCAATTCCTCGTGAAGATATGATGTACCCCGAATATTACCTCATGTTACACATAATACACATTTGTTTGGATTTAACGTGACGTTATATTCGATTAAGAGATAAAGGATGATACAAAGCACCTCTGGGTGATCGTAGCACTTTGTGGCCTTAGCCAATAGGCAATCCACATAGGATTCGACAATATTATGAATAAGATCATGGAATATATAAGTCATCACTCATTGGTACATAACACCAACATTCTTAAGCCCGAATGGCATGACAACATAATAGTAGGTTCCCCAAGGAGTTATAAACATAGTTTTGGCTTGATCTTCTTCAGAGATTCTGATCTGATTGTACCCAGAGAATCCATCCATAAGAGATAACAACTCGAAACCAATTTTTGCGTCAACGATAACATCAATGGATGGTAATGGGAAATCATCTTTGGGAAAATCTTTATTTATATCCCGAAAATCTATGTAGATGCAGATCTTTCCATTTTTCTTGAGAATGGGGACTATGTTAGATACCCATTGTGAGTAGTCAACTGGCTTGATGAATCCCACCTGGAGGAGTTTCATCACTTCTTCCTTCATCATGAGGGCCACATTTGGCTTCACGGACCTTAACTTTTTCTTAATTGGCTTAGCATCTGGTTTGGTGATGATATTATGCACCACAATGTGTGATGCAATCCCCGTCATTTCTTTGTAGTTAAACGCGAATGATTTTTTATGCTCCTTGAGAATGCGGGTATGTATTTCAACCTCCTTAGGAGTTAAAGAGGACCCTAGCTTCAAAATATTTGGTTCTTCCTCGGTCCCGATATTTATATCGATTGTTCCCTCGATTAAGGAGGCATTTCCTTCCTCAAACTTAGGTGGGGATGAAGGAAACTCTAAATCCCCCTCTTATCCTACCTCAAAAATTTCAAGTTCCCTCCCATGGGAAGATTCCATCATGGGATTTCAAAAATAGGAAGAAGAGTGTGGAATTAGAGAAAGATTAACCTCGTGATGTGTAAGATGTAATTCTGTGAGAGTGTTTAGATATTCTAGAGTTGTTTTGTAAATTTCAATGTGATCTGTAATGAAAGACTCACTCTTAGTCTCTATGTATGTAAAAATTGGATTTAGAGGTGTCTTACGAACCAAAGGTTGCACACGAACTGAGATCATGAATTTTGGCTCTTCCAACTCACTTCTTGGAGTAAAGCGAGAAGCGTAAGTTGCTATCGAGTCTGTAAGGAGATTTTGCTCTTGTGGAAATTGTTTCAATCGATATGAAGTCAAATATATTTGTTAAATTCAGCACTGTTGTTTTATAGAGTTGTAAATGCTCAGCTCTAGTCTCATAAACTTCAGATACCTGATTTACATAAATTTTCCAATCACCCAACACCCTAATATTAAGAGCACCCATTCTTTTAGACATGATGAGACTAAGTAGAGGGCTTCGTATTCAGCCCCATTATTTTTGCACTCAAATTCTAATTTGAATGAAAAATGTAGAATCATTCCCTCACGAGAGGTAAGAATCACACCTTCCCTATCCCCAAAATGACATTTGGCTCCGTCAAAATGGATAGTCCAACATTACATGGAAAAATGGACATTGGATCATATTTTAAATCTTTCACCTTTACTTCAGTTACCTTAACCATACAAACCTCATTTTGTGGAAGATAGCCGAGTCCCGTGGTATGTCCCATGCCCACAGGGGTGAAAAGAAGGAGAATGGGTAAATCCTTCTCTAATAGCTTGAAAATCTTTGTTGTGGTTCCTAATGATATTGTCTCTATGATGACGGTTTCATCTTTGACTTCTAGAATGCCTTCAATCAAAACTGTGACTTCTAATTCCATTGTAGGAACCATCTTTTCCTCTAGTACTAAGCTTACAAGTTTATTTAAATGATTTGTATACAGCTCAAACTCGAGTGGATCCTGATTGCTTTTTCAAGTTATCTAGGTGTATGTCGAAGGGTTTTGGATCACCCTGCACAAAAAAGAACGTCCTTAAATAAAGGAACCTAACTTCCAGAAACAAAGTGAAGGGAATCACCTTCATGCGATGAATCCAAGGATGGCCAAGGATCATATTATAGTTAGTTTCCTGAGCTAAAATATAAAACTCGGTTAATACCGTCTTAGTTCCAAGGGTGAATCACAACACTATAGTTCTAATTGACATTGCTTTGAGGCTGTCGTAGCCTCTCAGCATATTTTGTGTTGAAGAGAAATTTATCTCTTTGTACCCTATATTTTGAAGGAAAGAGAAGGGGACTATGTTGAATTCTTCCCCGTCATCAATCATCACATGCTTTACATAGTTGTTGTAAATCTAGACTTGTAAAAACAACGCCAGATCACCTCTACAAACTATTTCAGCATATGTGGGCATCTTACTGATGTCGAATACAAATCCAACATCTCTTTTAGGTTACCCCGGAGGATAAACATACTCGGATCTCTCGGGCATCCGGGTAGGGTCAAAGACTATTGCTTCGATGCTACTTTGGGGTTGTGGGGCCTTCCCAAAGCAAGAGGCTAAACACTATCGATCACGAGACTCATCATCCCCCTCCCCATCTAGAGGAAATGGCTCCTCTGAGACCAAGGTCTCTCTCTCTCTGCACTAGCCTCCTCATGCGCTACTCTTAGCATCTCTTGAGTGTCATGCCACTCAGGATCACTCTCCTCCTTTCCCATACATGATGCCTCACTAGTCTCTATGTTTCCCCCCTCATCCTCCTCTCCAACTGAATCCTCCTTGGTTTTATCTCCTGTATGCTCCTCAGAATCGGAGTCTACATCAATAGGCTCATCCTCCTCTCCACTGTGAGCACGACTAGCCACAATCTGGAGTAAAGGCACTCAAGGGGCACATGATGTCGATCGAGTATGATCCGTTTGAGTACGAACCATGTGCCTAACTACAATAGGAACACCTTGAGTAACTATTGTCTTGCCTTGATCTCCTCTAGGGCCCTTTCCGAGCCTCTTGAATGGTCCTGTAGACCGGCGCCACTGCAAGAAGTATGTCAGCATATAGGAGGTCAAAATGTTGAGGGACCCGATCAAATGGATGTGTCTCGAGTCTCCCTTCCATGTCAACTAACTGACCTGTAGAAGAGTTGGCTACCACCATGGTCACCTCCTGTCCCCATAACCCCTGTCATGTCCTAGGTGGGAGTGGAAACCATGTCATTCGTAGTCGAGAGAAACCACTAGTTGATGAGATTTCCTAAGAACCGACATGGCTGTCCACCTCTCTTCACGATAGCCCCTAGATCCAATACCTATACTTCCTTTGCATAAGAGGTGATGTGCTCATATACCCACTCATAACAAGAGTGGGGTGGCTCAGTGACTTCCCCTGTAATTAGACTACCTTATATAAGTCATGGTAGGTAGTCCCTAGGATGTCTTCTCCCTAGGCGTACCTATGGCCATGTCCCTCAATCTATGTGATAATAGGAGCCTAGCAGTAGAGAATGGTGTCACCCCCTTATTGCCAATCAATTGAGAGGAAAATATACCCATAATGGCTCTCTGAATGATGGGAATAGGAGCAGTGGCAATGGACTGGAATTTCATCCCCTTCTTCGAACCAAATGAGATAATGATGTCTCCCATATATGTGGCCCACTATGTCATCACGACCATAGATCACACTGTCTTCAAGGCGCTCTCCTCCTAAGAATCGAGAGCCCAAGAATGTGGTATACATCCTCCAGAGTAATGGTCCACTTGCCCCTGACACTTGGAAACCGAAAAGTGTTCTGATCTATGTCCTAGTAGGAAAAAAAGTCACACAATATGTGACTAGCAGGGGCAACATGGGGAACACGTGTAATCCTTCGATACCTACCCTCTGCTGAATGTCCCTCTCGTCCCGGGTCGGTTGATCCATAATCTTATGGAGCCAATCACACTCCCTCTCTTGACTCCAGCTACTGATGTAGTCTTCCTTATTATGCATTCACAAAAACATGGTTAAAAGAGAAAGTTAATAATGCATACAAAAGATGTGCTCACCAAAAAAAGACAAAACATGGAAAATCTGAAAAAAATTCAAATTAGTGTACATTTTGGTCATTCTATTCAAAACTGCACCCGGTGCGGGCGACGGTTCTAGGACCGCCGCCTTGCTTTGGGTGGCGGTCCTGAGCCAATTTTCCAAACGCGCCTTAACCCTAAAAATGTAAAAAAAGACCATTTCTGAAAAAATAAAAAATTCCCTATGGGCCCCCTTAGAGACTCATTTAAGACAATTTTTTTTAAATAATTCCCCTAGGTGAACTTTTCAATGTTTTTACATTTTAGGTATGAAAAGACAAAAGTAAAAATAACCAACCTTAGACCGCATTGGTCGATCTCCCCGCACGTGGAGGCATGATCGCTATCTCACAATGGTTATTTTGGCTGTACTCTCGTTAGAAATGGTCACCGTGAATCTAGAGCTCCAAATTCACCAAATCAAGAATGCACAAATGAATTGAAAAGTGAGTTCATTTTGATATATATGTTATTTTTAACCTCATTTTGAGTGTATGTTTTCACAAAGCTGGAGCATTGGCATAGGTATATATCTATATCCCCGCACAAATGGTAAGTCCTCTTGTAATTTTGATTTAGTGTTTTTTTTCCAATATTTTGTCTCTCTGCACTTGAGTCTTCTTTTTCTATTGCAGGTAGCAGGAGTTTGGGCGGTGACATTTTGACACACAGACATGTCAGGTATAACTTATAACTCTCCTTTTCGTGAACACCATACTCGGAATCTACATTTTAAGATTCTTCATGGCTACGATGCTTCTCCAAGGGGGCAATATGTACGCACCCAAAATTACATGTGCTACATTGTCGAAAAATGGTTAAAAAATTCACCAAAGTGATGATTCAGGTCCTTTCAAGAAGGTGTTCAAGATCCAAAGCCCATTCAAAGTGTATATTTGTGGCCTCTTTCTACGTAACTTTTAGATTTTAGTTCCAGACCACCACCACGTTGCCTAGGCAATGCGGTTCTTAAACCACCACCCAAAATAGGGTGACGGTCCGAAACCGCCGCCTTGCAGGGGAAACAATCGTGAACAAATTTTCCAGATTTCGTCATGCATGTTTTGACATGTGACGATTTGGTTAAGTTCACTTTTAACATGCATCTGTGGGCCAAATTGTCTAAAAAATAGTTTTGATCACTTGGTTCTCTTTCCATCTTCTATTTTTGCATGTGTTGTAGTTAGTTGCAAATTTCCTCTTTTTACCTTGTGCATGAAGGCACATCCCAGCCCTAATTCTTATTTATTCCATGATTGTATTTAAGAGAAAGGCCCAGAATTTTTGTGTATCTTGCATTATATTGCTGCCACAATCTTGCTAGGAATTACATAGCCAAGCTCAAATTTCTTGTGTTATCCGTCTTCTACTTGCATTGCATCCAAACTGCCTTCAAGCTACCATCGCTCAAGCTCCTTCCTCCTATTGATGTTCTTACATTCCCAATCCATAGGACTCATATGAAAACTTGGAGAAAGAAAGGAAAAAACTGAGGGGACAAATATAGATACAACCATATTTTCCAAAGCTCTTGCTTATCCAGGTTAGAATTGTGTTTTGTTTGCTTTATTTATTAAATTGTCAATTTCAAATCACTATTTTCAATTACATATCAAGTAGAGTATTAAAATTGTTCATTTCAATAGGTTAGGTAATCACAAGTAGATCAAATCAATAGAAAATTTTCTCTTTAACATTACGAGGAAGTTGGGGAACAATATCCCCTTTCAAGGTCATGATTTGTTCTTCACCTCTGAGGTAGGGTTTTAAGGGTTTTGATTGGATTAGGTCATTTAACTTAGGTTAGACTCACATATTCACACAATTAACTAGATACATCCAAATGATTACTTTTCTTTAGTTTATTTATTAAATTAGAATGCATTGTTTAAAAATTAGAAAAGATAAAAAAATTAAATCTGATAGATTAGTTTGATTTTATTACTTTGATATGATATATTGTGAAAAATCCAAAAACATAGATTAGATTTCCTTCAGTAATTAGTTTTCTTATCAAAATAACTTTATCTCATTTTGTATGACCATCAACGGTCTACAATAAGAAAATATGTACAACCGTGATCCCTTGGTCCCACAACCCAATGGGCTAGAGTTGATAACTGAGATTGATACAAGTTTAAGTTTGGTAGTCTTACGCACACCTGCAAATTTTGCTAAGAAAATAGAACAACTAAATACGCTAAATTTCATTGCTAATCAATCCTAAAATTATTGGAATATTCCTGAAATAGGGGTTTGATTATGCGCATGACCATATAAGGGACACAAATTTCTCCATGAGTCTTTGGTGGTGATACTCAGTCCCACAACCCAATGGGCCTCGCGACCAGCTTAGACATTGCCAATAGTTTGCATACATTAGTATTTATATATTCACCACTTCCCCAGGACATTACTTGCATAACTTTCCTCATTGAACATAAACCAATCGGGTTAAGAATTTCTAAACTAGACCAGAAAATTACCCATAAATCCCTATGGCTCCACCACGTCTCTTGTTCTGACTTCCATGACCTTGTCTAGAAATCCATACGAGGTGCCCACAGGTCATTTTCCATGTGTTAACCAACCAAAAATAGAATCTCGGCAGAGTTTGACATTGATTGGAGTCCCTGAGAGCAGCTCTTATCTCGATCGAGCCATCACACCACTTAAATTTAGGAGAGCATTTTGATTTAGACTCACAAATCCTGATATTGCGTGTTGAAGATATAAGATTACCCAATTATCTTGATCCCCATCAACACACTCAATTCACATTCATTCTACATTGGTTATCTCGACATGACCTCGATAGGTCAGGTGCAAAAAGGACGAGTGTTGATTTTCTGTAAATACGCTGACCTAACTTGGTTTCGATATGATGGCTCTTATGTTTAGGTGATGGGCCTCTTTGGTGAGTGACCCAACCTGATTTTGGCATTGTGATTATTTTATCTATTGGGATATTTTTGGAGGTGTGTGAGACATATGGATTTATTTTTGATTCTTTTGGGAGGTATATGGAGTTGTATTTTGATGTTTTTGGAGGTATATCGAGTTGGTATCATTATTTATGTGTATTCATGTGAGTTTGGTTATGTTTTATGATGTCAAGTATCGATGCTCCTCATTGATGATATGATGTTGATCCCATTTTTACAATGTGTAGTTTCTATTATAGTTTTGAGTTGTGTAAAACTTTTGTATGTGTACTATTGGGAATGCTTTGTGGTTATAGTCATGGTTCTAAGTCATGTAAAAACAATTGGATACACATTCTAGGATGAATTATTGTATGTTAGGCATATGTTGTGTATATTGTATTTATGCTTGGGGAATGTGTGTTGAGTTCTATGTTATGTGGACCATTATTTTCACTCGCATGGTCGGTTTAGCAATTGTCTTGTGATGCAATCATGAAAATGTGTTAAAAAGGTGTAATGTGGGTTACTAGTTTTGTGCTTTGGACCTTGTGTGATGTTGTGATGTCAAGATTTTTGGGCAACTCTTGGAAACTTAAAATTGAAATTCTTAACAAGTGATAACATTGTGAACATTGAAAAAAATGATTTTGCAAATGGTAAAGCTAATAAATTGTGAATACACTTATGAGAAAACACAAGTGAAAGTGTTACAAAATGATTATCAAATTTTTATTTGAATTCACTATGGATTTGAATAGTTGAACAATGAAATATTATGAGCTTGAAACTAAGAAAATGTATTAAGGAAAATATGAATTGAGAAAAAATTAAAAATTATGTTGAAAATTTAGTAGTAATTGGATAGTCGGGTTACTACAAAAGTAAGAGCTTTGGTAAAGCGGGTTCTACACTCTTTTTATAGAATAGACTAAATGTTGCAAGTGATTCATGTTAAATAAGGATCTACTAATAACCCTCTTAAAATCAGTCCCATTATGGATTAAATCGAAACTACACATGGAGCTAAATTTGTATCCCTAATGCCTCTTTTTCTATATACAAATTGATCGATCTAGATATGTATCTATTCTGAAGTGGTTTCAATTATTTTTGAGATGGAAGGAAATTGTTTTCCTACCTATTACTATTATGTTTGTTATAGGAAAAATAAAATTAAGGATTAGGAGGTCTTCATTGGGTGTAATGTCCAAGCATATTTATTTGTTTCCTTCTACTTCTGATAACCTATACTAAGTGCAGTTAACCCTTGCTATGCCATTCACAAGTAGACGTGACCTACAACTTCATTTTTCCTGCTCCTTATATTTTATTTCAAGTTGTTGATATGGTTAAGACATTGGAAGTTCCTTTCCTACTATCCCATGTATGTCTCAGCAATATTTTTCTCCTTCACTCTTCCTTTGCATGAATTCATGTGTTTTCTTAGTCTCAACAATGTATAAACTAGTATTAAGTTCTTTTTTTTTTAGGCATAGAGATGAGACTTGATGGATCTTTTGATATTTATGTTTTAAGTGAAGATTAATTATCATCTGGGATGGGTCACGAGCTAATGTGTATTCAGGGAAATTTATAGCTTAATGTTTTCCTTGCATTGGTGTGCCATGTCATTTTTCTAGTAATCGAGGCCCTTCATGATATAAGTATTTTGAGATTGATGATAATCATTGATACATGATTAAGTAGTGGATACCTTATCCATCTCTATTGAGTTATGCTAGAGTGGGTGCTCAATAATAATGATCTATTATAGCTTCCACGAAAAAGGAGTGAGACAATTTCTAGGGTGAATCGGATAAGTTTTTAGTTGATACAATTTTCATCCACACAAGTAACGTGAATAGGGGTGTTCTTGGTACAATGTTTTGTGTTTGGAAAAACTTTATCTCTTTATTGTAATTCATCTTATTTTAGGAGGAATGGAGTTGTCCAATATTACCCATCACAGCTCCAATATGATTATCAATTATATGTTCTTCTTAGAGCCCCCTCTCAGTCACAAAATGATGAGAATGATATGGAAGGGAAATATATGTGTAATATTTCCTAGTGTAGATATATTGAGATGCCTACTAATGGATCAAGTTCTAGTGGAGTCAATTTATTTGTTATCTAGTCAAAAGTATCAAGACATGTGATTATTTGGGTCATAACCTTGTTGGTGATGCAAAGTGAGGAAGCATGAACAAACATGCATTTTTTTTCTAGAATTCCTAAAGATGATGAGGTATCTTGAATGCATTAATCACGAGTTTAGTGTAAAAGGTATGTACTTTCCTTTTTCTTCCGCAATAAATTCTACTTTCATATTGTCTTTTATTTTGAAATTAAATGTTAATTATGAGGAAATGTAACTCAAACCAATTATTAAACCTTACTTCAATTAAAATTTTAAAACCTCGAAATTCCCACCTCGAAAGTTTTGTGCATGGAACACCATACCCAAATGTACCGCAAATCTAAAATACCTAGCATGACACCTGGTAATGTGGGACACCATGGGGAACCTTAAAATATTTGTTTGAGCTTATTTAATGCTCTTATAAGTCTAATTTCTAATCCCACTTACCTTATCATTCACTTATAGTGATCTATTTGTATTTATAAAATGCGATCGCTTCTAGATTACAATTGCTTCTTAGTTTTAGTGAAACTTAAAACTACTACCACCTACCTCTAAATTTCCAACAAGAGAATTGTAAACCACATTAATTTTAATGAAAAGGCCTTCGATACTAGTTTTGCATGTGTGTTTTAGGGCCCACTAGTTAGTGTGTGATAAGAGTTTCTTGACGTAATTAGGATAAAAGCCCCCACAATTTCCCGAACTTGATCTCTGCTTGTCATAATAAACTTCCATCGATACGATGAATTAAATATATGTGGGCGAGTAAGTAGGAATTATAAATATTTTTTTATCAAACTTAACATGAGTATGTTCAAGACCCAGTTTGTAATGACTTTTGTTGTTTTGGTCCGGCTTTTCTCAACTCGCTACTTTAACTAGAATCTCCTTCGAGAGTCTCATTTGACTTCTAGTCACATGTGTGACTCGTAATACCATCAAAATGATATTTAGAATATCATTTGATATTTTTCTTGTATGTATGGATTTTGAATTTTATGGTGTTTTCTCTCTCCACCTTTCTCTCTCCGTAAATGAATATGATACTTTGGTTGATTTGAACATGTAAATGAATTGGGACATGTAAATTGGTTTAATTTTTTTTTAAAATTGACACGAAATGCAAATGGTTATGAAATTGTGAATGGAAAATAAAATGTCTCTTAACTTTCTCTCTCATCCTTACTCTCTCTCTCTCTCTAGTACCACAATGTTAAGTGCAAATGAATGTGAAAGTGTGAATGCGTGAGAAAATAAATTTATCTTCTTCTCTCTCCCTATCTCTATCTCTCTCTTCTCTTTAATTGAAATTATTCAAAATGATGAGTATGTGGATATCCGCATTAGTATAAGGGATTTCAATACCGGTTTAGGACTAAACCCGCAGCGGGTAGCAGTATCCGGACAATAGGAGTAGTAAAACGATGCTTGTGTATTTAATTAACATGTTATTTGAAGGTAATGTGATTGTTTAGAATATCTATTATTATTATTATGAGTAGAATATATTATCTTCATTATTTCCATGATGTATATGATAGTTTTGTATATTGGGAAAATGTACTATTTGATACGTACTTGTACTTTTCTATTTTTGATGAATGTTACTCTTATTCCTAATTTTGTATATTATCTTAAGTAAATGAAGTTGATTGTATCATGTCTCTTTGGAAAATGATGTCAAAGTATCCTTTATTTTAGTGTCAAACTATGTACATGAGGATGAAATTGGAGCCTTTTCATTTAAAATATTTAGTGCCATTGTAATTTTGGATATGATTGTGCTAATAAAATTGTTTGTAATAATTTTAAATGGTGTATATTTACCTATTTGTTAGTGTTGCATTAACCTAGGAAATCACTTAATCTTGAAAGAAAAATATCAACTTACGTTTGCGTGTTTTTCTTTTTGAGTGGGAAGTGGCAAAAAAACTTATAGCTTAAAATAGTTACCTTTGTTGAATGAAATTATCCTCTATGGTAAGGCTTTAGTTATGTTTTCTCCAAGAATATTTTTTAGTCCTAGAGACTTACGGGTAGCACATGTGTTTATGTGTTCCTCCTGTAGAACCTAGCTAAGAGCATTCATGTGGGTATGAAAGCATGTAAGATGCCTTAGTACGTGGCATAACATAAATTTAGTAGCATATAAGGTGACATGTTGAACTTGAAATATCATGGTTGTTTTAGAAATTAAACATCATTTGAAGTGGAATACAATGAAGAGTGCTTGGGACAACATGGATGATTAGATTATGCATTAATGCACTATTAAGTTTTTAATTATAAAGTCAAATTTGTAACTTGTCCTTTTTTAGAACATACCTTTGTGATGTCGGCCTAATAATTTTAAGTGCTAAGGAGATTACTCACAACATAGTAAATCTTCCTCAAGGTGTGAAAGTGGATTTCAATTGATCCCCATGAGAACAAGTGATTGAGAAAACATAGTTTTCATTTGAGAATCAAAACATAAAATGTGTACATGTTAATATAATTAAAATTAAGAATTGAGTGATATATATATATTATTTGGCAGCTAATAAATGAACCAAACTGTAGTTCCCCATAATTGGAATGACCCAAACCAAACACAAACACCTAAAAATCTTGACAATTTTTTTTTAAACATCACTTCATTAATATTTAAGTAAGACCGAGGACTATAGCCGACACCTACTTAATATTGTGTTATCTACCCTAATCCTTACAGGAAATATCCACTTCATCCATATTAAAATTAATTCTAGAAGAGGTTCCCTTTAGAACAAATATACACACCCATGCCAAAAATACTAATTTATTAAATATTTTCTTAAATTTTAATTTAATATTCTAACTTAACCATGTCCCCTAAATAACCCAAAGGGACCCATGCCAAATAAAAAAATTTCCCTATACCCCCACATTAATATTTATACCCCCATGGTCACTAATAAAACTAATGATCCCACTAAATTTATTTACCCCAAAGACCCATTAAAAAATCTATTCCCAAAAATATGAAAGTTAGGAGGGTTTAATCAGAGCCATTGAATTGTTTCGATCTAAATCTTAGATCTTAGGTATTTCATAAAACCCTAATCCTCCATTTTGTTTTCTTTGTATCTTTTATTTTATTTTTCTTCCTCCATTTGCACAGGGTGGTTTGTAGGAGAATATGGAGAAAGGAAAATCATGGAGGCAATGTTAAGCCTCTCCATCGACCACCAAATCTCTATTTGACCTATTTTGTGTAACATTTCATTTTTAACTAGATTTGTAAAAGAAGAGAAGATCCTCCATATTTCCTTTTGGGATGTTTTTTAACTAGGGTATTCAAACTTTTACTTATTTATTTTTAACTTTTCTTTTTTCCTCCTCCATATATATTCCTCTTTATACCTAGGATTCTCAAGTTATGAACCACACACACACACACATATTATATTATATATTACTTAAAATAATGTTTGCATAGGGTTTTGTATGGTCGCAACTTATATATACTACGTAGGGTTTTTTTTTAATGGCCTCAACCTCCATATTTACTATGTATGAGGCGTAGGATTTATATGGCGTGGCTTCCTACACAGGCGTGGGGAAGTATTCAATGGGGGTGGGGTTATGGTGTGGCTGCAGCCACACCACAGGTCTGTGGTGTTGCTGCAAACACAACACAAGGCCTACAAAGTGTTGTTGTTGTGGCCACACCATACCATATACTAGCGGGGAGGGGAGAAGTAGGCCGTGACCTATTCCCAAACCCTTATTTGTTTATATTAAAACTTCCTTCCATTAAAACAAATCAAATATGTATTTGATTTCAATCGTTATTATATTTTTTATTTGGAACCATTATTAATTTTTGTCAATACACACACACACACAATATAAAGTTCTAGGGGTAACTTATTTCAAATATTTTGATTATAATTTCCTTTCTCGCTTTTGCATTTTATAAATAGATGTGTATATATATAATGATAGATATTAATTCACATTTAAAATTATAAATAAAATATGCTAAAAATAAAGATATAGTTTGTACACACACACACACACACACACACACACACACACACACACACACACACACACACACACACACACACACACACACATACATATAACATGCATGCATATACATCATGCATGCATGCATGCATGCATAGATACATACATACATACATACATACATACCTCTAAGAGTGTGTGTGAATAAAAGAAACAATATCATTTCATCAAATCTCAACCAATAAGAGAATTATATTTCATTTATAACATACATAACCAAGTAGAGATAACACAATAGAAGCCTAAACCTTGAATATAAGAACATATTTGTTTTTCTCTCTCTCAATTTTTTATTTAAAAAGAAAACAAAACTCAAGATGGAACCAATGAACCTTGGGTTATTAGCTTAACCTTACATTTCAGATTTTAAAAGAATCTTCTTTTAACTATATTCAATTACTTTGACTTATAAATTACAAGTATATAATCCAAAAAAATAATTCATTTCCTTTTCCTTTCCATAATAAATCACAACCAAGAATCTAGGTCGATTTTAATGCTTCAAGTATGCAATGCATTTCAACTCAATGATAATACAATGATTATATATATCTCCAAATTCAATCAAACTTCCTTACCTTATTTTAAAGAAACTAAAAAAATGGTCATTAAAATTTTTAACACTCTTATAAGAGGAGCGAACATAATAAGGCTTCACCTAAAAAGAATGATTACAAGTATATTACAATACAAGATTTCAAATCTTCTTCTCAAGAGATCGGGAAGAAACCAAGATATCCATAACCTTTACAAACAACTCTTTAAAATGCAAGTGTGCAAGCCTCTTTAAATTGGGAGAACAACATACCCAAGTGTTTTTAACTTTTCTCCTTCTTTCTCCAATAAAAACTTGAAAGCTTTCACTCCATATGAAGTTCTTATATGTAGTTTCAGCACCCAACCAAATGGCATCCTCACTTGACATATCCACAAATGGAGGATATGTTATCCTCCCTCCAAGCCCATGGGAGAGAGAGAATGCTTGCCTCAAGATTGCATAAGGGGAAACAAAGGGTGACACACACACACACACACACACACACACACACACACAATTTCAATACAAAACAACCATAAGGACACAAAAATGACAAGAGGATAACTCCTTGTTTTTCTCAAAGGGAAAGAGTGGTAAGAAGTCCTTTGTAAGCCATATTGTGATCCAACCATAGGAACACTAAAATAATCTCTATAATACCCTCCTTATCACTCCATCATGTTGACAATATTTCTAATTATGCAAAACTCGGCCAACTCTAAAATTTGTTTCAAATGAGAGGCATTGATGTGATGGACCTAACTAAGTGGACAACATACATTTTATTCAAGGTTTCAATTCCAAAAGTGAATTAGAAAAGCAAAATGCAACTATGCATACTGTCTGTAGAATGCAACACCTCACGTATGTTGTCATTTCATGTTCATCTTTATCAAATTTTCAAAAAAGTCACATAGAACTAAAGTACAACCTTGATAAAGGTGGGACTAGATGCAACCATGAGGAGTTGGAATCCGCAATAGCGGACATAGTTGTTTGCATGGCTGAAGGTACATTATAAGTTACAAGTACATTAATTCTTGTTATTTCTTTATGCTTAAATGAGATTAATTATGTTTTGAGTTGTTTAGTTCATTCCATAATTATCATTTACAAGTAATCAAATGCAAAAGGAAATAGACAACTCAATTACAGAATTTAATTTCATTTATTCATAAAGAGATACAATTTTAGTTTTCCCACACAAGCCGTGGGATGTAACTTATGACTATTGAAGTAAAAGATGCATGTACACAAAGCTAAAAGAAAATAATATAGAGAAAACCCATCATTACCTTTGGGTCTTCTCTTGGTCTTCATCCAGTTGTAACTTCTTCATCTCCATCTTCTGCATCATCCAATTTCATCATTATATCTATGGAAAAGAAGGAAAATGTTGTAATAATTGAGCTCTAGGTTTAATCTGTATGCTTGTGCTTTTATTTTTAGGTAAATGAAGCTTTGAAGTCAAGTATGCATAAGTCATATGAGCTAGATAAAGAATCAAGGAAGTACTATCTTACATAAGCACATGTACTATTCTCAAAATCATGACAGACAAGGAAGGAAAAATCATTACATGAATACAAGAGAGGATGCATGCCTTGATTTCTCATAATAGTTTTCTCTAAGATGATTGCAGGTAAAATGGACTGATTTTATCAAAAGTATAGATAAAAATCATGAAAATTTAAAACATATAGTCCATTACAGTTACAATGATGAAAATAAAATTAGATTACAATCATCAAGAAGAAGTACAGGTAACCGAAGCAACCAAAAAGCTTTTAATTTTAGAAAGATGACAAATTAGACACAGTGAACTTACAACAAGTTACTCATACAAATATGCATATTATAACCACTATTACATAAATAATGGAGATGAAAATTACATATTCAAATCATACTTGTATCAAGAAAATATTAACTGTTATATTTACAAGAAGAGGGACAACCTTTGAATAAGCAATTACTGAAGAATTCATACAAACAGAAGTCATCGAATGATAATCTTTCATCCAATAAAGATCAATTACAATTAATCAGAAGGATAATTCATGATAGTTAATGATCAAGATGAAGAAACAAAATTTGGATGCATATTAAAAGATAATTATTGATTCATAAAATAGTTATGTAATTTCATTTGAAATTTACATGCATGTAGTTATCATTCAAGTAAAGTACAAGCGTAGGTTCTATCAAGATAAGAGGTACAATTTTCCAGCTAAAAATAATAATTTCATGCATGCACTTTCGAAGTTCTCAGAATAGATATACAACCCAATGATTATCATGTTATTATGCATTTTTTACTTTAGATTTATCGACTTTACAAATGACTCAACTAGATGTAAAAATTAAGAGGGTACAAATTTACAAGGTGAAAGAGATTGTAGATACAAATGATACAATTTGATTGAAGATAACTAAGCTTAACGAAACAAACTATAAGTGGAATAAGATGAGTTTTTCTTTCAACAAAGAGAAACAAACCAATTCATAATGCAGTGATCGACAACATTGTATCAATTCTCCAAGAAAAAAGCTATTTAAATGCTACAAAGAAAATAGTGTCCATATCAGAGCTTCCTTTTTCTATTCAATGACCATTTCATATATGTGTTTCAGATTGAATAGAAATAAGAGATGATCCTACATGTGCAAAATACTCATCCTCAAAGGTAGCCATATGATAAAACAAGAAAAAAATTTACACAGTAAAATACTGAGCATTTAAGTATTGCAAATACTTAAAAAAATTATTCCGCATGTTTGAAAATAATTTTCAATCATTTAACAGTACGGACAAATATTTAGTCATACACCAATGGAATGAAGAGGTTTGTTTGAATCTATTAAAATTCATAGCAAGGTTAGGAGTTAATAGCATCAAGAGGCTGAAATGATTACCATAACTAAACATGGCTTCGAATACTCTTATAAAAACAACATAAGATTGAGGAATACCCTAAGCTTGGGGTCAAATACAAACGAAAGGCCTTTGCAAAATAGCTAGAAATGCCATGAAAGTTTAACACAACTCCAGAACACGCCAATAGAAATGAAAGCCAAATATATATTTCAATTTTACTTTCAACAAATCTCGTACAAGCAAGCCAAACACTTCTGCAAATATAACCCACCTGATCTAAGAAATGGTGCCCAAAAATCAAAGCAACACATGCAAATATAGAGGTAACTTACTCGAGAAAATAATACATTCCCTCAGGTTGAAAATTAGATCTCTAGAACAACGTAGTCATAACAGAAATACAGGTGAATTTTAAAATAACTTTTGTACCCTTGACAAGGATGAAAATAGATATCATGGATAGTAAAATTGGTGGTGAAGTGCGTAAAACAAGCTCACCCAGAAATGTAGAGACCAAAAATATTGTCACTAATACGGTCATGGCTGACTCATAAATATTTAGAGGAAATAACTAAGTATCAGTTCATCACAAAGTAAAGATGACGAAGAAAGAATTGTTACAAAGTTAAATTAGAAATAATGACCTTACCTTCTTCCATCTCAGGTGACATAAAAGATTAGAGAGTGAAAATTATACAAGCTCGAATCAAAACCAGAAGGCCGGATATGTCACAAATGGTGACCACTTCATTAAAAGTCCACATTTGAAGGTTCAAAATAACAATGAATGCTCAAAAAATCATAGAGAACTAGAGAGACCTCGAAAGAGTAGAATAATGGTGGCCTGAACGAATTTAGATAGGGCTTCGCCCATTCCCGGAGGACAAAAAAATTGATAAAGTCTCACAATACATTTTATCTCTTTAAACTCACCAAGTGGGTTCGAATCGACGAATGGGATTCAAAAGTATAGAATCAATGGTGATGGTGCAAACTTCAAACTTAACCAGAGTTTTCCAAATTAACCATGATCAAAGAAAAGTACCAATGTGGCACTCAGTAGAGAAAACCATAACTCCACTAGGGATTTAGTTTGATACAATTGAGTTAAAGTAGTACACGTGGCACCATCTCCAACGAATATCTAGTGCCTTAACTAACCCAGACCAACTGTAGTTTGGTTAGGTTAATTCCAAATCACCAACATAATGATAAAGGGTTGATCATCATGGCAGAGGGAAACTGGTCCCAATCAAATAATTAATTTTCCATTGACCTTATCTAAGGTCTTAAATGGTAATAATATTTTCCACTCGGCTGAAGGCTATAATATGTGACATCAATCATGCAAAGGTGGTCAAATATTCGTAAGATATCATTCCCTAGACCTTAGTTTAAAGTGAAATTTTAATAAATTTCAAATATCAAATGGGAGGTCAAATTATTAGAAACATGATTATGTTTGCCTATGCCAAGTCAAGGAGGGACCATAGCAGGTCAATACAAAACCAAACATATTTTACCTAAAAAAACATTAAAAGGAAACCTAGTTCTTTTCAAGGAAGGAAAATGAAAGGAGATTATTACAAGGATATTATTGTTTTTTGATGTGCAAGCAAGTGGTCCCCATAAGTTGAAACGAGGATTTATCTTACAAAGTAAAAGAAATGAAAAACATTATTTTTACATAGAATATATTTTTGCATGTCATCACAAGAAGACAGAATAGACAAGAAGACATAAATACCCTTGCAAGAGTATGAATAATACAAGTGTCACATCAGATCTATAGGAAAAAATAGTTTCATGCACCTTGAAGACTTGCTCACTAATCAAATGTTATTATTAGCTAAATTATTCACCCAAATTTATCATATTTAGTTAAGTGAAACTACACTTGATTCTTGATGTATTTATGGATTTAAATGGATATTAATATCTATTTGTAAAAGCACGCTATATTTTCCTTTTATTTATTCACAATTAAGGTTAAAAATAACATGCAAGTGTAGTCAGGACTAAGTCTATTTTTAGGGGGTTGGGTGAATAGTTTTTGCTATATATTGTGTGCATTAGCAAAACACAAGGTTTTTTTTTTTGGAGAGATGCAAACCATTGTGCGATTTTCCCTTATATGAGAATCAATTGTTTCCTTTCCAATTTTTGTAGTAGTGTGTATGTATGCGCTTTATTTTTATGAATTTTATTCCCGAATTGTGTTACCCTTGCATAGATTTGTTTACCTTGTTACAAATTGATGTTTTCTCGCTAGTTTTAGTGTGCATTAATCTGCACTATTTTTATGAGAAGTCCCTAAAAATAAAGTGTTTGGCTTGCAATTAGCTGAAATCCATTGGTTCGTGATTATGAAAATTATTTACAACTTATCGTGCGTATATCTTTGTAAACTTTCCCAATAGTTTTAGTGTATCACCCTCTTTTATTCTAGCTTTTAGCCATCTTTTACTCTTAAACACAACAGTTCATCGCTTTTAGGATACATAAATAAGGAACCGGACTTGTAATGCTAGAGACTCACCTAAACATAGGGATACCTATAACCTTGAGGTGTTTCCTTTCTATCTACATAAGTGAGGGAGAAGCAAACTTAGAACACTTGCTATTATCTCTCAATCAGAGTGCAATTATGAGAGATAAATTTTTTTGGCATGATTCTATGGGACAAGAAATACTATTGATGAATTCAAAAATTGAATATTTAGAGAATAATTCATCCTATGACTTTGTACATCTGATTTCGACTAGTGCATCGTCTTTCATCATCAAATTCATCACTGGAGCTTTTGAGGTATTTTAAAGGAAAATACAAATATGTTATTTTACTATTTTCAATTGCTTTCATGAGAAGCATACCTATTTTACATATTTCTATATTTTATGAGGTCTCGCAACCATGAATCCATATTTTCAGCAATATTACCATTCGTATAAATAACCTCTTTACCCATATTCTCCTTCGTATCAATACTATGACCCATATCAAAATTAATATCCTCATAACCCAAACCCTTCATACCAATATGATTATCAGTGATGAAAATGGTTATGATGTTGAATATAAGGGTTATGTAGATGATTATGTTGATTATGCATAGCAAGAAGATCTTCGAATCAAGTTTAGTAGTTTTAAGCAAACATTTTTAGCTATCAAGGAACAATTTGAAAATTCACAAGCATTAGCGAATGATAGGAATTAAGTTGAGGAACCATTTCAATGGAATGATCCAACTTACCTTCCCCAACAAGATCCAAAGTGCTCACATATCTTCCCTACTAGAAAAAGAATCCCATTCATCAAATTCCAAATTTTTAGGCTACTCGTAAATTCTCTTCCTTCTATTAAACAATAAAATACCGAAAGGAAATATCCGTTTCCAAGATTTTTTTCTAATGTTGTTCTAATTATAGACCTTGTACCTCAGTCCCTTATTCAAAAATTTCCAATTCAACATGAAAACCAGCCCACACATCCTCCTTTATCCGTAATACCAATTCATGAAGGTACAGATCGGAAAATCAACAAGGAGGGGTAACCTCATCAAGAGAACAAAAAGATGGATTTCTTGTAGAATTTATAGGGATGGGTGTCAAATTTTAAGTTTGATCATATTCCAGTTAGAAAAATAACGCATGCGAACCAAAGGAGTTTGATTTTTCGAGTAGCAGAGAGTATGATGATCATAAATCTACACATTATGAGTGTAATTTGCATGAACACACTATAATCACACCAGTCATAGATTCATCACATCTTGCAAAGTCAGAAAAGGAGGAAAAATCAGTTTTAAATGAAGAGGAGTGCAAGGAGGTTGAGATCCAAATAGAATGTGTTACGAGTTTGACAGGTGAAGAGAGGCCGATTTCTTGTCGATTTGGAAGAGTAAATCGGTGAGGAAAAATTGATAGAACTCACTAGTTTAACAGCTTTCACCATTTTTCTTCCGTAACAAATATCCTATTGGATCTAAAATGGAGCATGAAATTCCAATGGATGTAGATCCTTTCTTTTCCCTTTTTCGAAATGTAAGTAAGGAATAAAAATGATGAAGTTTATGACAGTATAGCTGAAAAATCATTCATGGTAGTCATGGTATAACAACTAGAAGAGGTTGAAATGACTCCCAATCAGCCTTAGAAGGATAAGGTACAACATTTTAATGAATAAAATCAGTGTGCAAATCAATTTTAGAATATACTTGATGAAAAACATAAGCTTGTATAAGAAAAACAATCTTCTCGATGATTTTTAGAATGTGCTTACTAATAAAATGGAGGTCATAGAATTAGATCAAATCAGAACAACACATTTGTTTTCATCAAGGAGGTCGTGTCATATTTGGTACCTGGCTAGTTCACAGTCAATTACAGTAGTACCTAAATTCATGCCGGCTTTAGAGCACAAAGAAGAGTTTCATGTACTTACGAGCAAGTCCCAAACCATTTTATAGGATATTGCAGATTTGATTCACATATTTTTCAGCTCTTGGAATAGTTTTGGAGCAAAGTAAAGGAACATGTTTCATTTTCATCTTATCATGTGACTTTTTTACAAGATAAATTCATTGCTTCAGTTTTGGAGAAAAGGAAGCAACTTTTGGCTGCCTATTTTAGGCTCCATTTAGATTCAATTTACTACTAGTTAGAGTAGGGTAGAGTAGGATTTACTTTTCAATAAGTGCAGTTCATGCACATGATTCGATATACCATATCTTTTCCCACTTTAGTTTATTTTTCGAAAGGTCATTTTTTTAGAAAAGGGCATATTTTGGTTATATTCTTTTGACTACATGCCCAATTGACAATAGAAAGGCATTGGTTTTAAAGCTACCAGAAAATTTTCCCCATAGGATCACTAGAAATGTTGACAATTTTTCAACTTAAGGAAAATACGGCCAACTCAAAAAATTGTTTCGATTTAGAGACATTGATTTGATGGAGCTAATTAAGGGAAGACATACCGATTCTTAAAGTTTTAAGTTGCGAGTAAGTGAATTAGAAAAGAAAATGCAGCTACGTGTGTTGTTGTCGAATGCAACACCTCACGTATGCTTCCATACCATGTTCATCTTCATCAAATTTGCAAAAATTATTGAAGAACTAAAGTACAACCTTGATAAAGGCGAGAAAATTTGAAGACACGAGGAGTTGGACTCAACAACAAAAACATAATTATTGTTTGCATGAATGAAGGTATATTATCAGTTATAAGTACATTAATTCTTGTTATTTCTTTATGCTTGAATGAGATTAATTATGTTTTGAGTTGTTTAGTTCATTCCACAATTATCATTTACAGTAATCAAATGAAAAAGTAAATAGACAACTCAATTACATAATTTAATTTAATTTATTCATAAAGAGATATAGTTTCTATTTTCCCACACAAGCCATGGGATGTAACATATGACTATTGAAGTAAAAGATGCATGTACACAAAGCTAAAAGTAAAATAATATAGATAAAACCCATCATTGCCTTTGGGTCTTCTCTTGGTCTTCATCCGTGATGTAAATTCTTCATCTACATCTTTTGCATCATCCAATTTCATCATTGTACCTATGGAAAAAAAGGAAAATTTTGTTAGAATTAAGCTCTGGGTTTAATCAGTATGCTTGTTCTTTTAGTTTTAGGTAAATGAATCTTTGAATTTAAGTATGCATAAATCGGATGATCTAGATACAAAATAAAGAAAGTACTATCTTATAGAAGCACATATATTTTTCTTAGAATCATGACAAACAAGGAAGGAAAAGTCATTACATGAATACAAGAGAGGTTGCATGCCTTTGTTTTTCATAAGAGTTGTCTCTAAGATGATTCCAGTACAAATGAATGATTTTATTAAAATATAAGCCAACTATCACGAATATTTATCATAGATAATCCATTACGCTTATAATTATGAAAATAAAAAGTAGATTACAACCATCAATAAGAAGTACATGTCTCGAAGTAACCAAAAATCTTTTAATTTAAGAAAGATGACAGATTATACACAGGGAACTTATAACAAGTTACCGGTACAAATATTCATTTTATAACCACCATTATGTAAAGAATGGAGATGAAAATTACAAATTCAAATCATAATTGTATCAAGAAAATATTAACTGCTATATTTACAAGAAGAGGGACAACCTTCCAAGAAGTAATTAGTGAAGAATTCATACAAAAAGGAAGTCATCGAATGACAATATTTCATCAAATCAAGATAAATTACATTTAATCGAAGGATAATTCATGGCGCTTAATGATTAAGATAAAGAAACAAATTATGGATGCATACTAAAAGAGAATTACTAATTGATACAACCATTATGCAAGTTTATTCAAAATTTATATGCATGTAGTTATAATTCAAGTAAAGTACAAGCACAGGTTCTATTAAGCTAAGAGGTACAATTTTCCAGCTACAAAGAATAATATCATGTATGTGCTTCCAAAGTTATCATAATATCTATACAACCAAATGATTATCAGGTCATTATGCATTTGTTACTTTAGATTTTTGTACTTTCCAAATGCCTCAACTAGATGCAAAGTTTAAGAGGGTAAAAATTTAGAAGGTGAAAGAGATTGTAAATACAAATGATACTATTTTAAGTCAACCTTGCAAGCACAAATGATACATTTTTCTTGAAGATAACATTGGTTAATGAAGACTTCACAACAATAAGTGTAATAAGATGAGTTTTTCTTACAAAAAATAGAAACAAGCCAATTAATAATGCAGTAATGGACAACATTATATCATTTATCCAAGCATAAAGCTATTTAAATGTTGTCAAGCAGAAGCAATGTCCAGATCAAAGCTTCCATTTTCTATTTAATGATCATTTCATATATGTTTTTCATATTCAACAGAAATAAGATATGATCCTACATGTGCAAAAAATTGATCCTCAAAGGTAGCCATATGATAAAACAAGGTAGAGTTTTTCACAACAAAATGCTGAGCATTTCAGTATTGAAAATACTTCCAAAAAATTATTCTGCATTTTTGAAAATAATTTTAAATCATTCAACAGTAAGGATAAATTTTTAGTCATACACCAAAGGGAATGAAGAGGTTCATTTAAATCTATTAAAATACATAGCGAGGTTAGCATTTGATAGAAGCAAGAGGCTCAAATGATTACCATAACCAAAAATGGATTCAAATACTCTTGTAAAAGACAACATAAGATTGAGGAATACCCCAAGCCAGAAGTCAAATAAAAATGCAATGCCTTTGCAAAATAGCTCTAAATGCCGTGAAAGTTTAGCAGAACTCCAAAATGCAGCCATGGAAACGAAAGATAAAGAAATATTTCAGTTTTACTTTCAATAAATCTCGTACAAGAAAGCCAAACCCTTTTGCAAATAGAACCTACTAGATCTAAGAAATGATATCTAGAACTCAAAGTAGAAAATGCAAATACAAAGAGAAAATGATACGTTCCCTCATCTTG
Organism: Taxus wallichiana var. yunnanensis; assembly: GCA_018340775.1. Taxonomy (NCBI): domain Eukaryota; kingdom Viridiplantae; phylum Streptophyta; class Pinopsida; order Cupressales; family Taxaceae; genus Taxus; species Taxus wallichiana. The sequence goes on along the minus strand of CM031241.1, from coordinate 119,408,377 downwards.
CAGAGCAGAGCTCCATAATAACTTAGTCATAACATAAATACGGGTGAATTAGCAAAGAAATCATGTACCCTTTCCGAGGATGAAAAAAGAGATCATGGATGGAAAAAATGGTGGTGAAGTGTGCAAAATAAGATCACCCAGAAATGCAGAGACATGAAAAATTTCAACTAATACAGCTATGACTGACTTAGAAATATTTACAAGAAATAGTGAAGTATCAGTTAATCACGAAGTAAAGACGGCGAAGAAAGAATGGTTACAGATTTAAAATAGAGACAACAGACTTATATTTTTCCATATTAGGTGGAAAAAAGACTAGAGAGTGCAAAGTATGCAAGATCGAATTGAAACCAGAAGGTCGAATATGTCACCAATGGTGGCCACTTCATTATAAATCCACAATTAAAGCTTAAAAATATGAATGCATAGTCAAAATTTCACAGAGAACAAGGGAGAGCTTGAAGGAGAAAAATAATGGTGGCCTGAAATAATTTTGACAAGGCTTCACCCATTTCTAGAGGAGAAAAAAATGATAAAGTATCACAATACGTTTTATCTCTTCAAACTAACCCAGTGCGTTAGAATACATGGATGGGATTCAAAAGTACAAAATCAATAGTGTTGGTGCAAACTTTGAACTTAACCAGAGTTTTCCAGATTAACTGTGATCAAATAAAAGTAGCAATGTGGCACTCAGTAGAAACAACCATAACTCCACTAGAGAGTTAGTTTAATATGGTCAAGTCATAGTAGTACATGTGGCACCATCTCCACCAAAGATCCAGATCCTTAACTAACACATACCAGTTGTGGTTTGGTTACGTTAATTACAAATTAATGACTCAATGATAAAGGGTCGAGCATCATGGCAGAGGGTACCAAATCATAATTAAATAATTATTTTTGTATTGACCTTATATATGGTCATAAACAATAGTAATATTTTCCACAAGGCCGAAGGATATAATATGTGACATCAATAATGCAATGGTGGCCGAATATTCAAAATATATCATTGCCTAAACCTTAGTTTAATGTCAAATTTTAATAGATTCCGAATATCAAAAGGGAGGTCAAATTATTAGAAACATGATTATGTATGCCTATGCCAAGTCAAGGAGGGACCATAACAGGTCAATTCGAACCAAGCATATTTTACCTTAAAAATTGCTAAGGAAACCTCATACTTCTCAAGGAAAGAAAATAAAAGGATATTATGGCAAGGAGATTAATATTTTTGCATGTGTAAGAAGGTAGTCCCCACAAGGTGAAACTTAGATTTATCTTGCTGAGTAAAAGATGCAAAGGCATTATTTTTTCATAGAATATTTTTTTGCATGTCATCACAAGAAGACAAAACAAACAAGAAGACATAAATACCCTTACAAGTGGATGAATAATACAAGTGTCACATAAAGGCTACAAGAAATAATAGTTGTATGCACCTTGGAAGACTTTCTCATCAAGAAAAAGCTATTATTAGCTAAATTATTCACCCAAATTTATTAGATTTAGATAAGTCAAACTACACTTGACTGTGGATGTATTTTTGGAATTAAAAGGCTATTAATGTCTATTTGTAATAGCATGCTATATTTTCCTTTTATTTATTCACAATGAAGGTTAATAATAGCATGCAAGTGTAGTTAGGACTTAGTCTATTTTTAGGGTGTTGGGTGAATAATTTTTGCTATATATTGTGTGCATTAGCAATGCACAAGGGGGATTTTTTTAGAGAGCTAAAGCCATTGTTCCATATTTTCCCTTATATGAGAATCAATTGTTTCGTTTCCAATTTTATATAGTAGAGTGTATGTATGCGCTTTTTTTCTTGTGAATTTTATTCCAGGCATGTATCTCTATAAATTTTCCCAAAAGAATTTTATTAAGCTTGCTTTTTAGACAATTTTACCTTAACCATTGTTTCTTATATCTACTGTAGTGAAATTGGTGTTTTCCTCAATCTGCTAGTTTTAGTTTGCATTTATCTACATTGTTGAAGATTTAGATCAGAATTACCTCAACAGATTTGAAAGTGTTTTCCTTAAATTCATCAATTCGGCAATTATTTGAAACCCATTTGTTATCGTGACTATGTAACTTATTCACCACTTATTGTGCATGTATCTCTATAAATTTTCCCAAAAAGTTTTGTGTATAACCCCATTTAATTTGGGTTTTAAGGGATGATGTAACATTACAGATGTGTTTTGAATTCAGTGTGAATTCTATAGAGTTTGTTGAGCATAAATTCAAACAGATCTAGGTATTGTATTGAGAGAGCGGTGGCTTGTAATAAAATCGAGCAAGTGATTCTTGGTGGACGCATCCCAAATTGGGTAAACCATGTTAAATCACATCTCTTTGTGTTGTGTTATTTTATTCTACATTTTTATTTAACATCTGTGATATTTTCTGCATATTAGTTTCTCTTTCAAGTGTGATTCTGTGAGGGATTACTCCACATATTTTATCCCTTATTTCCTATCAATTGGTACCACAACCTTGTTTGGTTTGCTTTGAAGTTTTGAATCACAGGGGACAATTTTATCTTGAGTTAGAACTATGGCGAAGATGGAATATCTTGATAAATTCAATGGGGAGAATTTCATATTTGGAAGATGTAGATGGAAGATTACCTTTATCAAAAGGATCTTTATATTCCGATGTCCGAGAAGGTGAACAAAAACTCTTGAGCATGAAAAATGTGGAATGGGATTTCTTTGGATAGGAAGGTACTTGGGGCAATATGGATGTGTCTTACATCTTCGAGTATTATTTAATGTTTCAAAGTAAAAGACTACAAAAGAACTGATGGATGCATTAGGGAAGTTGTATGAAAAACCCTTAGCCTCAAATAAGATATTTTTAATGAATTTTTTTTTTAATATGAAGATGTTTGAGAATGGTTCAATAGCAGATCATTTAAATGATTTTAATACAGTTGTAAATATGCTAGCTTTGGTTACAATATAATTTGATGAAGAATTTAGGGCTTTATTAGTTCTATGCTCTTTACCTGAGAGTTTGAATAGCTTGGTAATGGCGGAAGAAATTTGGTTCCAACTAACTCAAATTTGAAGTTTGAGGAGGTTGTAAGGGTGATTCTAAGTGATGAAATGTGAAGAAAAAGATTTGGGGAATCTTCTACTTCATGGAATGCTTTGACAGTGGAAACTATAGGTAGAGAAAAGACTAGAGGAAGTCGTGGAAAATCAAAGGATCGGAAAGGTCAAAATCCAAAAGTAAGATAGTATGTTGGCACTTGTGGAAAATCTAGACATGTAAAGGATTTTTGGGAACTTTAGGACAAGAAGAAACAACATGAAGAAAACAAGGAGGTAAATGTGGCAATGGGTAATGTATGTCAAGATGCTTTGATTCTTTCTTTGCATAATATTATTAAATCTTGGGTTTTAGATTCAGGGGCTTCTTTCCATGATAATCCACATAGGAATTATTTTGTTGATTACGTTCAAGGGGATTTTGAGCATGTTTTTCTTGGTGATGATGAGCCTTACAATATAGTTAGAAAAGGATTTGTTTAGGTTAAGATGCATAATGGGAATACATGGCTATTAAAGGATATCAGACATGTGCCTATGTTAAAATGAAATCTGATATCGGCATGCCAAGAGGGAAGTGATGGTTGTATTATTATATTTACAACAGACTCTTGGAAGGTTACCAAGGGTGCTCTTATTGTGGTAAGAGGTAAGAATGTTGGAACCTTGTATTTAACAACTTATAGCACTAATGTTCATAATTTTGTGAGTTTAGAAGTAAATACAACATTGTGGTACTATAGGCTTGGTCATATGAGCCATAAGGGCATGGAGATCATAAAGAAGGATTTTCCTAGATATGCAGAAACAGGTTTGGAGTTCTGTGAGGACTACATATATGGGAAACAGAAGTGAGTAAGGTTTCTCAAAGTTGGACCTACAAAGAAAGAGAGTAAGTTAGAGCTAGTGCACTCTGATGTGTGGGGGCCGGCTCAGGTATCATCTCTTGAGGGTTCAAGTTATTATGTTACTTTTATTGATGATGCAACAAGGAAAGTTTGGGTTTATTGTATTAGAAACAAATCTGATGTATTTGACACTTTTGTTAAATGGAAATCCTTAGTAGAGAATAAAACAGGTCTTAAGCTAAAATGTCTTAGGTCAGATAATGGAGGGGAGTATTGCAGCAATGAATTTGATGATTATTGTTCTAAGAATGGAATCTGCAAGTAAAAGAAAGTTCCAGGAACTCTGCAGTAGAATGGGATCTCAGAAAGGATGAACAAAACAATAATGGAATGTGCTAAGAGCATGAGGTTACATGCAATACTACCTCTTTCTTTTTGGGTAGAAGCGGTGAGCATAGCTATGTACTTGATAAACATAAGACCCTCAAGTGCCTTAGATGGAGACATACCTAAGGAGGCTTGGTATGGTAAGAAAGTTGATTATTCATTTCTTAAAGTCTTTGTATGTGATATGTTTGTCCATATAGACAAGGATGATAGGACCATGATAGAAGATAAATCGAAAAATGTACTTTAATTGGTTATGGTGATGATGACTTTAGATATAACTATTGGAGTATTAAGGAAAAGAAAATCATTCGATCTAGGGATATTGTATTTAATGACAAAGTCATGTATAAGCAACTAATTGTAGGAAAATAGGGAAGAATCCAAGAAAGAATATGCAGCGGTAGAGGATTTTTTGATGGGTTAGTGACACATGAATCAGTTCAAGAACCTCCTCAATAAGAACCCCAAACTCCTATATTGAGGATTTCTTCTAGGGTAAGAAGAGAAATTAAATGTTTTTCTCCTTCTCTTTATTATTTATTACTCACCGATAGTGGAGAACCGAGAGATTTGATGAAGAAATGCAAGTAGATGCCGAAAGAAGTGGGAGCAAGCCATGGATGAGGAGCATCAAGCTCTCATGGAGAACCAGGACATGGGATTTGGTAAAGCTAACCAAAGGAAAAATATCATTACGAACAAGGGGTGTTCGAATCAAAGAGGAAGAAGGAGTAAAAAAAAAAGATACAAGGCCCGGTTGGTGGTCAACGGGTTTGCACATAAAAAAGGTATAGATTTTGATGAGATTTTTTCTCCTGAAGTAAAAATGACTTCTTTTAGAATGTTCTAGGAATAGTTGCAATAGAAGACTTGTAGTTAGAACAACTTGATGTAAAGACTATATTTCTCCATGGTGATTTAGAGGAGGGACTATATTTGCAGCAACCAGAGGGCTATGAGGTCCAAGGTAAAGAGGAGATGTCGTGCAAACTAAAGAAGAGATTGTATGGCTTGAAATAAGCTCCACGTCAATGGTATAAGAAATTTGATAGCTTCATGATGGAGCAAGGTTATATTATATGTCATTTTGACCATTGCGTGTATACAAATAAATTTGAGGATGGCATTTATATTATCTTGTGTCTGTATGTGGATGACATGTTGGTTGCAGTAAAAACATGCAAGAAATAAAAGTCTCAAGAACAAGCTAATCGAATCATTTACTATGAAGGATTTGGGGGCAACAAGAGAAATCCCTCAGTATGAGGATATCTTGGGATAGGAAGGAACGAAAGATGACTTTATCTCGGGAAGAGTACATTAAGAAGGTATTGGAGAGGTTCAATATGCAAGATAATAAACTGTTGTGACTCCTTTGGTAGGCCATTTCAAGTTATGAAAGGAGCAAAGTGTCCCAAGACAGAGTAGGAGAGAAACTAGATGTCCAAGGTACCTTACTCATCGGGGTTGGAAGTTTGATGTATACCATAGTGTGCACTAGGCTTGATATTGCCCATGTGGGAGAGGTGAGTAGATTTATGAGTGATCCGGGTAGAGATCACTGGAAATTAGTAAAGTGGATCCTTTGGTATTTGAGAGTGACCATGTGGGCAGCTTTAATGCTATAGTGGATCAGACACCACTTTGTGTGGTTATGTAGATTCAAATATGGATGGAGATGTAGATAGCAGGAGGAGCACGACAGGTTATGTTTACACTGTAGGTGGGACAACAATGAGCTGGATTTCATGACTATAGAAGCTGGTGGCTTTGTCAACCACAGAGGCTAAGTATGTTGTTGCCACAGAGGAAAGTAAATAAATGATTTGGTTACAATAATTTCTTGAGGAGTTGGGGCATAAGAAGGAGGAAGGAAAGCTGCATAGTGATAGTCAGAGTGCTATAAACCTAGCTAAGAACTCTACTTTCCACTCTAGGATGAAGCATATACAATTAAGGTACTATTTCATTAAGAAAACTTTGGAGGAAGAGAAGTTAAAGCTAGAGAAGATTCATACCAGTCAGAATCCTATAGGCATGATGAAAAAGGTGATCACAAGGGAAAAACTGAAGTTGTGTTCAGCTTTGGTTGGTCTTCACGGAAACTAGTGTAGGGTTAAGAAGCTTGCTTAGAGGAAAACTAGTATCCAAGTGGGAGATTGTTAGGTTTTGGAGCATGTTTTCATCTGAGAAAGTGTTGAAGACTGTACACTAATATTACTATACACTTTCCATAGTTGTCTCACCATGGTTTAGGGCGCAACCCCAAAATATTTTTGGCCTTATAACATGCCCGATATATCGGGAAACATGAATTTCTCGTATGGGTGGGATTTTTGACCCATAGGTTTATGGGACGGTTTTTTTCCATGGTATTGTAAAATTACTTAAGTAGATGTCTACATATATGGTTTTATGCATATGGTAGGATGATGTAACATTACAGATGTCTATTGAATTCGGGTGTGAAATCAGAGATTTTGTTGAGCATAGCTCAAACAGATCTGGGTATTGTATTAAGAGAGTGGTGTCTTGTAATAAAATCGAGCAAGTGATTCTTGGAAGACGTAGCCCAAATTGGGTGAACCACATTAAATATTGTCTCTTTGTGTTGTGTTATTTTATTCTCGTGCACTTTTATTTAAGATCTGTAATATTTTCTACATATTATTTTCTACTATTGTGATTATGTGAGGGATTATTCCACATATTTTATCCCTTATTTCCTATCAATATCAAAAGCCTGTTTACCCATAGTCTCCTTCAGATTAGCACTATGACTCATATCAAAATGAATATCCTCGTAACTTTGAACCTTGCATACCAAAATGATTATCACTATGACAATGGTTTTTATGTTGAAGATCAAGGTTATGCAGATGGTTATGCTGATTATGCACAACAAGAAGATCTTATAATCAAGTTTAATAGTTTCAAAATGACATTTTTAGCTATGAAGGAACAATTTAAAAAATCACAAGCTTTATATAATGATAGGCATCGAGTTTAGCGAGATGTTCCTATTGTATATATCTCCCCCCAGGTAAATATAGACAAAAAGAGGAATATGGAAATCAAAGAAACTCAAAGCCCAATATTTATTGTGTCACCAACACCAAGGTACAGGTTGGAGGCACACAACATAGAGTGTCGACATGAAAAAATTCGCGCCCAAGGCACAGGTTGGAGGTGCACAACACAGAGTGTTGACATGAAAAAATTCATGCCTAAGGTACAGGTTGGAGGTGCACAACACAGAGTGTCGACATGACAAAATTCGCATCCAAGGCACAGGTTGGAGGCGTACAATACAGAGTGTCGACATGACAAAATTCATGCTCAAGGCGCAGGTTGGAGGCGCACAACATAGAGTGTCGACATGAAAAAATTCGTGCCCAAGGCACAGGTTGGAGGCGCACAACACAGAGTGTCGACATGAAAAATTTGCGCCCAAGGCGCAGGTTGGAGGCACACAACACAGAGTGTTGACATGATAAAATTTGTGCCCAAGGCACAAGCTAGAGGCACACAACACACAAAGGTGTCGACATGAAAAAATTCACACCCAAGGCGCGAGTTGGAGACGCACAACATAGAGTGTAGACATGAAAAAATTCATGCCCATGGCGCACATAAGAGTATGTTGACATAAAGATGGATGCACCAAGGCGCATCTTCAGGAGGCACAACATTTTGAGGATTGACACCCCGACAAGAAGCAAACCACAGCGCAGATATTCGAGATGGCCATAACTTTTCACAGGAGCTCGATTCTTGCAAGATTGGACTTTTTGAAAAGCTTACAAGGTCCTCTATCCAACTACAACTAGATATCTTTAATTGGGTGAGAACAAGTTCTTCAAAAATGTAAAATACAATTCGCCATTTTTGGGTTTGCTAAGGTCCTCACCTACCGCCATAATGAGATGAATTAAATGCAACTTGGAGGTGGTTGGGGTAGATTTGGAATTCCTCTCTCTTTTCTCTCTCATTCTTCCTATAAATTGTAAGGAGGGGCTTCTTTCTAAAGGTTGGAAATTCTTGTTTTTCCCCTCCCTTCTTCTCTTTGGCAGGTGAATTTGTGGAGTTCAAACCTCCCATCTAAAACTGTAATGCAACTTTTCCTCTTGGCATTTTGTAGTGTATTGTGTCAATCTTTGGAGAAAATAATGCATGTCTATGGATGATTCTCAACCCTCTCTGTGTTCATTTTCATCCTCTTGATCTTTCACTACAAATCTGGTTATCTATGCATGATCTTGCATTGCATTTTAATGGTTTGTGTTTATTAGTAAGACATGTGTTCTTCATTCCTCGGTGCATCACCTTTGTTAGTTTAAGTTTATTTTATGCATCTTCTTACCCTGTTTCCTTGGCAATTTATTTTAGGTTTTGAGTAAACCCTCTGCATTTTTATGTGTGCATCTGAACAGAGGAATAGGAACCGGCCTTCATCCGGAGAGATTTCCCGATTCACAAGGTCCCACACTTGGGAAAAGCTCCATGTTATGAAATCACACTGAGAGTCTCAACCCATCGAGTTGCAAACATTCAGGGGTGTTGTGATTCACCATCAATAGTTCCTACTTACCTTCCCCATCAAGATCCAATACACACATACCTTCCTTTCTAGAAAAGGTAGCCCATTTATCAAATTACAAGTTTTCGTGCTCTTGTAAATTCGCCTCCTATTACATAATCACATACCGAAAGGAATTATCCATTTCAAGCTTTCGCTTTATTTTTGTTATAAAGACAAACCTTGTACTTCAGTCCCTTGTTCAAAAATTGATAATTCAAGTTAAAAACTAGCGCAGCCCACCTCCTTCATCCATAGTACCAATTCATTAAGGTACATAGCAAAAATCGAGTAAGGAGGGCCAACAAACTAAATATAACAACAAGTGGGATATCTAATAGAATTTATAGGGATGGGTCTCAAAGTTTCAATTTAATCATATTCCGAGTTAGAAAAAGAACCCATGCAAGCGGTGGAGTTTGATTTTTTAGATAAAAATAGTATAATGATCAACAATATACATATTTTTAGTGTAGAGTGCATGAAGGCACCATACTCACACCCGATCCATGATTCATCAGATCTTGCAAATTCAGAAAAGGAGGAAAAATCAATTTCAAATGAAGAGGAGTGCAAGGAGGTTGAGATCCAAATAGAATGTGCTGCAGAGTTTGATAGTGAAGAGGTTGATTTCTTGTCAAATTTGGAAGATTTCATTGGTGAGGAACAACCCATAGAACTCACTAGTTTTATAGTTTCACCATTTTTCTTTCAGAATAAAGAGCCTCTTAGATCTGAAAAGGAGAAAGAAATTCCAATGGATGCGGATCCTTTCATTCCCTTCTTGAAATATTAGCAAGCAATAAAAATGTTGAAGAATATAACAAAGACAACCAAAAAATTAGTCATGACATTCATAGTACATTAGCTAGAAGAGGCTGAAATGATTCTAAATCGGCCTCGAAGGATAAGGTACACCATTTTTATTAAGAAGATTTGTGTCCAAATGAATTTCAGAATATACCTGATGAAAATAATCATCTTGCGAAGTAAACAAACCATCGATGAGTTTCAAAATGTGCTTACCGATAAAATGGAGGTCATAGAAATAGATCCGATCGAACAACTAGTTTATTTTTGTGGAGGAGGCCATATCCTATTCAATTACTGGCTGGTTCACAATCAATTACGTGTAGTACCAGATTTCATGCCTATTTTAGAGCACAAAGAAAAGTTTCATGTACTTAGTAGCAAGCCCAAAATAATTCCGAGTAGTTTTCAGATCCAATTGATACATTTTTCAGCTCTTGGACTTGTTTTTGGAGCAAGTTCTTAAGAATCCAAATAACCATTTTTCTTTTGCACATTATACCATAGAAAAAAAAACAAAAGTTATAAAGGCATACCTTGAATATAGATATCCAATTTCAAGCACAAAACAAGAAATTTAAACTCAAAGATCCTAGCACCAAGCTCTCTCCAAATCTGATAGTAAAAATGACAAGAAAAAGTCCATACCCATCTCCATGAGGAGGTATAAAAAGAAGAATCAAATTCCAATCTTCACAAATGATAGGGTTACATGTGTTACCCATCTCATTCTCCAAAAATAGATTCAAAAATACCAATAGACATAGAAAAAAACACATTTAGGAAGTAATTTCCCAAATTTCCTAATATGCCAATTAGCCAACACACTTCAACTTTTAAGATAGCACAAAAATAAAATACAATTACAATATGGTGACATGAGAGAGGTCAAATGGAAGGGAAAATCCCATTTGAACTTGAAAAAGACCCCTTACCTAAAGGTAGGGTCCAAGGTGTCCATTTCAGTTTAAATGACATCCCCAATGTGATAAATGACTCTTATAAATGCCAAATTTAGCCTAAATTTGAGATTGGGTAAAGTGGCTCAAGGGTATATGTGGTGGGGCCCACCCAAATTAATATTAGGTGGTCCCAAACTACTAATAACCAAATGAAGAACATAATAACATCTATAATGCATGTGGGTACCATTAGGTCCTTAAACAAGTTTAGTAAAAGGCTTAAACAAACTAAGATTAACATTGATAGATTAGGAATCACCAATGGTGTCCAAACATGAGTACACCACATATACACAACGTTACAAAAATATCATGCATGGATAAAGGACTTGGTCTAGTCAGCCACTTGTGTAACACGAGGTGCAGCTCTAAAACCCACATTCTCATGTCTAACTTGTAATCTGTACATTCAATTCACACATTAAGAATACCTACTTGATCTGATAAATCAAATAAATAATAAAAATAAATCAATCATGGATATTCATTCTAACTATACAACAATTATTTTTTTGTATAGAATGGCTAAAATTAACAACATAAATCCATAGTAAATCAAGACATAAGATCCATTTGAGTTATATCTTGATAACATCTAATTTACCATTATAAACAAATGATATCAAAGTATATAACAACATTAACATCCATCCATCATATATCAGATAAAACTAATTGTATCACATCTTGCTGGTATCCAAAACCATATAATGCAAGAAACTAAGATAATGATCATAATGCTAGTTTGGCACCACGTACCCTAAACAACACATGTGTCACCAAATAATCCATATTGGGATCACATAGTATCACAATAGTGTTAAATCAACATCTAAATTCTAGTAAATGAAATGATTCAACATATGAAATGATGCAATAAAGAGGTGGGCACTACATCCCCCTCTGTTAAGATTAGAATTCCTCCTAGAAGTTACTTGAAGAGATAAAGATATCGAGTCCTCAGTGGTTTTACATCTTCCCAGGTATCCATTGTCTAATCATTCTAGTCCCATTGTACTCTAACCTGGTCCAAGTCTCTCCCATGAAGGGCCAATCTCTTGTGCTCTAGGATATGCGGGAGCTCCAGTCTCCACTATCTTTTTCATCCACTTGTGAGTCCGACCAATCAATACATGAGAAATATTTGCTACATATCTACATGAAATACATCGGGTGCTTGGGCTAGTCATGGTGGAAAAGCTAGATGGTAGGGAGCTGGACCCATGACCTCTAAGATCTCAAATGGACCGACAAAGTGAGATGAAAGCTTATAACCCTTTTCATAACCGATTGAGATCTTATGCAACTTAAATATCAAGAATACTTTGTCACCAACTGCGATGTGATGTTTGGTCATTTTGGGGACTACATATGCCTTCAGGGATGCTCTATCCTACTCAAGACGCGTTGCACGATAAAAATAAATTTTTGCTCCAAGTCCTAAAGGTAAGCTCACCCAAGTACAACCTTTTTGTCTAACCTATCCCAACTCAAAGGTATCCTACAAGGTCACCCACACATATCCTAATAAGGAGCAATACTAATTAAAATGTGATAATTACTTTTTACGAAAATTTAACAAGGTGCAAGTAATCATTCCACTTATTTTGTTGATTCATCACATACATTTGTAACATATCCTCAAGTACCTGATTAAATCTCTCGGTCTTTCCATCTATCTTTGTGTGGCAAGCTGAATTGAATTAATCTGAGTTCCTAGAGAGGTCTGAAAATAAGTCCATAAGTATGAAGTATAGATGATCTCTGTGTGTCATTAATAATGGTCTTGGGAATCCCATGTACAATGTGCAAATATCCTCCATAAATAGTTTTGAAATGACGATTGCATTATCTCTGTGACCTTGTTTGGATAAAAGTGTGCAACCTTGGTCAACTTTTCTCTTTTTACCATGATAGCGTCATGATGATAAGAAGACATAGGGAGACCGAAAATGAAATCCATGGAGATGAAATCCCATTTCCACTCGGGAATGTCATGAGGATATAAAATTCTGTGGGATGGGAATGTTTGACCTTGACCCTCTAACACTCAAGGCAACGAGCTACAAAATATGCTATATCCCAATGGAGACCTAGCCAATAATAAAATTATCTGAGGTCAGTGTGCATCTTCTTCACTCCTGGATTGCATATGGGGCTTGATGAGCCTCTGAAAGAATAAATTATGAAGATCACCTTCCTTAGGCACATAAATGCACCTCTAAAACTTAAGTAGACCATTTGCCTCTGAAATAAATCTTGTATACTTGCCCACTAAAGAACCTTGAGACTCAAACATCTCTTTAGCTCCCTCATAAAATATTTGATGTGGAAGATCTGAAGAATCCTGCCTCAAAGGTCTAACTGTTGTGTCATAGTGGTAATCACATACCTTCATCAACTTAAGGAATCTGTGATAACATTATATTTTACTTTGATATACTTGACATTGATGTCGTACTCACATAATAAGTCCATCTAACACCGTTGATGAACATTGAGGGTTGGCTGTGAAAAGATGTGCTAAACGATTCAATGACTAGTCCTCAAAATCAAAGTCCCACCCAAAAGGAAATGTCTCCAACCACTAGAGTGTGAACTAATAATGCAAGCTTTAGGTATGGGTGGGATAGTTAATCTCATAATCATTGAGATTACGTGACTCAAAAGTAACGACCCGACAATCCTATAAGATAAGCTGCTCCAAGAACCTCTAAATAAAGAATTGGTACAAACAATAATCTCTCCAATCAGATCCAAAAATACCAAGATAGGTGTCATGGTCAGTCGCTCCTTAAGTAATGGAAGAGCTTCCTCGAATTTTTCTCACCACTCAAATTTCATTCCCTTTACACTGAAGAGAAGTAATAAGATGAGAAATCCTCGAAAATTCTTGAACAAACCTGTGGTAGTAGCCCATTAATCCCATGAAAATCCTCACCTTTATCACTGATGTGCATGTTGGATAATGAATATTGCCTCATATATTTAAGGTATCTACTGAGATACCCTCACTTGATATGATGTTACCTAAGGATTGAATCTTTGACTGAAAATAAATTGCACTTCTCTAATTTCTCAAAGATTTTGATCCATCAAAACCTATAGCACCTATATCAAGTGTTCCTCATGTTCCTCCTCGGAACGAGAATAAATAAATATATCATCTAGAAACACTAAGACAAAGTGGTCCAAAAGGTCCTGAAAACCCCATTCATGAGGCTCATGAAAATAGTTGGGGCATTGATCAAACCAAAAGGTACAAAAATGAACTCATAATGCCCATATCGAGTGCATAAATTTTTATGTGAATGTCTACATCTACAATGCAAAACTGGTAGTATCTTGACTTGAGATCAATCTTATAGAGTACTTTTACACCCCTCATCTGATCAAATAATTCATCAATCCTTAGAAGTGGATAATAGTTCTTTATTGTGACCTTATTAAGTTGCCTGAAATCAACACAAATTCTGAGAGAACCATCCTTATTCTTCACAAAAATAACTAGTGCCCCACAATAAGATACACTAGGGTGAATGAGGCCCTTCTCCAATAACTCCTCTACATGAATCTTGAGCTCATGCATCTCTAGAGTCATCATCCGATAAGGTGCCTGTGAAAATCTTCCAAATCTTGGTACTAGGTCTATGATCAAATCCACCTCTCTATGGGGTGGTAATCGAGCAAGATTGCTCGAAAAGACATCTATAAAATCCCTTAATAAAACATGCTCATCAAGAGGTGAATGATCTGGAGTACCCTCTAATCGATCACTGATCATAATCGCAAAAATCTAATAACAATTTCACATGATCTTCCCGAGCTACTTAGCTAAGATCATATGCAAGAAATAGGTGTCTTCATCCTAGAAATAGCAAAATAATTCCCAAGGTCATCCACGAAACTCAATGATATTTTTCCTATAGTGTACTTTGGCTTTGATGATACTCAAGTCAATCCATGATCATAAAAACCCGTATGATCCTCAAGGTAACACTAGAAGGTCTCAAGTAGTGGAAAATACTCCAAAATTGAGAGCATAAATCTCCACATAGGTATCTACTATGAGTTTGATTCATGAGGCCAACTCAACCTACCAGCTATATAGATTCCTAGCCACCACTTGCCCACACTAGTCCACTATAGATGGGAATATAAAAGGATTTTTTTCTCCTAAATAAAAAATTATTGAGATAGAAATACCCACGATAGTACATTTAGTCTCGATAAATGTGGCTTGATACTCATTTGACGGTTATCTTATGTTGTAAAGATACGATGAGTGTGTCCCACATCTACCACTATCTCGCTTTGAGGTAGGCACTCTCTACCTATCAAAGGGCGTGGGTTTTTGTAGAGACATATCAGAATAATGATCATGGGCCCCAAAAATAAAAGAATCGAATAGTTCTCTTTACGTAGGGGTCCCACTTGTGCTCTAGTGTATTGAACCGACTTGTCTAACTTTGGTATACTAATGAGTACGGGGTGGCTATTCTGTTGAATGCCCTATCTCATGTCTCTACCCACTCTAAACCATCCTTGAACTCTACCTCTCTATATAACGTTTGTCTTCCTAGTCCTCTATTGTTAATTTGGATGGTGTTATGACTGATGCGGGGTGTGTGGAGGAGGTCTAAAAACTAATTATGGAGGCTAGAATCATCTTCTACGGGGTGGAGGAGTTATACCACATGTCCTCTCGATCTCGAGAATGAATGCATCCTCTCCTAAAACTTAACCCTAGTCCTATCTCTATGCTCTCGGGCCTCACTCTTGTTCTCATCAGCTAAGTAGGCCTTCTCCATGGCCTTCTCTAGTGTCAAAGGAGATAACATCCTGATAGCCCCAACCAAGTCTGCATTCAGTCCCTGAATGAATCTATTGACTTGTGATTTCTCATCCTAGAGATAATCAACATACTCGCATAAATACGAAAAATTGGCTCTCGTACTATGTAACCTTCCTTGAGCCCTATTAGAGATCATGGAACTCATTAATCCTCTTTTGAAAAAAGTGTTTAGACATATACTGGGCTCTAACACAATCCTCAAATATATCCCAAGTCACAAAATCTCTAGTCAAATGGAGCTTTCACTCCTCATTCCTTCACCAAATGCCTATTGTGTCCTCGGAGGAGGTGAATAACAAACCTAGCCTTGAAGTTGCTCTCATATGAGTGAATTATAAAGAAATTATCAAGGCTTAGGAGCCATGAATCAGACCCAAATCCATTTGTGGTTCTATTGTAAGTGGGTGGTTGTAGGCAAGAAGATCCCTCATAGCATTTACTATATAATGTTCATGAAGACGATGCCCAACTATCTCCACGTCAAGAAAATGTGGTCATACTCCTTGTAACAGTCCCTCGATGCTATGAGAGAGGATCTAATGAAGAGAAACCACCTTCCTAAACTGAACACGGGGGTCATAAGACCTAGCCCACCTCGAGTTTCATACTAATGTGGCTCAGACTGTGTGCCCTCGTCTAGTGGTGTATTCTCTCCTAGATGGTCAATCTCCTCTACTGGCTTCCACTTTGTATAGTGAGATGCTTCTCCAAAACACCCATCATCTTGTATAAATCCTCTAATATTTGTGGTCCTAACTCTAGGGCACACGACTCAAGTGTAGGTGACCTATATCCCAAATCCTGATGGATCGGAATCTCGGACCTCATGTAGGAATCTTTGTGATCAAAAGTAAACAGAGGGTTTATGAGCTTCGAAAAATGATTAAATGGGTTACATTTATTTATTCAACCAATTTTAATTTAATTTTACAACTACCTAGAGTGTACATGTTGATATAATCTTGAGCTTTAATACTAGATGAAGTACCTGTAATTGTCATGAGCCAAACCAAACATCAACACCTAAAAATCCTTGCAATTGTTTTTAAATATATCACTTTATTAATATTTAAGTAAGATTAAGGACTATAGATGGTACTGTATACGATAGAAAAGTGACATGCGAGTATAAAAATTACAAGTAGCCCTTCTTCATACCCAACCTCTCGAGGTCATGCCTAGACATCCAAGTAGAAATGGAATATATGTGGATATAGACAAACTAGTTGGGCAATCTTATATCCTCAACACGCAATAAAGGGATCTGCGAATCTAAGGCAAACAAATCTCTCCTAACCTGAATTGGTGTAATGGATCATTCAGATATAATAGCTACTCGAAGGCTCCAATCAATGTTGAAATCTACCAATATCCTATATATTGGCTATTGGATATGTGGAAAGTGACTTATAGGTGCTTCGTGTATATTTCCAGACAAGGTCATGGAGAATGCTAGTGAGAGGTGTACTAGATTTATAAGAAACTATGGGTCGATTTCTGGTCTAGCCCACAAAATATTTTCTTGATTGGCTTCCATGTTTAATGCGGAAAATTGCGTTATGATATCTGGCAAGAGTGGTGAGGATCTAAATACTAGCATGCGTAAACTGGTGTCAATACTTAATTGACTAGCATGCCCGTTGGGTTGTGGGACCTGGGGATCACAACCATGAGTTCGTGGTTGTTATGGACCTATTATGGTCATGTGAAGAATCAATATCTTATTCTGACTATCCAATAGTCATAAGCCTTTTCAACTTCTATGTTTAATATCAAGAGTTGTGTGATATTCTCAGAATATCTTACGGCTGTTCTGGAAACTTTTATACGTAAGCCTGTGTCTATGTGAATGAGAAGGTCTCCTACGTTTGGCTGCGGAGCTAATGGATCACAACCAAACATTTGTTCTCTTTTGGGTTCTTGTATGGTCATGCGGATATCCTATCAAGGCAATCTATAGTTGGGTTGAATCAACCGAGAATGTGTATACTTTTTCATCTTGAATATTCAATTGTCTCAATTGTTCACTTTGACTTCTTGTGGGTTTATTGTCATTTGAAAGACCTGAATCTTAAGCCCTTGATCTATATCTGTTAATGTTGTGAAGAGATTTGGTTGAGGTACTACCAGTTTGAATACGTAATCCCTTGGCTCTCTGGGTCTAGTAATTGTCATGCAAGAGATAATCGGACTTTAAGCTCGAAAGTGAGTAAACTAATTATGAAAGATATATCTACACTATGCTTATATTCCGTTTATTTTTTGTGTTTTCAATGATGTGTTTTTGAACGAAATTTAAAGAGCAGCTATTCTAATATATTCAGATAATGAAAAATTAATCTAATAACAAAATTAAAACAAGCAAGTTAGCCTGATGTAGCTATTTGCCTGTGCACTTGTGAATTTATCCTAAATATTTAAATAACTAACTAATTTAATCGAAAGGCCTTCAATCTTACCTCATAAGTGAGGTATAAATCATAGCTTCTTAGAATCCATCGTTCCCACAACTTCTCTGTAACACCGAAAGCAAGCTTGAATGAAATAAAATGATTTGATAATCTATTTGATATATTATAATTAAAACTTTGGTAGTTCAAACACGGAGTTTTACAAAATAGTTTTAAATCCAGTTGTTTCATGACTTGTCCCCTCAGTGTGATCTCTTCATTCCTTCATGTTCTCGTGAATCCAGAAAAGTGGGAATGTGATAGTGGCAGCAAGAGGAGATACTCAAACAAAGGGAAGCTTGGATGTAAACTGAATAGAACACAAGTAAGAGAGGGATAATGCAAGTTAATAGAGCTTGACTATGTGATTCGTAGTAGGATTTATTGCAGGGATATAACGCAAATATACCGAGAATTCTAGGATCTATTTCTTGTGACAAAATAACAACCTACAACTCTAAGACTATCAAATGAACTCTAATCTAGAACTGAAACTATCTTATGCTAAGTGAACCTTGTAGGATAACAATGGAGCAAAATGAAAGTGTGAAGATCAATGATTTCTAAATTAGAAAGGAAGAAAGGAGGCTTGACCTGAGAGGCTGAGAATTCATACAAAATCTAAACCTATTGAAACTTATGGAAGAACTTCAAAACACACTAAATAATAATTCATGGAGGGAGAGAGGCAATTTGCTTGTAATAAAGATTCGTATTTATAGCATTTGGATTTACTAGAGAGTAAGTTTGAATTGAACTCTTTTATCATAAACAAAGAGAAATCACTATTTACCAGGCGGCTAAAACATAAATGCAAGCAAGAGTGGTTGAAGAATGCGAGTGCCACTTGAATTTTTCACGTTGATGAAAGTGTCGAAAGTTTTCGAAAATGCGTGCAAAGCCACCACTTCCCTATGCAGGGTAGTGATTATAGGACCACCGCCTGTCATGGGGCGGCGGTCATGGGACCACCGCCTAGGTAGGGTGGCGGTCCTGTAACTTAAAGACTAAAATGCAAGGAAAAAGGGGACAAAGGTCAAAACAAAAAATGCAAAAGCTGGACAAGGATTTTTAGGATGCAAATGTATACTTGGCGAGCTTTTCAGATTTTGACCACCTTGCGAAGAGATCTGAATCATCATTGGGTTTTTTGTAACCAATTTGAAGTGTACAATACATACAATTTTGGGTATGTACATATTGCCCCCTTGGAGAAGCGTTTAGCCATGAAGAGGCATAAAACAGGTGGGTCTAAGTATGGCGGTCCCGAAATGGGGAGTTAGAAGCTATACCTGACATGCCCGTGTGCCGAAATGTCACCATCCAAATTCTTGCTATTTGTAAAATGAAAAAGGGACTCAAGTGTAGATAGATAAAATAAATCAAAAATAAATACTAAATTAAAATGAAATGAGGACTTACCATTTGTGTGAGGATAAGAACTTACCTCTGTCGGTGCTCCAACTCTGCGTAAAAACACTCAAAACAAGATTATAATATTATATATATATAACAAGCTTATTTTACTATTCATTTGTGCATATCAATTTTTTGGTTTTTGAGCTCTGGGACCCACAGTAACTATTTTTCATGAGGTTATAGTCAAAAATTCATTGAGAGATCATGATCATGCCTCTAAGAGTTGCGAGATCGACTCGTGAAGTATCGAGTTAGTTTTTCTCAATTTATCGTTTTTAAACCTAAAATATAGAAATGTTGAAAACTTTGTCTTGGGGGATTATTTTTGGAAATGTTAGTTTTAAATGAGTCTCTAGGGGGCACCCATAGGGTAGGTCTTTATTTTGTCAAAAACGATGTATTTTTTCTTTTTAAAAGTGTTTTTAGGGCTTTGGGGGCGTTCGCCGATTTGAGACATGACCGTCGCCTGTGCAGGCAGCAGTCATGGGACTGCCACCCTATGATGGGGGTGGTGGTTAGATGACCGCCACCTCGAGGGCGATAGTTATGGAACCACCGCTCTGCACAGGGTGGCGGTTCTAAACAGAATGCAAAAAAAGATGTATTATTTAATTGTTTTTGCATTTTTGACATTTTTATATGTTTTTGATGATTTTTCCAGTTGGATTATGTTACTAACTTACTCTTTTTCTCTGTTTTGGGTGGATGCAGAAGAAGGAGGAGTATATCAGATGGATTAGAGAGAGGGAGTGTGATTGGATCACAACAGCAGTGTTAGAGGCAACCGACCCGAGACGAGCGTGACAGATTTGCCGAGGGCCGGTATTTAGAGGATCGTAGAGGTTCCTCATGTTGTTCCTGCTAGTCACATATTGTGTGACTTATTTTCATACTAGGATGCGAGACCAGAAATACCTTCCGGTTACCAGTGTTAGGGGTGAGTGGACTATCACCCTGGAGGATGTCTATCACATACTAGGGGTTTCGATTCTTGGGAGGCGGTTGTCTCTTAAGACAACAGGATCCATGTCTCAGATAGTTTAGTAGGATACCTACATGGGAGATGTTGTTGTCTCCATGGGATTGAAGAAGGGGGTGAAGGTCTGTTCCATTGCTATTTCTCCTATCCCCACCATCCGTAAGGCCATTATGGGTATCTTGGCCTCACGGTTGATTGGGGATAAGGGAGGGGATACTCTACTATACTATTGGTCTCCGTGATTGCATAGATTGAGGTTCATGGCCATGTTTATGCTTGGGGAGAAGACATTCTTGGGACCACCTACCATGATTTATATAGGGTGGTCAGATTACAGGGGTAGTCATTTAATCACCCTACTTTAGTTATGAGTTTGGTGTATCAATGCATCATTCCCTATGGGAAAGGTGTACAGGAAGAGGATTCAGGAGCTGTTAGGGTAGTGAGGTGGACAGGGATGATTGTACTCAGGATTCCACACTAGCCAATGGCTTCTCTGACTATTGTAGACATGGAAGCCACTCCTTATCAGGCCATGACAGGGTTATGGGGAGAGGAGATAGGATAGGGAGGTTGGAGACTCACCCATTTGATAGACTACCTCAATAGTTTGGCCTCCCTTACGTCGATATGCTTCCTCCAGCGGGGCTAGTGTACAAGTCTTTTTGTGAGGCCAGGGGAGGTCCCAGAGGTCGAGGTTGGACCACGGTTACTCCTGGAGTTCCCATTGTAGTTAGGCGGGTGGTTCGGGCCCGAGGGCAGCCAGGTGCTCCTCAAGCACCTTTACTTTAGATTGGAGCCACTCCTGCTTTTAGTGGGGTGGGATGAGCCCGTTGATGTGGAATCAGACTCTGAGGAGTTCACAAGAGGGGAGATAGAGGAGGAGATGGTAGGAGGTGAGACCGGTGGGATAACCGAGGAGGATGAGAGTGATTCCGAGTGGCATGACACTCAAGATATCTTGAGGGCCGAGAGGGCAAAGGAGAGCGCAGAGAAGGTGACCCTGATCTCAGAGGAGTTGCCTTCTCAGGACATTGGGGGAGATGATGAGTCAGCCGTGCAACGTCATTTCTGTCCTGATTTGGGGGAGGTTCCACAATCCGCAGATGGCGTCGATGTAATAGGTGCGAGATCCTAGGGACCCTACTTAGATGCCTAGATATCCGAGTGAGTTACTACTCTTTTATCAATTCTGTTTTAGCTAGAAATGTTTAGTTGATATTTCCCTTTTTTATTTTGTTTTATTTTGACTTTATTTTTGTCGATTTTCTAACTTGTTATTACTCTTTTTTTTATTTGCAGTGACTACTGAGGGATGGTGAGACTTGATTCGCCAAGTTTGTTTGGACACCCTGTTGCTCCCCTTGGAGAGTACTCAGGCCAAGCTTACTACGGATGTTGGAGATCCTCATCACCGGCCAACATACGATGTGTTTGCCCCTATCTGGAAGGTAGAAAAGTTAGTGACCTTCCTTCGTGATGAGGTAGATGGATATAGGACTACTGAGTGTTTGATGAGGAGGATTCATTTTCGTAGTGAGACCATAGCCAGTGGTCATGATCATGAGCAATCAGTTCATTCAGAGCGTCTTTGTAGCGAGGAGTTCTAGGCCCGATCGTGCACCCTCTAAGGGATCCCATAGGGATTGAGAGGCCATTTTGTTTTTTTAGTGATTATGCTAGATGTTTATATGGGTTGTTTTTGTGTTTTCCGGGCTCATTGAATGCCTAGTGCATGATGGCATTGTATGTAGAACATGATATATATATATATATATATATATATATATATATATTTTTGGATCTAGATCTTCTTGTATCTAGAATTTTGTGATTCATTTCCTATGTGTACACTAGATGTTTTTAGAATCTTTGTTTTTATATGCTTTTTAGAATGTATGCAATGGATGACAAGTGATAACAAATGTTGAACATAATGTTTCTCTTTTATTTGTTTTTGTAATGCTGATATGTGATGATGCAAACATACTGTAGTACTGAAATTTTGGCTTCTTTGGGAAATTTTTGTTGCTTCTTCTTGTTTTGGAAAAACATGATGAATATGTAGTGATAATGAGATGAAATTTCCCCACTCCTAACTCCATACAACTAGTAAGATGTGAGGGCTCAACACCAAGAGTTGGGAAGGGCACAAATTGTATGAGTTTGACTGAATGGAAATGATGAGAGAAAGACAAGGTATTGATAGAAATCAAATTCAGACTTGCGTACTTACTCTTACTCAAAACTACTACATAGTTCAGAATGCAACTTGCTTTCCAGTTTATCTAGACTTAGATCCATGGATGGCAACTTGGTTGACAAAATATGGTTTTGAGGATTTGATCTCTTTGGAATTTGGATACTTAACTTCACTTAATATACTTTTCTTTAAAATATTAATATTCACTAATTTGTGTGAATGGACCCCCTACACCCTGTCTCATGCTATTGGTAGGAACCATGGGATCATCCTGGAATGTAGGACATAGGTGAGCAAGGGAAATTTTTTCCTTTCTCAACCTCACATCACTAGTAATAGATGCGGGCTCATCACCAAATGTTGGTTGGGTAAAGAAGTGCGTAAAAATAAAATATTCTATTTTGTTTAGTATTTTGTTTTAACTCGACATTTTTGATTTGTGATTTTGGAGTATCCTTGTTTAAAATATATGTAAGAAGGATAGATGTGACACCAAGAAGCTTTTAGAATAGACCGTAGGTAAGAAAAACTTAACCTAGTAGAAAAGAATGAGTATGACCAAGTATGCAGAGCCTTGGTATGGTTTTATCAAGACTTTGTTTGTCAAATTTATGAAATGATTTTGGAACCATTTGATGATATTATGAATATTGAAGAGATATGATTTGAATTATTTTGCCAATATTTTCAGAAGCCTATAATAAATTTCTTAAGAATAAGTTCCTTGACCACAAAATTTATGAAATGAGTGAACAAAATGAAACAACTAAGTGACTAATGTAATGTAGGTAGATATAATATACAAATGGTGATGTTGATGACCTATGCATAAAATTGTTTAAGATGTAAGGAATTGATAGTTTCATTGAATTCCTCACCTTCTAGTGTACACAAGAGATACACACCATTTTTGTAGTCTTTCATGACTCGGTATGGGCCTAACCACTTGGGCCAGAATTTCCTTCGCCAAGTTTTCTTATCAATCCGGCTGTCTAGTCTTAGAACTAGATCTCCCTCATATATTTATCACTCGTAGATCTTTTTGTTATATTTCCAAAGCACATCCAGACAAAGATAGGCTCTGTGTCGCTGTTTGGCGTTTATCCTAGCCTCATCAAGGCTTTCGAGTTGAGCGATGTGTGCCTCTCTCTATGCTTCTTCTCCCAAAATCCCTTGTAATGAGATGTGGAGGCTTGGTATTTCAGCCTCAAGCGGGAGAACTGCTTCTGCCCGAGATACTAATGATAAAGGGGTTTCCCCTGTTGGTGTTCTTATTGAGGTTTGATGGGCCCACAAGGCTGGGTATAATTTTAAATGCCAATTCCTTTTGTTCTCCTTGACTATTTTGAGGAGAACAGATTTTAACATTATGTTTGTGGCTTCAGCTTGTCCATTGGCTTGAGGGTAATAAAGAGAGGTCAGTATGATGGTTTATCTTGAATTTATTGCATAACTCACGGACCTCATCATTCTTAAAGGATGTGCCATTATCTGAGATAATGACTTGCGGGACATTGTACCTATAAATGATTTGATTCAAAATAAACTTAGTGATTACGAAACCTGGTACGGTGGTGAGAGGCATGGCCTCTACCCATTTGGTAAAATATTCTATGGCCATGATTATAAAGTTATGGCCATCTGTTGTGAAGGAGAGAATTTCCCTATCAAATCTAGGCCCCATGTGGAAAAGGGCCATGGGGTTGCGATTGGTTGTAGAGCTTGTGCTAGCATGTGAATCTCATGAGAGAATTCTTGGCATTTATGACACTTGCACACAAATTCTACTACATCATGTTCCAAAGTAGGCTAGAAATAGCCCATTCGATGTATTTTGTGAGCAGTGGCATGGCCACCGAAGTGGCCTCCACATATCCCACTGTGGGATTCATAAAGAATATTTTTGGATTCTTCAATGTCAACGCATCTTAAAATCATTCCATCAAAGGCTTTACGATAGAGCACTTGTTCTAAAATAACATATTTAGCAGTGATAATGCATAACCACCTTCTTTGTTGCAATGTGGCACCTTTTGGGTACGTATGGTCCATGATAAAATTGACGATGTTAGTGTACCAAGGACATATAGAGATGGGGGGTCTAGTTTCGACAAAATATATGCATTCATCGAGAAAGTCTAGATCTACCAGATCACCTCCATCTAACGGATTGTCAGCTAACTAGTCTGTAATGATTTGTCCTTTAATGGATTTCTGGTTTACAAATGTTAATTCAAACTCACCCATTAAGGTTATGAAACATCCAACCTTTTTAGATAAAGACCCTTGCATGAGGAATTTCTGTAAATGATCTGAATTTACAATGACCCTCATTTCTTGATTTAACATGTAATGTCTTAAACGTTTTGTTGTGAAGACTATGGCAAGGAATTCTCTTTCTTCCTATGTATAACGTGTTTCATAATCAAGCAATGTCGGCTAATGAAATAGACTACACGTTCTCATTTATCATTGTCTTCTTGAGCCAACATGCAAAGCTAGCAAGACATCAGTAGCCCATGAATACAGGATCAAAGAATGATCTGGTCTAGGAGGCATTAGCGTGGGAGGAGACAATAAAAAGCCTTTAACTTCTTTGAAGGCCTCGTTACATTCTTCTATCCAATCGATGCTATAATATTTCTTTAATAAATTGTTGATTGGATGAATAAAAAAACTTAATTCCGAATGAACCTTGGTTGCACCGAGTTTCCCAGAAATGATCTAATACTGCAGACTCGTCGATGGTGGAATCATTTCAAGAATAAACCAGATTTTGGCTTGGTCAACATCAATCCCTTGTGAATATATAGTGTAACCCGAGCTTGCATCCTATCACACCTAGTATGCATTTCTCTGGGTTCAATGTGATGCCATATTTGATCAATCATGAAAGAATGATATGGATTACTTCTAGGTGATCACAGTGCTTCTTGGCCTTGGCAAACAAGTCATCTATGTAGGAATCCAAAATCTTATGAATAAGGTCATGAAATATGTATGTCATTTCCCATTGGTATGTAGTGCCAGTGTTCTTAAGACCGAATGGCATGACAGCGTAACAATAAGTTCCCCAAGGAGTTATAAACATGGTCTTGGCTTGATCTTCCTCATATATTTTAATCTGATTATACCCTAAGAACCCATCCATAAGGGACAATATTTCAAATCCGGATGTTGCGTCAATAATGACGTCGATGGATGGTAATGGGAACTCTTCTTTGAGGCAAACTTCATTAATGTCCTGCAAGTCTATGTAAATGCATATCTTCCCATTCTTTTTTAGAATAGGGACGATATTATATGCCCATTGTGAATAGTTGACTGGTTTTATGAATCCCACGTGGAGAAGTTTCATTACTTCTTCTTTCACCATGAGAGCCACTTTTGGTTTCATCGATCTCAACTTTTGCTTGATTGGCTTTGTATCTGGTTTGGTGACTAGATTGTGTACCGCGATATGTGGTGTAATTCATGTCATTTATTTATAATTAAATGAAAAAGCCTTTTGATGTTCCTTAAGGATATGGGTATGTATTTCTATCTCCTCTGGAGTTAATGGGGATCCTAACTTCAAAATATTTGGTTCTTCCTCCGTTCCAATGTTTATGTCAATCATTCCTTCAATTAAGGAAGTGTTTCCTTCTTCAAATTCAAGTGGGGCCGGAGGTAGTTCCAAACTTTCTCCATTCTCTACCTTGTAGATATTGAGATTCTTTTGCGGGGGAAATTCTATCATGGGATTCCCAAAATAGGAAGAGAAATGTGGAATTAGGGAAAAATCTACCATGTGATGAGTGAGATGTAGCTCCGTATAGGAATTTAGATATCCAAGAGTGACTCTATCGCTATCAAATTGATCTAGGATAGAAAACTCATTCTCAACTTATATACATGTCAGGAGTGGGTTTGTTGGTATTTTACGCAACAATGGTTCAGTATGAAGTGATACCATGAAACTTGTATTTTCCAACTCACTACGTGGAGTGAAATGAGAAGCTTAGGTTGCTATTGAATCTGCGAGAAGATTATGTTCTTGTGGGATTTCTTCTATTGATATGAATTCGAATCCTTTGGTTGTATCTAATACCGCCATTTTATAGAGTTTTAAGTGTGCATCTCTAGTCTCATATACCTCAGAGACTTGGTTTGCGACTAGTTGTGAGTATCCTAGCACTCTAATGTTATCAACACCCATCCTTTTGGCTATGATGAGGCCAAAAAGGATGGCTTCATACTCAACCCCTTTGTTTGTACATTCAAAGTTTAACTTAAAGGAAAAGGTAGGATCTTTCCCTCGGGAGAAGTAAAGATCACACCTGCCCCAGCTCCAAAATGAAATATAGCTCCATCAAAGTGGAGAGTCCAATATTTTCTTGGAAAAATGGATGTTGGGACATTCCTCATGTTTGTTTCTTCTGCCTCGATTACTTCTACCATACAAACTTCATCTAATGGAAGGAACCAATTCCTAGGGTGTATCCCATACCCATGGAATCAAACGGTAGGAGAATGGGTAGATATTTCTCTAGTAACTCGATAATTTTTGTGGTAGTCCCTAATGATACCGTCTCTATGATGTTAGTCTCATTTTTGAGTGCTAGAATGCCTTCGACTAGATTCGTAATTTCTAATTCTGTTGTAGGTATCAACTTTTCTTTTGGTTTTGAATTGATTGGTTTGTTAAGTTGATTCGTTGGGAGTTCAAAATCAGAGTGAATGCTTGGTCTCTTCTTCAAATCTGCTAGGTGTATATCGAATGGTTTTGGGTCACCTTGTGCCACAAATATTTTCCCTAGGTGCAAAAATATTATTTCCTGGAATAACATGGAAGGGATTGCCTTCATGCGGTGTATCCATGGTTGACCGAGGATCATATTATAGTTGGTTTCCCGATATATAATATAAAATTTAGTGGGGAATGTATTGGGTACAATTTTTCTTCACGTCGGGTTCACCAATTTTGTAAGATAGAAAAGCGACATGCGAGTATGAAAATCTACAAGTAGCCCTTCTTTGTATCTGACCTCCCGAGGTCGTGCCGAGATAGCTGGTGGAAATGGAATATATGTGGATATAGACAAACTAGTTGGGTAATCTTATATCCTCAACACACAATAAAGGGATCTGTGAATCTAAGACAAAGAAAGATCTCCTAACTTGGCTGGTGTAATGGATAGTTCAGATATAATAGCTGCTCGAAGGCTCCAATCAATGTCGAGCTCTTTCGAGATACTATCTATTGGCTGTTGGATGCATGGAAAGTGACCTGTAGGTGATTCATGTATATTTCTAGACAGGGTCATGGAGAATGGTAGTTAGAGGTGTAGTGGATTTATAAGAAACTATGGGTGGTTTTCTGGTCTAGCCCAAAAAATATTAGCTTGATTGGCTTCTATGTTTAATGCGAAAAATTACGTTATGATATCTAGTGGGAGTGGTGAGGATCTAAATATGAGCGTACGTAAACTGGTGTCAATACTTAATTGACTAGTAGGCCCATTGAGTTGTGGGACATGGGGATCACAACCTTGGGTTCGTGGTTCTTTGTGGACTTGTTATGGTCATGTAAATAATCAATCTATTATTTTGACTATCTAATAGTCATAAGCATTGTCTGCTTCAATGTTTAATATCGTTGTTGTGATCTTCTCGGAATATCTTAAAGGCATTCTCGCAACTTGTATATGTAACCTGTGTCTATGTCGATGAGAAGGTCTCCTACATTCAGATATGGAACAAATGGATCACAACCAAATATTTTTTCCCTTTTCGGTTCTTTTATGGTCATGTGGATATCCTATCAAGGCAATCTATAGTTGGGTTGACTCAACCATAATATGAATGCTTTTACGTCTTCAATATTCAATTGTCTCAATTGTTCACCGATTGTTTGTGGGTTTATTGTCGTTTGAAAGATATGAATCCTAAGCCCTTGAGCTATATTTGTTAATTTTGTGAAGAGATTTGGCTAAGGTACTACCTATTCGAATATGTAATCCTTGGGCTTTCTCGGGTCCAGATAATTGTCATGTAAGAGGTAATCAAACTTTAAGCGAAAGTGAGTAAACTAATTATGAAAGATATATCTACACTATGCTTATATTCCTTTTATTTTTTTGTATTTTCAATGATGCATTTTTGAACGAAATTTAAAGAGGATTTGTTCTAATATATTCAGATAATGAACAATTAATCTAATAACAGAATTAAAAAAGCAAGTTAGCCTAATGTAGCTATTTTCCTGTGCACTTGTGAATTTATCCTAAATATTTAAATAACTAACTAATTTTATCGAAATGCCTTCAATATTACCTCAGAAGCGAGGAATAAATCATAGCTTCTCAGAAGCTATCATTCCCCACAGCTTCCCTGGTAACACTGAAAGCAAGCTTAACTGAAATAAAATGATTTGCTAATCTATTTGATATATTATAACTAAAACTTTGATAGTTCAAACCTGGAGTTTTACAGAACAGTTGTAAATCCAGTTGTGTCATGACTTGTCCCGTTAGTTTGATCTCTTCATTCCTTTGTGTTCTTGTGAATCCGAGAAAAGTGGGAATGTGATAGCGGAAGCAAGAGGAAATACTCGAATAGTGGTAGCTTAGATGTAAAATGAATAGAACGCAAGTAAGAGAGGGATAATGTAAGTTAACGAGCTTAACTATGTGATTCCTAGCGGGATTTATTATAGGGATACAACGCAAATATACCGAGAATTATAGGATCTATTTCTTGTGACAAAAAAAAAAACCTACAACTCTAAGACTATCAAGTGCACTCTAATCTAGAACTGAAACTATCTTATGCTAAGGTGATTGTGTGGGATAAAAATGGAGTAAAATGAAAGTGTGAAGATCGATGAATTCTAAATCAAAAAGGAAGAAAGGAACCTTGACTCGAGAGGTTGAGAATTCATACAAAATCTAAACCTATTAAAACTTATGGAAGAACTTCAAAAACACTTGAATAATAATTCATAGAGGGAGAGGGGCCATTTGCTTGTAAAAAAGCTTGGTATTTATAGCATTTGGATTTACCATAGGGTAAGTTTGAATTGAACTCTTTTATCATAAACATTTAGAGAAATCACTTTGTTTACCATAATTAAAACATAAATGCAAGCAAGAGTGGTTGAAGAATATGAGTGCCACTTGAATTTTCACGTTGACAAAAGCGTCGAAAGTTCTCGGAAAATGCACACGGACTACCACCCTATGTAGGGTGGCGATTACATGAGACCGCCGCCCTATCCTAGGCGGCGGTCATGGGACCACCACCTAGGCAGGGCGGTGGTCCTATAACTTAAAGACTAAAATGCAAGGAAAAAGGGGGCACATGCTAGAACAAAACATGCAAAAGCTGGACAAGGATTTTTAGGATGCAAATGTATACTTGGTGAGCTTTTCTGTATTACAAACACCTTGTGAAGAGATCTCAATCATCATTGGTTTTTTCGTAACCAATTTCCAAGCTGTCTGATGCACACAATTTTGGGTATATATAGGCACCTAATTAATATTTGGTTATCTACCCTATCCATACCGGAAATATCCTCTTGGTCCATATTAAACTTAATTCTCGAAGAGGTTCCCTTCAGGACAAATTATCTTGACCGATGCCAAAAATATTCATTTATTAAATATTTAATTAAATTTTAATTTAATATTCTAACTTAACCATGTCCCTAAATAAACCAAAGGGACCATGACAAATAAAACATTTTCCTATACCCCAACATTAATATATATACCCCAATTTTCACTAATAAAAATAATGATCCGACTAAATTTATTTACCCGAAAGACCCATTAAAACATCTATTCCCGAAAATATGAAAGTTAGGAGTGTTTAATCGAACCATTATATTTTTTCAATCTCAAACCTAAGTCTTAGGTATTTCGTACAAACCATAATCCTCCATTTTGTTTTCTTTATATATTTTATTTTAATTTTGTTTCCTCCATTTACATAGGTTGGTTTTTAGGAGAAGATGGAGGAGAAAATAAAATTATGGAGGCAAGGTTGAGCCTATCCACCAAACCAAAAATCTCTTTTTACCTTTTTGGTGTACCATTTCATTTTGAACCATATTTTTAAAGAGGAGGATATCCTTCATATTTCCTTATGGGTTGTTTTCTAACCAGGGTATTCAAACTTTTACTTCTTATTTATTTTTTATTTTTTCCTTTTGTTCTCCTCCATATATATTATTCTTTATACAAGGGACTCTTGTTATGAACCCCACACACACACACACACACACACGAGATATATATATATATATATATATATATATATATATATATATATATATATATATATATATATATATATTTGTGTGTGTGTGTGTGTGTGTGTGTCTATATATATAGATATAATATAATATAAAAAATGGCCGTGTAGGGTTTTTATGATCGCGACTTCCATAGCCACTTTGGGTATCAAGTGCGGGGTTTATGCATCATGGTTGCTTACACAGGACATGGGAAAGTATTGAATGGGGGGTTGTTGGGGTGTGGTGTGGCTGCAACCACACTACAAGGTCTGTATATATACTTATCTGTGTGTGTGTGTGTGTGTGTGTGTGTGTGTGTGTGTGTGTGTGTGTGTGTGTGTGTGTGTGTGTGTGTGACACACACACACACACACACACACACATTGAATAAAAGACATAATATCATTTCAAAAATCTCTTTAACTAAGAGAATTACATTTATTTTAGAACATACATAACCATGTAGAGATAACACAATAGAAGCCTAAACCTTGAATATAAAAACATATATGTTTTTCTCTTAAAAAAACTCTTGAAGGAACCAATGAACCTTTAGTTACTAACATAACCTTAAATTCAAAAATTTAAAAGAAGCTTATTTTTAATTATATTCAACTACTTTGACTTAGAAATCACAAGTACATATTCCAAAACAAAGAGTTCATTTTCTTTTCCTTTCCACAATAAATCACAACCAAGAAAGTAATTTTTAGTAACAATAAGTGTCTCCAAATTACAACATTTCTTTCCACAAAAGCAACTTTTCAAATATAAAGCTAGGTATATTTTAATGCTTGAAGTATGCAACACATTTCAACGTAATGATAATACATGTATTAAATATATATCTTCAAATTCACTCAAACTTTCATACATTATTTTAAAGAAAAAAAACGAAAGGCTTATTACAACTTTGCAACACTCTTACAAGAGTAGAGAACATAATAAGGCTTCACATAAAAACAAGGATTACAAGAATATTACAATACAAGATTTCAAATCTTCTTCTCAATAAAGAAGGAAGCTACCAATATATCCATAAGCTTTACAAATATCTCTCTAAAATGCAAGTGTACAAGCATCCGTAAAATGGGGAACATCATGCCCAGATTTTGTTTACTTTTTCCTTCTTTCTCCAAACAAAATTTACAAGCTTCTAGTTCATATGAAATTCTTCAATACACAAGAGAAAGAGGCATGGTTTCCACCTAACCAAATTGTATCATCACATGCTATCTTCGTAAATGGAGGACATGTTATCCACCCTCCAATCCCATGGGAGAGAGAGAATAACATGCTAAAGATTAGAAAATTAAGGGTACACAAAGCTTAACAACACACACATAATTCCAATAATAAAAAACCATAAGAACACAAAAAAACACAAGAGGAGAACTCCATGTTTTCTTGAAATGGGAATAGTGGAAAGGAGACCATTGTAAGCCATATTGTGATCTAACCATAGGAACACTAAAGAATCTCCATAATATTCTCTTTATCACTCTATTCATATTACCATCCTCATCAATCCAGCCCAAACACCAAGCCTCCTCGTAACAATTTTCAAACAAAGCATGGTTTCCTTATCAAGGATGGAAGATGAGGTTCAAACCATATGAACAGTCATCTTCCACATCAAACCATATGAGGGGAGGAAATAAAATAAAGACCATCATGGCTTTCCCATCAAGCCATGTGGTGTAAGAGGGGTTTCCTCCCTCTTCCCCTACAATTCAAAAATCCACCACAAAATAGGATGGATGGAGAAAATAAGAAGAAACAAGATTTACAAAGACACCCACAACAACATGCAAGAATTCAAGAATCCAAACAACCATTTTTATTTTACACATTATACCATAGAAACAAAAAACAATAGGTATGAATGCCTACCTAAAAAATAGCTATCCAACTTCAAGAACAAACCAAGCACTTCAATCTCCAAGCTCTCTTAAAATCCAATAGTCAAAACGACACGCAAAATTCCATACCCCTCTCCATGTGGAGATATAGAAAGAAGAATCAAATTCTCCCTCACAAATGAGACGATGAAATGTGACACCTATTTCATTCTCCAATAAAATATTTCAAAATACCAATAGACAAACAAAAATAAATTTAGGAAGTAATCTCCCAAATTTCCTAAAATTTCCATAAGCCAACACATTTTAACTTTTAAGATATAAAATGAAATAAAAAAACTTACAAGATTTTGATATGAGAGGGGTCAAATGGGAGGTAAAATCAAATTTGACCTTGAAAAGATACCCCTTACCTATAGATAGGGTCTAAAGAGTCCATTTTAGTGTAAGGGAGACCCCCAATGTGAAAAATGACTTTTAAAAATGCCACATTTAGCCTAAATAAGAGATTGGTTACAAGTGGCTCCGGGGTAGAGGTGGTGGGTCCCACCCAAATGATGATTAGGTGGTCCTAAACCACTAAAAATAATATTAATGATATAATAACATCACTAATGCATGTGAGGACCATTACTTCCTTAAACAATTTTAGTACAAGGCTTAAAAAAATAACTTTAACATTGATACATTAGGAATCACCAATGGTATCCAAATATGAGTATGTCAGATACACATAAGGTTACACAAATATCATGCAAGTCTAAAGAACTCAACCCAGTTAGCATATTGTATAAAATCAGGTGTAACTTAGAAACCCATGTTCTCCTGTGTGACATGTAATATGCACACTCAATTCACACATTAAACATACCTACTCAATATAATAAATCGATAAATAATACTAATAAATCAATCATGGATATTCATTCTAACTATACAATAATCAATGTCTATATGGAATGACTAATCACTAATAACATACATCCATAGTAAATCAAGATATAAGATCCATCTAAGTTAGAGCATGATAAAATCTAATTTTCCATTATAAACCAATGATATCAAAGTATATAACAACATTAGCATCCATCCATCATATATAAGATAATTCAAAATGTATCACATCTTGGTGGTATCGAAACCCATATAATGCAAGAAACTAAGATAATGATCATAGTATTAGTTTGGCACCACTAAACAACACATTTGTCACCACATAATCCATAACGAGATCACATAGTATCAAAATAGTGCAAAATCAACATCTAAAGTATAGTAAATGAAATGAGTCAACATATGCAATGATGCAAGAAAGAGATGACACTAAACATACCTAATGGAACCATTTATAAGCCAAGTGTAAAATTAAAGTGAGAAAATGTAGTCTTGGAATACCTCAAGGGTTTTTTTAGACAGGGACATTTGTTTATGTTAGAATTTAAGGATTCTAATAAATATGGATTTAATCAACTTACATATTATATAATGTTATAAGAAATATTTAAATAAAGATTACATCATAACATAAGTAAATAAAGAAATACTTATAGAAAATAAATAACACATGTGACATAGTATTTATAGTGGAAAATCCTAATAGGGTAAAAACCACTTTGAAAATAACCTTTAACTTCGTGAGAAATTATTTTACATCCGGTAAGAGCAGCTCCTCCTTTGAAACCCTATTTACCAAGGGTAAAACCAAATCACTTGATTTGCACACCTTTGATATATTTCATGAATCTATCAAATGAGGACCTAAAGTCCCTTTTATATAAAGTGATCGGTATGTCTCCCACCCACATTTTCAACTTAAAATGGTTGACACATAAAATTAGGTTTATAATATTTAATATTAGAAATATAATCATTTCATGATATTAAATATTTAACCTAAAGTATATACCTAGGTTGGTATATATAATAATAGAAATAGAAATATAAATATTATTAAATATTAACCTATATATTAGTGATGGACCCATATACATTAAGGGTTGACCAGACCACTTAATAATTATGTTCCAATACTCCCCCTTAATGTTAAGTGGGATAACATAACATATGCCAATAGACTACCTTCCCGTGGTATAGTAAAATAT
The DNA here is from genome assembly GCA_018340775.1 of Taxus wallichiana var. yunnanensis. Classification (NCBI taxonomy): domain Eukaryota; kingdom Viridiplantae; phylum Streptophyta; class Pinopsida; order Cupressales; family Taxaceae; genus Taxus; species Taxus wallichiana. Next base: position 119,373,572 of record CM031241.1, on the reverse strand, counting down.
TTACAATCCTTAAACCTTAAAGATTTTAGGCTAGCATATAGGTTGAAGGAATTATAACACCTTCATCATACTCAATTTACCTTTTGGTACAAATGGATTTGGAATCCAAAGATCATCCCTTGACCGTGACTAATTATGATATGTGAGTTTTACATGTTCTCACGGTTCTCATAAAAGGTTATTGAACCCAACCATATAGGATCCGTTTACAACCAAAGACCTCCTTAACAATATGCTTTGTCTTTGGATGTTTACCAAGAAACTCAATAACACTAAAGAGTTTAATGAAGACTGTAATTACGAACTTTCTATACTTATTTCTAAAAAAGAAGCTGAGGAGGTATACATGCCTAAAGGTCTTTTTACACTTACCCGAAGGTATTTTTTTACACTTTCCCGAAGGTCTTTTACAAATGCCTGAAGGTATTTTTACAAAACCAAGTTCCATTAGGAGGTGAAATTGTCATGCACACTCCCCCTCAATGGCAATTCCGACAATCCAATCTTTTCACAAAAGTGAAAAACTTTGCAGCACTCAAGGACTTTGTGAAGATGTTAGCAACCTACTCTTCAGTCAACATGAACTTGAGATTTATCTCATCACTTTGCACCTTCTCACGGGTGAAGCATATGTGTATCTCAATGTTCTTCATCCTCTGATGTTGAATTAGATTCTTAATCAAGATTAATACAACTCGACCACCACATAAAAGAGAAAATACTTCCTTTAGCTTCCATGTGTATCTCTACTAACAAATTACAGACCACATGGCTTATTTAATTCTTCCATTGTACTTCTTTTCCTCAAGAGAAGAAATAGAGATCATTGATTGTATTTTTTGTTACGAGTAATGATACCTACACCAAAAAAATTGAACACATATCTAGTATATTTTATAACACAACATTAGTATGAATACAATCACAAAATCCATATAAGATAGCATTTTCATTCTTATTATAATGAAACCCATAATTTATTATTCCTTTCAAATATCTAAAAATTCCTTTTACAAGAATCCAATGATCTCTAAAAAAGGTTCTTTCATAAACCTTGAAGTAATTCCTATTATACAGAAATATCTTATCTAGTTATAGTTAGATAAATCAAACTATCAACTAATAATGTATATAAAATAGGATTAACCTTTTTCATATGCATATTTAGGATCAATATTTATTTCAACCTCCATTGAAGTAAAAATGGTTTAAAATCAATCATAAGAAACTTTTTCAATACAATGGTTGCATATTGTGTTTTGAAAAATAACAATAGAATGAAATAAAGTCATACAAAGAACATGATGTGAGAGACCTAACTCATTCATTTCAAAGTACTACTTCAATTTCTCTTTAATCCTATGAATTAAATCAGAATTGTCACCAGTCATAAGATAATGATCAACATATATACATATAATGATAATATGTGAGACTTATTTCTTGATGAATATATCATTGCTAGAAGAATAATTAACAAAGCTTAACAGTTTAAAAAAGGAAACAATTTTTCGCATACCAAGCTCTGAGAGCTTGTTTTAAACCATACAAGGATTTCATAACATACAAACATAGTTTTCTTTACCATTTTCTTCAAATCCTTTAGGTTGTAACATGTAAAGTTATTCTTTTAACTCTCAATTCAAAAAAGTATTTTTCTTATCTGTTTGGTGAATTTCCCACCCAAATTGAGCGGAAATAACAAATACAACCCTAAAAGTACTCATTTTAGCTATAGGGAAAATGTCTCAACATAATCAATACCAGGTTTCTGAGTGAAACCTCTAGTAACAATTCTAGCTTTATGTTTGTTAATACTATCATCAACATTATTTTACTTGTGTATATCCATGTAGACTCTATAATACTTCATGGCTCAAGTTTCATACAAGGTAATTAATACATGGTACATATGATGGCTTCTAGATCATTTTCCTAAGGTTAATAGGATTTGAAATTTGTAACATAGATTGAGCCCAATTTAATTTTTATTTAGGAAGATAAGAGTTTCGAAACATCTATAGCATCAAAACGTCATCATGACCATTTACTAAATCAGAATCAAACCCATCATTTAGAAGCATTTAATGAAGTAACTTCAAGACAAGAAGAAAACACATGTAAAATCTTCACTAGATTATATCTATACATTTCATATAAGGTTCGATAATTAACATGTGTTAACATTTCAGGCTATAGTTTTGAATTATTTAAACTCTAAGATATAAAACAAGATGTATAAGAGAAATTATAAAAAATATACAGACCATTTCTTTGAATTCCTTCAAGTATTATACTCTCATTACTATCCTTGATATACCAAGTATCCTTCATACATGAATTTTAGTTGTGTCCATACCTCTTTTAGATGTTCGATATTACCAATCTGTATAAGGTACTTGTTGTTCACATTGCACAAAATCATAGAAAGAGCCTCCTGCATTCATTGCAAGAATGCATTCATGCTATCTACAGTTGCTTGATGAATGGTGGGAGCAACCTCAGATCTAGAAACAATCGTCTAGAGTTTCCTCACCATAAATTTTGTTTTTACCCAAATGTTGTAGTTGGTTTCATTCAAGATCTGGTTTTGTCAAGATAGAAATAGTTGGATGCCATTGTTTTTCTAAACTTGTAAAACACACCCCATTATAATATACAATTTACCACAGAGTTAGATACATATTTATCGATAATAAAAAAATACTTTTAATAGAATCAGATCTAAATTTTATAAATCTAAAGAAACTATTTGATTATAACTAATTATGTCATTACAATGCATACTAATTAACCTCACACGATCAAAATAATAATCCAAAATATAAAGGGATCTACATTATACCCTATATTTGTATAATTTTTATTTAACCATATAGAAGTGAAGAAGAGACCCTAAGAATGCATAACAACATCAAATTTTTGAAACAAAAATTTAAACAAAGATTTGGACAACTTAAATTTTATGTCTAAATGAACGTCATAATGGCTTTTTTTTTGTCATGATGGTCATTTGACTGTCAATTTTAACACAATGAAAGTTTCCTGGAACCTACGAGCTTAAATTTGATGTCTAAATGACCGTCATATTGTCTTATGTTTGGTTTACCGTGATGGTCATTTGACCGTCAAATTTAATGAAGCCAAAACTTGTTGTGTATTTCCAGAATGTGAAATTCCAAAATTTATTCTTCTGTATAATATTAGGGAGGTTATATTTTAACACATTATAATAACCTATTATAATTTATAATGTAAAAATATATAGATTTTTTAAAGGTATATATAGTTTATAAAATGTAAATAAAAAACAACATATAGTTCATAAAAATTATAAAATATAGTATTTTTTAATATAAAAAAACACATAACCCTTATTAAAGGGGTTAAAGGACATGAGACCAAGTTAAATTTTTTTACCATTCTGAAGTAGATTTATGAGAGTATAGATTAACTCCGCATATTTTACAAAGGGGACAAGTAATTTCACCCGACCAATGAAATAAATTGAAGTCCCTATTTTCTTGAACCTTGTCTCCTCCTTCATTTACTCTTAATTTTACCCCGCACACATTTAAAACTATGGAAATATTGTAAAATATTTTATATAATTCCATGAAGCTAAAAACTTTAAAACTTTTATGTGGCTATAACTACCAATATTTTAATAAATATTTACCACACTTCACGTGGGCCACCAATAAACTAGCCCCCTTTTTTTAATTCTCCATTTATACTTGAGAGTTCCACATTTATACCTGAGATATTATCTCATTTTATTCTCCACTCACACTCTTATATAAAAGAAAACATTTAAATAGATTGATTTATATAGTTTTTATAAACTATAAGATATAAATGAATGGGGCCACCCCTTACATGGATAATATAAATGGTTAGGGACACATGTAAGGTTTTATTTAATAAGGATTAAGATTTAAAAAGTAATCATTTCATGGCCAAGCAATAAACACAGGCCCCCTTACTAAAAAAATGTAAACACTTAGGTTTTTTTAAACATATATAAACCAAATCTAATAAAATTTATATTTTAAGTGGTTTAAACTAACCATATATATAAAATATGATTCAAACTTAGGTTTTTTTTTTTTTAACTATATATGCCTAGATTTATAAGTTAAGTTTAAATATGATTTAAACTTAGGTTTAAAATATGGTTTGTTGACTCTTCCCTCAATCCCATGTAATTTTAATATGGTTTAAGGCTTTTAATATATAGTTTTTTTCCAAAACTATATAAATTTTAATATGATGTTTATATAAATTATTATATAAACCTTATTCTATATTATTTTTATCGTTATTTAAAAATAATAATATATGTTTCAAATTATATAGGGTAGAGTTATAGACTAACTATAAACTATAATTTTTCAAATTGAATCCTTTTAGAGGGATCAAAGAACACGGGTATGAATTTACCTTCAAAATATTTAACCTACAAACATTTGAAATTATAGAAAACATGAAAATTATTTCATATAGTAATAAATCATTTCATTTTCTGTATGTGATTTTCACGCAGGTAAATATTTGAAGCCCCTTTCACCTATGCACACATCAATCTCTAAATAAACATTAATTCCATATAATTTTAAAAATGTAAATGAAAGTAAGAATCATATCATATTACATCTCCCCACCAAAAATTAGGTATTTAAAATTGAAAAAACCTAATAATTTTACAGAGAGTTTAATTGCACAAATGTAGTGCCAAAATAAATTTGGGGAAAAAATAAGGGGACCATGTACTTTTAAATGCCCTTTCAGTTTAGTTGAAAAAACCCGTACAAATTAAATAAATAAAATGCAAAACATTTGATATTAATCCATTTAATTTACCTTGCTCTGTTACCATGTTAGAATTTGAGGATTCTAATAAATATGGATTTAATCAACTTACATATTATATAATGTTATAATAAATATTTAAATAAAGATTACATCATAACATAAGTAAATAAAGAAATACTTATAGAAAATAAATAACACATGTGACACAGTATTTATAGTGGAAAACCCCAATAGGGTAAAAACCACTTTGAGAATAATCTTTTACTTCAGAGAACTTATTTTACATCCAGTAAGATCACCTCCTCCTTTGAAACCCTATTTACCAAGGGTAAAACCAAATCACTTGATTTGCACACATTTGTTATATTTCACAAATCTATCAAATGAGGACCTAAAGTCCTTTTTATATGAAGTGATCGGGTATATCTCTTGACCCATCTTTTCAACCTAAAAATGGTTGACACATAAATTTAGGTTTATAATATTTAATATTAGAAATATAATCATTTCATGATATTAAATATTTAACCTAAAGTGTATACCTAGGTTAGAATATTTAATAATAGAAATATAAATATTTCATATTATTAAATATTAACCTATATATTAGTGATGGACCCATATACATTAAGTGTTAGCAAGACCACTTAATCATTATGTTCCAACAGTTTTCTCTAATGTTTTCTTGTTGTATGGTATAGAAACCCTTGAGCACTAATGAATTTAATAGATCGAGTGAGCTCTCATGATGTAAATTGAAAAGGATATATGATTTATGGTTACCAATGATTATAAATATTTATTTAAAAGGATTTTAAACTTGTAAAATTTGATAACTTTTGTATTTGAGCCCCTTTTTTTCCTCTTAGATAAATATGTCACTTGTGTGTAGTAACGGATTACCACGTGGTGATCATAGGGTAAATTATCCCCCATCCATAATTGATTTTGAAGTGATTAGATTGTGGAGCCTCTCTTAAGGTTATGGGTGAAGGAAACACGGATGCATACTTACTCAACAATTAAATATCTCCTTAGAAGAAATTTGAAAATCATATTGTTGTTGGGTTTTAACACTTGAAATATACATTTAAAACTTGAGTGTTTAACAAAGATGAAATGAGGTTTTTGTGAAGGATAACCACTCCTTATAGTCATTAATCCCTATGTGTAAATTATGTGTCATTTTAATTACAATTGTTCTAAAACAATGCCAATAGTGAGACCAAAGTACGACACAAGTGTAAATAGTATAAGAGTAAACGATATTTTGGGTTAGGAATAATGTCATACTTTAAGTCCTTATAACTCAACTAGACATTTTCATGTTGTTAAAAAAAATATGTATTGTTCTTGGTTAGATAAATTTTTGAGAAAACATAAGGTCTTAAATATATAAATAAAATTTCATAATGCGAAAAAGTTCGATGGATTCAAATAAGTTATTGAACTATAACAACTATAATAGGAAAATATAGGTATTATGGTGGAAGAATGTTTATGGGAAGAGGTGTCTTGAATCTAAATCTCCCTTGAATCCTAAGATTTCTTCCTTACTTCACATCAGTTCCCCTTTTGTAATAAGGGTAAAATTTAATAATCGAATAAACAATTTTAGAAGAAGTATCTAAACATAAGAACGAGAGCATTAGCAACTTTGTATGCATTTTGAAATGTGGTGAATAATTATTTAGTTATGGAGATTATTGTAAGGGAGAAAGAGCCAAATTAAGTGTTCGTATTATAAGTTTAAAGTTAAATTAAATTAAGAATATATAGTTATAAAATGAGAATATATCATTGCACGATATAAGATCTTGGAATTTTAATCATAACTAAGATATATCCATGGTAATGATGTGTTGTAGATTTTCAAATCCTGGGTTCCTTTTGTGGTTACGTATTTTCTAGTATATCTTTATTAGCAAAATTGTGGCATAAAAAATGTATATGTTGTTATCATGTTGTCTATGCGGGTCGATGGTTTTTGTAAGTGTCCTATGTGATGTTATGTTTCTCTATTGGATCCCATGTGGTGTTGTGTAGTGAGCATTTAAAGAAAAAAAAATTATTTGGATAATTTAAATATTGTATTTTAGTGTTGAAAATATGGGAATTTTAGATGGTATCAAAGTGGAGGTTATTTCTCTTGAACCTCCCGAAAATAATTGATTTGCGATGGTTATGCATGGTGGTGGAGGAGATGGGAAGTGTAATGTGATAGTATTTTTGTGATGTGACAACTTGTAATTTTGATCATGTGAATGCATTTATTGTGTTTCCACTTGGTGTGCATTATTTATGTTGTCGATGTGTATGGTGATGAGAGTTATCTCTCTCTCATGGATTAAACATGTATTACCTGTGTGTTACCACCTTATTGGGTGAAAAAAAATGTTAATGTGAATTGTGAAAGTGTTATATCTTGTCATCATCGTGTGATATTGGATATGTGTAGTAGTGTTATGCACAACAAAAGGTTATTCATAGTGAATTATTTCTTATCATGTTATTGTTGTTGTGTTGTGTTGTACTATGGTGATATGTCATCATGTTGTACCATACATGTATGTATGTCATGAAATTAAATTGTTTTGTTCATTGTATATATGTATTCCTACGTTATGCAATAAATTCATATTATGAATTGGGCACTTGTGTGGATATTTTATGTCCCGTAATATGGTTTTCTCACACTTTTTGTGCATTATGTGTGAACACAAGGTGTGAAAAGTTGTGGAACATTGTTATGTTATATCCATAATTTCACTAGGCGTAGGACGCTATGGTTATTATTTATATAATCCATTATGTTAGTAATGTAATTATGTGTTATGTTTTGTACCTTACAATAACAAAATCTAAGGGAAGCAATTGTTAATAGTGTATGTATGGAGAGAGGAGACATGACCTAAGTTTCGATAACCTTGAACCGAGTATGAGTTAGGAAGTGCAATCTCATGTAGACTAAAAACCCACTTATCTATTTGGTATACTTCGAGATTGCTCAGTATATTGTGGATGCACACCAAATTAAGTTAAACTTATGCAAAATTGAGTTTCCTTCTCTTTCCTATATGGGTTGTCCATCGAAAAATCCTATCCGATTATGACTATGTGGATCCTCATATATGTGATTCGAGATATATGAAGATATGCTCATTATGGTTATGTATATTTTTACAGGATGAGGTTGGATATGTGAGTGTTAGCAACTTGATGAGTACCCATTTTGTGGTAGTAGAGGAGCCATGTAGTGATCATAATGTGTTTTTAATATGTTTTTAATTTATTCATAATTGACATTATTTTCTATTTTCTTTTGAACTAGCAATTTTTTTAATTGATGTATTCTTAATTTTTGGTCATTTAATTTAATTTTTTTCTTTCAAGAGGCCTTCACATAACAACATCTATTTCGCCATTTACTTTGCTTACTTGAAATTTTCTTTTGATTTTAATTTTTATATCTCGAGCCCATCCCAAGGCTCGAATTTTACCACTTGGCATTTGAAATGGATTGTTATGTTGGTTCTATTGTTTTGATGTGATGATTTAGGGTCATGGGATTCACCATGGATTAGTTGAACCTATGGAACTGCTTCATTATATGGGGGTATGCCCGAAGGGGGTCATGGGGCTATGTATCTTTTATAGCTACAAGTTACTATGCCACTTGGGTGGAGGTCACGAGGCTCTTCGTGCCTAGGGCCATAGGGTGGCATGGCCTCATTGAATGGAGAAATAAGGTGATGGGGCTATTGGTGAGAGACCCGACTTGAATTTGGTACTATGATTCTTACATACGTGTGACATGGTTCTTTGGTGAGTGACTGACATGGTTTTGGAACTATGGCTCTTATGTTCACATGACGGGGCTCTTTGGTGATTGACCCAACCTGATTTTGGAATTTAATTTCTCTATTGGGAGATTTGTGGAGGTATGTGAGTGATATGGAGTTGTTTTGTGATTATTTGGGAGGTATATGTAGTTTTATTTTGATGCTTTAGGAGGTATATGGATTTGGTATCATGATTTATGTGTATTCATGTGAGTCTGGTTATGTTTTATGATGTCAAGAATTGATGTTCCTCATTGACTATATGATGTTGATAACATTTTTACAATGTGCGCTTTTGTTATTTGTTTGAGTTGTGTAAAAATTATGTTTGTGTACTATTGGGAATTCTTCGTGGTTACAAACATGGTTCTAAGTCATGTAAAACATGTTAGATACACATTTTGTGATGAATTATTGTATGTTAGGCACATGTTGTGTATATTGAATCTATGCTTGGGGCATGTGTGTTGATTTTTATGATATGTGGAACATTATTGTCATTCCCATGTTGGGTTTGGAAATTGTGTTGTGATGCAATCATGAAAATTTGTTAAAAAGGTGTAATGGGGATTGCTAGTTTTGTTCTTAAGACCTTGTGTGATGTTGTGATGTCATTTTTTTGGGCAACCTACTAGAAACTTAAAATTGAAATTATTAACAAGTGATAGCATTGTGAACATTGAAAAAAATGATTTTACAAATGGTAAAGGTAATAAATTGTGAATACACTTATGAGAAAACAAAAGTGAAAGTATTACAAAATGATTATATAATTTAGATTTGAATTTGCTATGGATTTGAATAGTGTAACAATGAAATATTATGAGTTTGAAACTAAGAATAAATATTAAGGAAAAGATGAATTGAGCAATAAATTAAAAATTATGTTAAAAATTTACCTTGGAAATTTAGCAAGAATTGGATAGTCGAAGCGAGTACAAAAGTCGATTTCGGTAAAGCATGGTTCTACAATCATTTTTATGGAATAAACTAAATGTTGCATGGAGTTGTGTTAAATAAGGATTTTCTAATATCCCTCTTAAAATCAGTTCCATTATGGATTAAGTATTCTCTTCATGTGGAGATAAATTTGTATCTAATAATGTCTCCTCATTTTTTTATATACAAATTGATCTACCCGGATTTGTATCTATGCATGAAGTGGTTTCAATTATTTTTGAGATGGAAGGAAACCGCTTACCTACATGTAGTTGTTCTTTCTTGTAGGAAGAAGAAAATTGAGGATTAGGAGGTCTTCATTGGGTGTAATGCCCACTGCATTGATTTGGCTCCTTTTGCTTTTGACAACTTGTACTATGTCAAGTTAACGTTTATAGTGTCATTCTTGGGTAGACGTCAAACTACCATTTCATTTTTCCTTCTCCTTATATTTTATTTCTATTTGATTATTTGGTTAAGACATTCGAATTGCCTTTCTACCATACCACATATGTCTTAGCAATATTTGTCTCCTTCACTCTTCATATGCATAAACCCATGTGTTTTCTTAGTTTCAACAATGTATTTGATAATATTAAATGCTTATGTTTTGGCGGAGATATGAGACTTGATGGATCTTTTTATATTTATGTTTTGAGTGAAAAATTTTATCACTAGGATGGCTCATGATCTAATTTGTATTCAAAGAAATTTCTAGCTTGGTGTTTTCGTTGCATCGATGTGCCATGTCATTTTTCTATTAACCAAGGACCTTCATGTTATCGTATTTGGATATTGATGATAACAATTGACATGTTTAAGTAGGGGATACGTGATCCATCTCTGTTGAGTTCTACTTGAGTGGGTGCTAAATAAAAATGATCTAAGTACATTTCTTAAAAAGAGTGAGACAATTTTTAGGGTTAATAAACTAAGTTTTAGCTAATCCAATTTTCATCCACACAAGTAGCACTAACAGAGGGGTGTTCTTCATACAATGTTTTGTGTTTGGCGAAGAATTACCTCTTTATTTTAATTCATCATATTTTAGGAGGAATGGAGCTATCCAATTTCTCCCATTGTGCCTCAAATATGATTATCAATTAAATTTTATTCTTGGAGACCCTCTCGGTCAAAAAATGATGATAATGATATGGAAGGGAATTCTATGTCTAATAGTTCCTAGTGCAAATATATTGAGATGCCTACTAATGGATCAAGTTCGTGGAGTAAATTTCTTTGTCCTCCAAATAAAGTCTCGAGATATGTGTTTAGTTGGGTCATAATATTGCTTGGCGATGGAAAATAAGGTTGCATGAACAAGCATACAAATTATTTCTAGAATGCTTGAAGCTGATGCGGTCTCATCAAATGTAGTGATCGCGTGTTTAGCATAAAAGGTATAGACTTTCCCTTTTCCTTCTACGGCAAAATTATGATATCATATTTTATTTAATTTGGAAATAAAATGTTAATTGTTAGAAAATATAACTCAAACCAATGATTAAACCTTACTTCAATTAGAATTGTGAAACATCAAAACTTCTCACCTTGAGAGTTATTTGCATGGAGTGCCATACCCAAATGTACCGCAAAATCCGAAATTCCTAGCATGACACCCGGTAATGTGGGACACCATGGGGAATGTTGAAAAGGTTCTTTGAACTTATTTAATTCCTTACAAGTAAAATTTATAAGACCACTTAGCTTCTTAGTCACTTGTAGTGACCTACACCTTTTATAAAATACAATTAGTTGTGCATTACGGTCACCGCTTAGTTTGAGCGAAACTTAAAATCACTTCCACCAACCTATAAATTGCCAACAAGAGAATCGTAAACCAACTTAATTTTAATGAAAATTCCTTCAAAGACTAGTTTTCAAAGTGTTTTTGGGGCCCACTAGCTGTTGTGTGATAAGACTTTTTTGCCGTAATTACGATAAATGGCCCCAGAGTTGCCCTTCTAACTTGAGATCCGCTCATCGTAATCAAATTCTGCCGATACGATGAATTAAATATATATGGGGAGTAAGTAGGAATTATCCAAATTCATGAAAAAACTTAACATTTTGTAAGCACTTTTGTTGTTTTGGTTAGTTTTCTCAACTTGCTACTTTAGCTAGAATCTCCTTTTGAGAGTCTCATTTGACTTCTAGCCATGCATGTTACCTTCTAATTCCATCACAATGATATGTAGAATATCATTCGATATTTTATCTTGTATGAATGGATTTTGAAATGTATGGTGTTTTTTCTCTTTCTACCATTTTCTCTCTCTAGAAATGATTATGATACTTTGGTTGATTTGAAAATGTAAAAAAATTGGGAAATGTAAATTGGTTTGAAATGAAACAAAAATGGAAATGAAATAAAAATGGTTACGACATTGTGAATGGAAAATAAAAATTCTCTTAACATTCTCTCTCACACTTACTCTCCGTCTCTCTCCGCACCAAAATGTTAAGTGCAAATGAATGTGAAAGTGTGAATGGATGAGAAACGCACTCTATCTTCTTCTCTCTCTATCTATCTCCCTCTCTCTTATCTTTAATTGAAATTTTTAAAATGACAAGTGTGTGGATTTATGCTTGAGTGTAGGGGATTTCCATACTAATTCTAGGACTAACCCTTTGGTGGTTGTATCTACCCGCATAATAGGAGTAGTAAAATGACACTTATGTCTTTTATTAGCGTGTTATCCGAAGGAAATGTAATTGTTTAGAATATTTAGTATTGTTTTTATGAATAGAATGTATTATCTTCACTATTTCCATGATGTATATGATAGTGTTGCGTATTAGGAAATTGTACTATTTCATTCATAGTTGTACTTTCTCTTGTTTGACGAATATTACTCTTATTAATAATTGTGTATATTATCTTAATTAAATGAAGTTGATTGTATCATATTTCTTTGGAAAATTATTTCTAAGTAACCTTTATTTGAGTTTCAAAATATGTATAGGAGGATGAAACTGGAACCTTATCATTTGAAATTTTTAGTGACATCATAATTTTGGATATGATTATGCTGATAAAAATGTTGGTAATAATTTAAAATGGTGTTATTTTACCTATCTACTAGTGTTGCATTAACTCGGGAAATCGTTTAGTCTTCAAAGACAAATATCAACTTACGTTTGTATGTTTTTATTTTTGAGTGGGAAGCTACAAAAAAATTATAGCTTAAACTATTTATGTTTTTGAATGAAATGTTCCTATATGGAAATCATTTAGTTATGTTGACTGCAATCATCTTTCGTAGTCCTAGAGACATAGGGTTACTATATGTGTTTGTATGTTCCTCCCTAAGAACCTAGTTGAGAGTATTCATATGGGTATGAAAGCATGTAATGTGTCTTAGTATGAGGCATAACATCTCTTTAGTTGAATATAAGATGACATGTTGACCTTCAAATATCATGGTTGTTTTAGAAACTAACTAACATTAGAAGTGGAATATAATGAATAATGGTTTGGACCACGAAACAATTAGATTATGCATTCATGCACTATTACGTTTTTAATTGTAATGGAAAATTTGCAACTTGGCCTTGTTTGAGAACCTAGATTTATGATGTGAGCCTAATAATTTTAAGCTCTAAGGAGATTACTCACAACTTTTAAAATATTTTTAAGGTGTGAAAGTGGATGTGAATTGATCTGTGTGAGAATAAGTGATTGAGAAAACATAGTTTCTCATTTGAGAATCAAAACTTAAAATGTGTACATGTTAAGATAATTAGAATTAACAATTGAGTGATAAATATTTATTGGAATTCAAATAAATGAACCAAACCTAATGGAACCCTTTATAAGGTAACTATAAAACGAAAGTGAAAAAATGTAGTCTATAGTGCCCACTTCCCTTTGACATCTTTTTGATAATGATCTTAATCTGCTGATTATATTATGGACATTATTATGGTTTTTATTTAGTACAATGTTAGATGTTAGATCATCGATTATTGTTGATCTTGATTCAATTATGATGCATGATGATTATTAGAGACATTTTATATGTTGATGATGATATACTTGTTTGACATGGTTATATTATGGATGTTTTTCTGGACATGTGACATTTGGATATTGTGGGTAGACCAAGAAATAGAAATTATGGGATGATGATATAGTTGTTGGTAAAACTATAAATGATATTGTTAGATTACTTTTTATTTTGTTTTGATTCATATATCTAGATGATTTTGGAATTATATTTATATTATTTTGGATGTTATGCTATGGCCACGAGGCCAAAGGAGGTATTTGTGTTTTGCAGGTAAAAATATCACAACAAACATCAAGGGATTGAGACCAACCGCATTGGAATTCTAGATGAATTCAACAAGGTCACCATGGAAACTTATATTATTTGTGTGTCTTTTTTTTTTTGTTAGGGATTCCCATGGGGGATCACCTTTAAATGTGACCAAGGGGTTTTATGTATTTCTTTTATTTGGTCCCTTTGTTAATGTTTTCATGTGTTTATTTTGTGGTGCTTTTACCATTTCATTAATTATTAAATGGTGTGTAAATATTGTGAGTAATCATATTGTTAAAATAAATAAATCAAATATGTTATAAGAAGGTAATTAATGAGAAGTTGTTGGCCATTATTTAAAGTGTTATAAGTAATGTGTAAGCAATGTGTAAGTGATGTGTAAGTGATATGTAAGTGATGTGTAAGTTGAATTTTGAGTGTGAAACACTCCACTTTCTTGGAAATTAGAATTTTTCCTTGGAGGCTGATTTTGGAGGCTTGTGGGACAAGTTAAACTTGTCCCATACCTCTTAAATCCATTTACCAACCATACCTATGGTTTGGGAGTTAAAATTAGACTTTTATAATGCATTTTGGGAAGACAAATTATAGGTTTTAATTACACTTTTCTTACATGTTTTAATTTCAGTCCTTATGGGGTGTGGGCTTGTTTTGGAGTGTGTAAGTAAACTGTCATATTATTCACCCACCTATTTATTATGCATTGGAGAATGAAGTTGACTTTTGGGTTGGGGTTGAGGATGTGTGATGTGGCATCCTACATGGATCCACCTCATCCTCTTCTCTTCCCTCTCCTATAAAATTTGAATTGCTTTCCTTGTTTTGGGTTGCTTCACTTTTGGAAACTCCTTTTTAGGGTGAATTATTTTGCTGTTTTGGGGCTCTTGCTTTGAAAAAGTTTTGGAAGATTGTTGCATGTTTTTCCTTGGATGATTTGGATTTCTTGCATTGGGATAAAGCTTACTATTTTAGAACTTGGAAAAAATCCATCATCGAGAGGTGGAACTCATCTCTTGAAATGCTTTTTTTTTTTTATGAAATTGTTACTATTGTGAATGTTTTTGCATATGTGTGGGATTTTGGGTAGATGGCCTAGGAATGGTGTAGGAGAAGACTATGGGGTTTATTTTTTGGGAGGCACAAGTGTTTAAGGGAGGTATAAGTGTGGAGGGAGTTGGGATTTGGGTTCCACCTTACAAAGAAATAGCTTGCATTTCTTTACTCATTATGGGGTTCCATAAGAGGTTGGGGAGGCATGAGGAAATGTGAGGAATATGGGGTAATTGGGGAAGGAATAAGGGTGTGTCAGGGCATTTGATATACTATATTTTTGTCGTTTGAAATCAGGTGGTGATACCCATTTCCCCTTTGGGAGGCACAAGTAGCATCCCCCATAGTTTCTTGCTCCTTTGGCTTGCTTGATAAAGCCTTAGTTTTGTTTGTGATGCTTTTAGTGTAGTTGCAAACTACATTCTATTTTGGATTGTGTTTTTATATGTGAAACAAAATGCTGCTTGTGTGTGTTGTGGAAGCCTTTGTTTCCATGAGTTGAATCACATATTTTATTGCACTATGGTTGGGGCTCAGGGGCCAATGAACAAGGATGAATTATCCTCTTCATTGGATGTCTTGGTTGGGAGGAGAACATTTCCTTTCCCTACTCTTGTTGTGATCACAATTTTGAAGAATGAGAAATATGCATGTTGTTGTTCTTGAGCTGAAATAAAGACAGGTTTGATAGTCCCTTACGAAATGAAATCTTATTGTAACCTTTCCCACTTGAAGTGGATGAACTTGTATATATTTTGTAATGGAAAGATGTTGTATTGGTTATGTGTTGGTCATCAAATAGGACTTTTAAGAAGAGCAACAGTCAGGGGACAAGAAGTCCCTCCTCTTTAATGGGAGAGGTTCCCTTATTCAGAAACGAACTTATTTACAAATATACAAAACGTGATTTTATGGTTGAACTTGGATATTACGAAAGTGTTTTCCACAAGGATCATCAGTTACAAAAGGACTGAGGAAAGGGGATACGAGGATGAGCAGAAGAGCAACATGCAGAATTATAGATAGCAGAATAATTCTTTATGTATGCGAAATTACAGTGAATTTAAAACAAGATCGTTTGCGTTGGATGAACAAGATGAGATTTTCAGACACAAAGTTCTATAAATAATCTTCTTCAGATTCATCAATCAAGGACACAAAGTTCCTTCTTGGTTTTACAAGATCACTATACTCGCAATATTTGAAAAATATGCAATCAGTGAGACTAACGAACTAGAAACAAATGATCTTCACGAAAATAAATGAAAACACAGAGATAACAGAGATAGATAGACAATGAACGGAAAGCCCTTTTGTATTGATTTCTTTATGATCTATTTACACTTTTAGAAAATATGCCAAGTTCTTCCTCCTTTAAAATGGCGTTAAGAAGGCCATTATATAGCTTACAATTCAGTTACTCTTCATAACCGTTTCTTTTAACTAAAGAATAGTTAAGGACTTTTGCGCAAATCACAAGACTTCCTCAACCTATTACAAAGAAAACTGAAAAAGAAAGGGAAGAAGAGAAACGTATGGGGAAGAAGACAGGTGGCTGGTCACTGAGAGGGACCCACTGACTTCAGAATCCACTGCCTGAATTTCTTTAACGCCTCAGCTATGTCTCGAAGTTTCATCCTTCTCACACTGTCCCTTGGAATTTGGTCTTGATTGATAGTATCAAAGCCGCAACTTAAATTCATATTTTAGTTTGAAAAACAAAATATTCGGGTAGAGCGGGAAAAACTAAGTATGAATGGCATTTGGTTCGCTTGGGACATGTGAGACGCGAATGCACGAAACACGCGGCTTGGCCGATTCGGGCGAAACAGGGAGAAGATGCACAAATACATTTTGGGACATTTGGGACGAAAACGCGCGAAGCACGCGGTTCGGGAGTTTCGGCCGAAAATGGAACAAAGGGCCCGTTTGGACTTGGGACATTCGAGACAAAAAGTTCTGAGTACGCGACTCGGCCGGTTCGGGCGAAACAGGAGAAGACGCACAAATGCATTTTGGGACATTTGGAACGAAACACGCGAAGCACGTGGTTCGGGAGTTTCGGCCGAAAATGGAACAAAGGGCCCATTTGGACTTGGGACATTTGGGACAAAAAGTTAGAGGAGTACGCGACTCGGATGGTTCGGGCGAAATTGGAACAGAGTGCACTTTTGAAATTGGGACATTTAGGACAAGAAAGCGCGAAGTACGCGGTTCGGGCATTTCGGCCGAAAATGGAACAACTTGCACAATTAAGTTTGGGACACTTGGGATGAAAAGTTCCAACGGGCCTGAAAATGGGACAACTTCGGGGATTTCGGCCGATCGGAGAACACGAGACCCGTTTGAACTTGGGACAGTTGGGACAAAAATGTCCGACAGGCTCGAAATACTTACAAAACGACCCAAAACTTAGATTTTTTCGACTTCACGACTTTTTTCACACCACCAGCTCGATAGAAAAGACACTTAAACTCAAAATTTTAAAATTTTTACTTTTATCAGAGCAGGGAATTTTGAGTGGACAACAGCTGGCTCCTTCTGGGGATGACTTGGCATAAATTCAAGGAATGAGACAAGGAAAGAACTTAGACAAACTCGGTGAAGTAGACAAGTGCCTTATCCATTGGGCAACGAGTCAAAAATGCACAGACCAATACGAGGCAACACACCAAAACAACAAAAGGAAAACACACCAAAAGCAGAGAAGCAAAAACACTGTACAAAATATACAAGGGACTCCCTAATCACCTAGGACTTGAACAACTTGAGGTACTGCCCACTATAAGGAAGTGGGAGGGGAGAACCATCCATGTAATCAAGATAGAAAGAATTCTTACCAGCAAAGTGCCTGATCTTGAAAGGCCCGAGCCAAAGGGAATCAAACTTTCCATGGCTGCCACGAGGTTCATGTCTTTTATCCCATAGCAACACAGTGTCTCCAACTTGGAAATCTCTGAACCTAGCTTTCTTGTCAAACAGGGCCTTTACCTTTTGCTGGTGAACAGATATCCTATCAGCAACCATCAATCTGTCCTCATTCAGTTTGTGCAGGTACATAATTCTCTTATCCAGAGCATCGCTAAAACTAGTATCCTCAATGGCCTTCATTAGGTGCAAGGCTGGCAGTTCCACTGTCACTGGCAATTGAGCTTCTACTCCATACACCACTTGAAAAGGAGACATTCCAATAGCTCTCTTTGGTGTAATCCTGTCTGCCCAAAGAGCATCATAGAGCTTCTTGTGCCAGTTTCGTTGAGACTCATTGACCAACTTCCTTATGATAGTCACCAGATTTTTGTTTGTGGATTCTGCTTGCCCATTTCCCTGGGGGTAATAATCTGAAGAATGAGCCAGAGAGATGCCATACCCGTAGCAGAAGTCCATTATCTCAGTTGAGGAGAAGTTCGAAGCATTATCTGTTACAATCTTGTTAGGTACACCATACCTAACCAAGATGTTCTCTTTGATGAAGCTGCATACCACTTCAGAAGTAGTGCTCTTGACTGGAATAGCTTCCACCCATTTGGTGAAGTAGTCAGTGGTAGTTAGCACATGAGTGTGACCAGCACTAGAAGTAGGATTAAGTGTACCAATGAAGTCCAAACCCCACTGTTGAAATGGTTCCTCAATCACAACTGGCTTGAGAGGCAATGACGCCAGTTTAGGTCTTCCCACAAAAGTCTGACAAGCCTCACATTTATCCACCCACTTGGATGCATCTCTGAACAAGGAAGGCCAGTAGTATCCTCCACGGAGTATCTTATGAGCAGTGACCGTTGATGAATAGTGCCCTCCACATGCCTGATCATGAAAAGCTGAGAGCAATTTTCTCTGTTGTTCCTTGTCTACACACTTCAAAAATCTCCCATCTAAGCCACGCTTGAACAAAGCATTTTCCCATAATACATATTGCGCTGACCTCAATTTAACAGTCCTCTTTTCCTTGGCAGTTAAATGAGAGGGGCATTCCCCATAGGTGAGAAAATGGGCGATGTCAGCATACCATTCATCGACTGAGCTAAGGAACAGAACAGTAGGAATGTCAGCTTTCTCCTCCAGCAACTCATGTTTAGCTCCTTCAGCAATGAGCTCACAAAGACCTTTTCCACGAACCAGCTTGGTCGGTTTGATATCAATGTCATACTCTTGGACCTTAGCCACCCAGTTCCCTCTCTTGGATCCAAATTCTTGCTGTGTAAGAATTGACTTGACAAATGATTATCTCGAGACCAATACCATGGAATGAGAGTTGAGGATGTAAAAGTGAAACTGCTTGACAGCTTTGACCACTGCAAAAGCATGCTTCTCCATCATGGTGTATTTCAACTCATGATCTTTCAGAATATAGCTCATGAACGCGATTGGTAGCTCATGCTCATTAGAGTCTTCTTGAGTTAAGACAAAGAAATGAGGTATTATCTCGTGGCATAGCAATAGATGATGAAATCCTTGCTTGAAATCGGACACAGGCCAAAGCGGAGTTTTAGCGATAGCTCTCTTGATACCTTCAAAGGATTCCTTTCCTTCAGAAGACCAACCAAATTTTTCTTCCCTTTCATCATTTGGGAAATATTCAAAGCTAACTCTGCAAAATCAGGGATGAACCTTCTCAAAAAATTGATCTTACCGAAGAACGAGTGCACACCCTTTTTACTGGTTAGGAGAGGAATTTGCTGGATGGCTTGAACTCGTTCAGGATCAATCTTAATACCATCCTTGGAGAAAATGTGCCCTAATAGTTTTCCCTCTGTAACATGAAGATGACAGATTTTTTAGGATTCAAAGAAATCCCATGCTCTCGGCATCTTAGCAGAACTGTCTCTAGGTGATCAAAATGATCCGCTCTTGTCTTGGAAAACACTGTCAAGTCATCAAGATATATGACAATACACTTCCCTTTCAAGCTTCCAAAAGCCAGATCCATAGCTCTCTGGAAAGTGGCACCAGCATTAATAAACCCAAAAGGCATTCTCTTGTAGGCAAAGGTACCCCAAGGAGTGGTGAAGGTTGTCTTGTGTTGATCTGCAGTATCAACCTCTACCTGATTGTATCCCGAGAATCCATCAAGCATAGATAACATTTCAGATCCTGTTACTGCTTGCAAAATCTGATCCATCATAGGCAAACGGTAATTATCTTTCGAGAAGCTTTGATTCGAGTTCCGAAATCAACACAGATGCGGATCTCACCATTCTTCTTCCTAACAGGCACAATATTTGCAATCCATGTTGAATGGTGAATGGGAAAGATGATTTTAGCCTTCAACAATTTCTGAATCTCCTGAAAGATGGTGTCAGCTATTTTGGGGTTGTATTGCCTCTGTTTCTGCTTGAAAGGCTTAATTCCAGGCTTAAGAGGAATAGAGTGCTGCATATCTTTTGGCTTGAAGGCTTTTAGATCCTCATAAGAGTAAGCAAGAACATCCTTATACCTCCTTAGAAGATCAATTGCTTTTCTCCTCTCATCTGCTGTGCAACATTTTCCGATATTCACGAGCTTGGGGTCAGTAGAACTCCCAATATCAATCTTATCATACTCAGCTGATTGCTGAGGTCCAGTAGAAGCTTTAGATTTCACATACCTGTCATGTTTATCAAACAATTCCTCCAAACTCACCAAACCTTTAGGAATCTTATTTCCTTTGAGTTTAATGCACCCTTCCTGATCTGTTTCTTCTCCTTGGGTGACAGCTTGGTCAAAGGACACACTTTCACGAGGCAGGTTGTCACTTCCCTCAAAATACAGTTGTTCGAAATTACCCTTGAGTTCCAGGAAGGAAAGAAAATGCTGATCATCATTGAAAACTTGCCAGTTATTGGTATTGTCAGGTACACTAGGCCGATGGACCATTTCAATAGTGAACTTATCCTGAGAGAATTCAGGATGGGGAATCAGTAGTGACCCTGAGACAGCTAGTGAATCAGCCCTGCTGTTCTTTTCCCTAGGTATTGCCTCAATGGAGAAAGCATCAAGGAATTCAATGGAATCCCAAACCTGATTCCGGTAATGCTTCAGCCTCCCATTTTTTACCTGAAAGAGGTTTCTGACCTACTTTACAATCAGCTCTGCATCACCACGAGCCAGAAGGTTCTTCACACCTTGTTCTTTGGCCACTTGCAGTCCAAGAATGAGAGCCTCATACTCTATTGTATTATTAGTGTTTTCGAACTGCAACTTAAATGAAAAAGGATGTAGGCATCCTTCAGGTGACACTAGCAGGACACCAGCTCCAGAACCAGCTGAGGAACAACTTCCATCAAATTCTAAAATCCAAACACCATTGGGATCTTTAGGTGATGCTTTGGGGGGTTGGATTTCATCAGGGGACATAATCATGTAATTGCCATGACCCATATCCTCATAGAGTATTTGTGCCTTAGGATCATCCATTTTCTGCACAATATACTCAGATTGTTTCTCAGGCAACAGCTTCTTCATTTGTCCATTGACAGGTATGAGTGCATGTGACCAATCCATTTGAATTTCTCCACCCACATCTTTACAGAAGTTCCTACTTAGCAACATTCCATAAGAAGGAGGAATGTCCGCTACTAGGATGGTAGCCAAAACTTTCTTCTCAGGTAAAGCAGCAAAAGCCACTTGTGCATCTTTAATCCTTCCAACCAAAGGCACTTCCTTACTCTCCATGGAGTAGCAAGATCCATAAGTACGGGTGAGGGTCAAGCCTAAAGCATGAGCTACTTTAGCTGGCATGACATTGTCGAAGCTCCGGAATCTATGACACAATTATCGAGCCTATGTCCATCTATAAGAAGTGTTACATAAAAAGGTTTGATTTTGTCACCAGGCGAGGTGACAGCAGCTACTAGACTAGGCTGTGGTGCAGAAGGAGGAGTGGGCAAAAGGCCTTTAGAGGTGGTCTTGGAATGGGAATTTACAAATTGAATCATTTTGGCAAAAGCTTTGGGATGGATTTGATAGTACTCAGCTTCTGAGATTTGGACCTTGGTCTTTTTCAGGTGATCAACAATATCAAAGGATCTAGAGGTGGATGGGCCATCATCACTTGAAATTCTAGGCTTATCAGTTTTAGGAGAAAAAGAAGGAACTTTGCTAGTAGGATTGACAGGACTCACCTTTGGTGCAGATGAAGTAGGGATAGGAGATCCTCTTTTTGCAATTACAGGGATAGTTGCCGGCTGCTCCTTAGATTTCTTGGGGGCTGCGTCACTTTCTCCCTCTGATGTGTCTGCTCTCGAGTCATGACAGCAAATGATTCGCTATTCATGTCTGCTACCACTTCATCATAATCATCTCCATCATCAATGCCCTCAGTGGTAAAGAAATTAACTCGAGATCCCTCAAGTTCTTCTGCCTCATCATCAAATTCCTCCACAAACTCCTCGCAAGCTTCATTGTCTCCATCATCATCTGGTTCTTCTACTTCGCAGGTCGCATTGACAGGAACTTTAACAGGAGGTCCTTCAAGTGCTAGTCTTGTTTGAGGAGCAGGAAAACGATTCCTGGGCTGAAAATTCCTCCTTGGAACATCTGCATACGGGGCATGCTTGAGCCAATTGTTTCTTTATAGCAATGAGATAATTTACAAGTTTACGAACTAATGGATCGGTATTAGGTCCGGGGTGGAAGAGGAAGAAGAAGCGGAGACTTAGATTTACGAGGGTCTCTTCTCAACTTCCCGACATGATCAAGTTATCCTCGACACTACTAAATGGCCGAGTTCTTGATCTAGAGCTAACGTTCGAGATTAGCCCTTCTTAGTGCATAACTAACTTTGGGCGATTGAGCATTCGAAAGAAACATTTTTGGATTTGATCAACAGTCGGGTAGGCTACGGAATTTTATTTATCAACTGTTGAATCAAGCCACGAATTCTCTCATTGGCTCTTGGGAATCTTTCTTTATCTGAGAGACCTGGGCAAGCAAGGCATGCACATCTTCTGCCGGCTTGAAACGGTTTTCAAACTGAGTTCTCATTGTGTCCCAGTCGGTGATAGCGCCAGCCGGAAGGTGGTAGAACCAATCAGCAGCATTATCTTGTAACGTCTCAACGAACAGCCTTACGGAGACGTCTTCATATTCGACTCCCAGAACTCCACATGCAACAACGAAGGCTGCGATGTGTTCATCAGGATGCACTTTTCCATCGCCTTTGAATTTGGGGAAGTTCTTCCGGTTACCTCTGGGTAACTCATGCAAAGGCTGAGTAAGGGCCAGGGGCCCGACACGATGACCCCATGGTAATGGTGCCGCCATTCTTGGAAATATGGCTTGGAGAGGAACTGTAACACCAGCAAGGATCAAAGCTCGTAGATTGGGACTAGCAGGCTCTAAAGGAATACCACCCATAGGAATTCTATCTTGAACAGGTGGAGTGCTTGTCGAACGAGTCCTTCTATTTGTTGAAGTTGAGGGAAAGGAAAACCTTGTTGCTCTAAAAGCTGAAACTGAGAATCTTCAATACCAAGGGCCCTTCTCCCTCGATTGAAACGCGGAGTCGCCAGATCAAAGGATGATCAAAAATTGCAGAACTGCAATGCGATTTTCCCCAGCGGAGTCACCAAAAACTGTTGGTCGTCAAATAGGAGTTTTAGGAAGAGCAACAATCCAGGGGACAAGAAGTCCCTCCTCTTTAATGGGAGAGGTTCCCTTATTCGAAATGAACTTATTTACAAATATACAAAATGTGATTTTATGGTTGAACTTGGATATTACGAAAGTGTTTTCCACAAGGATCATCGATTCTGACAAAAGGAGTGAGGAAAGGGGATACGAGGATGAGCGGAAGAGCAACATGCAAAATTATAAATAGCAGAATAATTCTTTATGTATGCAAAGTTGCAGTGAATTTAAAACAAGATCGTTTGCGTTGGATGAACAAGATGAGATTTACAGACACAAAGTTCTGTAAATAACCTTCTTCAGATTCATCAATCAAGGACACAAAGTTCCTTCTTGGTTTTACAAGATCACTATACTCACAATATTTGAAAAATATGCAATCAGTGAGACTAACGAACTAGAAACAAATGATCTTCACGAAATTAAATGAAAACACAGAGATAACAGAGATTAGATAGACAATGAACGGAAAGCCCTTTTGTATTGATTTCTTTATGATCTATTTACACTTTCAGAAAATATGCCAAGTTCTTCCTCCTTTAAAATGGCGTAAAGAAGGCCATTATATAGCTTACAATTCAGTTACTCTTCGTAACCGTTTCTTTTAACTAAAGAATAGTTAAGGACCGCCAAATCGCAGTACCTCAACCTATTACAAAGAAAACTGAAAAAGAAAGGGAAGAAGAGAAACGTATGGGGAAGAAGACAGGTGGCCGGTCACTGAGAGGGACCCACTGACTTCAGAATCCATTTGCTGAATTTCTTTAATGCCTCGGCTATGTCTCGGAAGTTTCATCATTCTCGCCACTTGTCCTTGGAATTTGGTCTTTATATTGATAGTATCAGAGCCGCAACTTAAATTCATATTTAGTTTGAAAAACAGCATATTCGGGTAGAGCGGGAAAAACTAAGTATGAATGGCATTTGGTTCGCTTGGGACATGTGAGACGCGAATGCACAAAACACGCGGCTCGGCCGATTTGGGCGAAATAGGGAGAAGACGCACAAATGCATTTTGGGACATTTGGGATGAAACGCGCGGCACGCGGTTCGGGAGTTTCGGCCGAAAATGGAACAAAGGGCCCATTTGGACTTGGGACATTCGGGACAAAAAGTTTCTGAGTACGCGACTCGGCAGTTCGGATGAAACAGGGAGAAGACGCACAAATGCATTTTGGGACATTTGGGATGAAAATGCGCGAAGTACGTGGTTCGGGAGTTTCGGCCGAAAATGGAACAAAGGGCCCGTTTGGACTTGGGACATTCGGGACAAAAAGTTCCAGAGTACGCGACTCGGCCGGTTCGGGTGAAATTGGAACAGAGCGCACTTTTGAAATTGGGACATTTGGGACAAGAAAGCGCGAAGTACGCGGTTCGGGCGTTTCGGCCGAAAATGGAACAACTTGCACAATTAAGTTTGGGACACTTGGGATGAAAAGTTCTGACGGGCCCGAAAATGGGACAACTTCGGGGATTTCGGCCGATCGGAGAACACGAGACCCGTTTGAACTTGGGACAGTTGGGACAAAAATGTCCGACAGGCCCGAAATACTTACAAAACGACCCAAAACTTATATTTTTTTGACTTCACGACTTTTTTCACACCACCAAATTCGGCGAGAAAAGACACTTAAACTCAAAATTTTAAAATTTTTACTTTTATCGAAAGCGAGGAATTTTGAGTGGACAACATTATGAAATTGTAAATTGAAATGTGAAAGAGACATACTCTCTGTTCTTTCTTTTGAAAGCAAGAAATTGTGTTTTGTATGATGAAATTAAAGAATGAAAGAAGGAATTTGTAAATTTGTCTTTTATAATCAATAAAGGATTGCACAACCTTCCTCAAATTGCATCATTGTATTGAATTTGATCACCTAAATGTGAGTTGTAATCTCTGTTTGAAGGAAAGAAATACGTATAAAGGAAATTTAATACTTTGTTTTGTGAAGTACACGATTTGAAAAGAATAATAAAAGTTGCATTCTTCTCTTTATCATTTGATTTAAAAGGAATGAAACCTAGATATGAAACTAGGATGGAATGAATTCATTTGTAAGGCAAGTAAAATAAAAACCATTGAGTTAATTTTGTTGTCTCCATTTCTCGCTTCACATTAAACTCTACAAATTTTACCGAAATGAACCGACCAAACCTGCAATCAAGAAATAACAATGAAACATTAAAATTTAACATGCTAGGTTTTAAATGAATGCAATTAGAAAAAAAATCTTAAGGAAAAATCCTTCAAACCTTGCAAACAAAAAACGGGCTCAACCCTCTTACAGTCATTTTGCTGTCAGAGATTTACATTTTCAAATTGCAATTCAATCGGACAAATTGAATTTTGAAATACTTCTTAAATCCATATAAGAACAATTCTACATGTCTATTTGACATGTTGAGAGAGGAAAAAGATCAAATTGAACAAATTTTATAAGTTAAAATTTACCGTCTTCACTTGTAAAAGCC
Source organism: Taxus wallichiana var. yunnanensis (assembly GCA_018340775.1). Classification (NCBI taxonomy): domain Eukaryota; kingdom Viridiplantae; phylum Streptophyta; class Pinopsida; order Cupressales; family Taxaceae; genus Taxus; species Taxus wallichiana. Next base: position 119,347,561 of record CM031241.1, on the reverse strand, counting down.
TTCACAACGTTTTCACAAAATTAACCCCATAAACTATGTCAAACTCTAAAATTAATGATTTCTATGCAAATATGGCTTGATATATTTCCAGAAAGTCCTCGTTTTCCCAAAACCGAGCTTTCTATCAAAATTTATGGCCTTCTAAAGTTTTACTTCATTTTGGCTTCAAAATTATTTTAACTGTCAAAAAGAAATTTTGGAAAACATTTCCCTCGCGGACCCGCCACCCCACTTTTCCCTTTTCCTTCTTTGATGGGCCCAAAAATAAAACTTAACTTTTCAAAAAGAAATTGGAAAATTTTCCAAATTTTCCCCATCTTTCTCACTTGACCTACAAGAATCGGGTGCTACCATGTGGTGTCATAGGGCGTCGGCGGAGAAGCGGAGTCCCCTTTAAACTTAGTGCTTGAGAAAATTTTGGAATTTTTTTCTAAATTCTAATTGCTAGCCTACGAGGCTATAACCAATCAAGAGCTTCCACGTGGCATCATGAGGCATTGGTGGAGGAGTGGGTTCCTTTCTACCTTTTGCATTTTCGAAGATTTTTGGGAAAATTTTCTACATTTCCCGCCGGCTGCCAAACCATGACCAATCAGGAGCTGCCACATGGCATCGCAATGCATCATCAAAGGCGTGGGTAAATGTTACCCTTTTGATGTTTTGGGTGTTAAAATCTTTTTATCCCATTGCCTCACTTTCCTGCGTTGGCTTAGGAGGCGCCACGAGTCCCTTGTGGACTTGCGGACTCGCGGGTACAAAGGTGGCTTTTTGCCCCACGCAGGAAATTTCTCAAATGTCTCCCATGGCCCCGCCCATCTGAATCCTCCTCTGGGAAAAATTTTCTCCCCGCAGCCCCATTGAGACACCCCCCGAGGAAAATTTTCTCCCCTAGGCCTCTGAGCCTGCCCTTGGGGAAAATTTTTACCCCAAGACCCAGATATGGCCCATAACTTTTGAAATACATGGAGTTCGAAGGACTTATTTATATCATTGGAAAGGTGAGGTAATTTCCTATCTAATGGGAATGATTTAGGGAAGTTTTGAATGCATTAATTTTGACAAAAACTAAGGAGAATATTTTAAGCTGTTAGAGAATGGTATAGTGAGAAATTACCCTCTTAACCTAATTGATTCATCTAACGCTAAGTTTGGACCTTGATATCTTTTATAATTGTTGCATTAATAAAAATATAATCTATTATTAGTATTTGGCTTGAAAACTTGCTTACAACAAGCTCATATATCTTCTAAGCTGGTTGTAGACTCTTTGAAACAAAAAAAATTATTCCATAATTTTCGTACCTAATCCTAGGTTGTTCTTGGGTCTCAAGTGGCTTGTTTTTATGAGCGTTACATAGTCCTTGAATAAATAAAGTGGCACAAAGGTTGTACAAGACATTGACATTTGATTACTCTAATATTTTCTTGTTGTAGGGTATAGAAACCCTTGAGCACTAATGAATGTAATAGATCAAGTTGCGTCTCATGATGTTAATGGATAAGGACGTATGATGTATGGTTATTAATGATCATAAATATTTCTTTAGAAGGCTTTTGAACTCATAAAATTTCATAACTTTTACATTTGAACCTCTTTTGTTCCTCTTAGATAAATATGTCACTTATGCAGTAGTGCAGATTACCACGTGGTGATCGTAGTGTAAAGTATCCCCCTTCCATAATTGATTTTGAAGTTATTATATCGTGGAGCCTCTCTTTAAGTTATGGGTGAAGGAAACATTGATGCATATTTCCTCAACGATTAAATAGCTCCCTTGAAGAAATTTGAAAATCATATAGTTGTTGGGTTGTATCGGTTGTAATATACATTTATAATTTGAGTGTTTAACAATGATGAAATGAGTTTTTGCTTTAGGGTAACCACTCCTTGTAGTCACGAATCCCTAAGTGTAAATTGTGTGTCATTTGGTTTACAATTTTTCTAAAACAATGTAAATAGTGAGACCAAAGTATGACATAAGTGTAAAGAGTATAAGAGTAAATGATATTTTGGGTTAGGAATAATTTCATACTTGAATTCTTTATAACTTAAGATCTTAAATATGTAAATAAAATTTCATGATTGGAAAAATGTTGAATGGAATCAAACAAGTTATTAAAGTATATATCCTATAATAGGAAAATTAAAGTACTTGTGATGGAAGGATGTTAATGGGAAGAGGTATATTGAATCTAAATATGCCTTAAATCGTAAAATTTCTTCCTTGACTTCATGTTACTTTCCTTGTGTGAAAATGGTAAAATTCAAACATTGAATACAATTTTTGAGAAGTAAAACCTTAACATAAGAATGAGAGCATTAGGAATTTTGTATGTGTTTTGAAATGTGGAAAATAATTATTTAGTTATGTAGATTATTGTAAAGGAAAAATAGCCAAATTAAGTGTTTGTATTGTAATATGAATGTTAAATTAAATTAAGAATGTGTACGTGTTGGTCGTCAAATAGGACTTTTTAGAAGAGCAACAGTCAGGGGACAAAAAGTCCCTCCTCTTTAATGGGAGAGGTTCCCTTATTCTGAAACGAACTTATTTACAAATACACAGAACATTATTTTATGGTCAAACTTGGATATTACGAAAGTGTTTTCCACAAGGATCATCAGTTACGCCAGGACTGAGGAAGGGGAATAAGAAGATGAGCAGAATAGCAACATTCAGAATTATAGATAGCAGAATAATTCTTCGTGTATGCGAAGCTTCAAAGGATTTAAGACAAGATCATTTGCATTAGCTGAATGGGATTAAATTTAAAGACACAAAGTTCCGTAAATAACCTTCTTCAGATTTGTTAATCAAGGACACAAAGTTCCTTCTTGGTTGTACAAGATCACTGTACTTGCAAAACTGAACAGTATGCAATCAGAGAGACTAAACGAGTTAGGAACAAAATGATCTTCACAATATTAAAGGAAAACACAGAGACAACAAGAATCAGATAGACAAAGAATGGAAAGCCCTTTTGTATTGATTTCTTTAAGATCTATTTACACTTTCAAATAAATATTCCAAGTTCTTCCTCCTTTGTAAAATGGCGTGGAAAGGCCATTATATAGATTACAAGTCAGTTACTCTTCGTAACCGTTTCTTTTAACTAAAGAATAGTTAAGTACCGCCAATTGCAATACCTTAACTAATTACAAAGAATACGAAAAGAAAGGAAAGAAGAGGAAAGGAAGGAGAAGGAGACAGGTGGCCGGCTACTGGGAGGGACCCACTGTCTTCAGAATCCGCTGCCTGAACTTCTTCAATGACTCAGCTATATCTCTGCCACGAGGGACTGACGTGTTGGTTGCAGACTGAGTCCAAAATCCCAGACATTTCTCCATCTCTTTATCAAACTCGACGTGAGTATGATAGTCTTTGTTTGCTTCTTCAATGGCAGACTGAAGAGAACAAATTTCCTTTATCTTGTCCTTAGAGATGGAGTCTTCCTTGAAAAGATTATCTTTGACAAAAGCTCTGAACTGAGCTTTGATTTCTTGCAAGGACAAGGGAACGCCAGAGTTTTCATCCTGAAGATGACAATGCATATCTTTGAACGCAGCAGCTGCCAGTGTCTTGAAAGCTTCTCCCTTCTGCCAGCTATTCTTCATTTCTCCTACAGCTTCCTCCAGGACTTTGATTTTCCACTCCACGCTGTAGACCCAAGATTTTGACAGATTGTCCTTAGCATCATCGAAAATCTTGTTCGCCAGTAAGATGTTCTCATCTGTCTGGCCCATGAGGCGAAGGTCTACAATGCAACTACTCCAGAGCTTAAGCTCTTTATCCATTACCCCAATAGTAGAGGACAGCTTCTGTTGCAAATTATCTACCTTTCCATGTAGCTTAAAAGCTTCATCGATGAAGTTTAGTCCGGCAACAAGCATGTCATCTACCATGGCTTCGATAGCTCTGCCATAGACAGAATACTTGTGCATATCTTTAATACTTTGCACTTCATCTTGGCTTAGAATTACAGGAGGCGGTAGAGCAGTCAAGGGGGTAGGGTCCAAAACTTTGTCCTTAGACAAAAGTGACTTGATAAAACTCGTGAGAACTTGGGCTTGTTCTTCTAGCTGCTCAATCGTCTGCTGCCCTTTCTCTACCCTTCCAATGACCCTTGTGACTGTTTCCTGGAGGTTATGAATCTCACCTTCAGGAGTAGACTCTCCCATAGGGATCCTTGAAAGCTCCAAGTCAGATGTCAGCAAGTCTGATTCTGATTTGTCTACTGTGGGCTTAGCAATCTCCAGGAATTGCTGACCTTGAGCATCTGACACAATCCTGGAAGTAGTTCTGGCTTTCTTGGCACGAGAAGGAGTGGTGCCCAACAAGGCTGCTACAGCATCAAAATTTGGTCCCAAGCTTTGAGAGGAGGATTTCCTCTTCCTTTTGTCAACCAGAGGTTGCACCCAAGCAAAAGAGGAAGAAGAATCTGCAGGAGAAGCAAGGGGACCAAGAGACAGGGAGCTCATGACACTCAAGGTCTGTGCAGCTGTTGACTCAAGCTGAGATGTGGGTAGAACACTGGAGGTAATGGCGGTAGAAGAATCAGTAGCACCCGGAAGTTCAGTGCTCTGGACCTCCTTATCTTTATCTGCTGGATCTTCAGGAACACTTGCAGGAGTTGGCATCTCACTGTCTTCACTTTCACTGAGAACGATGATGTTCTCTGGCCCTATAGGCAACTCTGCTGTTTTCTTGGAGGGTCATTCTCTGCAGGCTCCTTCTTTACCTCTTTGAGTTTCTTCTTGTATACCTGGGTAGATGGAGAAGGAGTAGATTCTACAGTCCCAGCTGTTGAGGCAGGAGGGGTTTTCATTAGTGTTCCAGACTCTGGAACTGATGCCTCCCTTATGGGTGTCGAATCATCTTTGGAGCTGGATTCTCCTGAGTGCCTCTTGAATTCTCGGATCTTCTTACTGAACCAGACCCTAGTTCTGATCAAGACTGGAGCAAGAATCTCAGCCAGATCATCTCTCTCTTTCCTGTTCCAATCCAGGTCCTCCAGAGGAGTGTGCTTAATCACATTTTCATACTCATACGAGTATAGTTCAGAATTGTCATCCTGGAGACCTTCAGGAACTTGGTACAGACTGAGTTCTTGGATCAATTGCAGGGAGAACCTGCCACAATGCCTTCTTCTGGCTTCAAAATCATCTGCACAGTCAGCCCAGTAGTCTTCTGTATCTGCCCTATGATGATAGACTATCTTGAGGTTCTGTTCAATGAACTTCTTCAAGTCAAAGCAGGTTCTAGGCTTGAAGAAATGAACAGTGATAGGGACCAGGGCTCTTTCTATGTTCTGAGCATCCAGAGCTGTTTTGCATGTGTAGTTTCCCAGAGAGATGGGAAAGTGCAAGCCAGAAATCTTCTTGTCTCTGCAAGTTCTGTGCAACTTGTCTAGTTGCCTGCATACTTCTATCAGGGCCATTTTGTCGTTGCAGAACATGGGGAGCCGCAGAGGGGTGCTCTCATAGCCAGCCAGCCTGATATAGGAGAATTTCCTGAATTGAATGAAATAGGCTCCATACTGCGATATCAAGTTCATGGCTTCATCTGAAAACCTTCTAGCAGTATCACCTTCGAGCAATCTGACCACGTACATGGTGAAAGCATCATTGACCCTTCTGAAATTGCGGTTGCTGGTCTCCAAGGTGAACTGCGGGCAATAGGCATACACTGGATCATCTTTGTGTGCATCTACATAGGAGAAACCAAACCACTGCCTGGATGCTGCTAGGGTATACATCAGATATGAAGTCATGTAGAACTTCTTTGTTTCTTGGGACGTTGGATAGCTGCTCAGCCAAATTCATACTGATGATCTCTGCCCAGTTGATACTTTGTGTTCCCTCGCACACCATGCTGATGAGCGGGCACATCCAGAAATGAAATTCATTGGTGGAGGGCAAACCCATAACCCGAGCCAGTAGTATTATGAAGTCTGACAGTTCTTCATTGAAATCTGCCCGGAAAAGGGTTTTGGTCAGACGAGAAGGACCTTTCTTAGGGTTCTTCAACCAAGACTTCGCCACTCGAGCTTTATATTTATCACTGTCTTGGTCGAACATGGCCTGTGCTTGATCCCGAGAGACGACTATAGCATTGTCCATCTCCGGAATCCTCAGAGCAGCTCCAATGGCGGCAGCGTCCAGCTTGGCAATGAGCTCCCCATGTACATTTGTCAATTCGCTCGTAGCGGGGTCGAAGTGAGCTCCGCATGAAAGTACAGTATCAGCACACTGCACTGAGATAGGGAATCCTCCGGCGAAAGCTAAACCGCTATCATTAATCATCTGTGCCATTGGCGTAGGGTTTGCATCTGTCATTCTTGACCAAAAATCACCGAAGTCGAGATGACGAGCTTCACTGTCTCCGATATTGCTAACGGCAGACTCAAGTGGAGAAATTTGCTCCTGTCCCTGAAACTTGATCTTCATATTGATAGATTCGGAGCTGCGACCCAGACTCTGGAAGGAATTTGCAAATGGAGGGGGAATCGCGCAGGTTTTCAAATGGCGAGGGTTCGAGCAAAAGATAGCATGGAAGCAATGCGAAAATGCAAAGGGGAATGCTCGTTATATAGCCGTTTGGAGAGAGAAATGACTTTAATGCGCATTGAATACACAACCACCAATTTGAAAAATATCATACTTGGAGCGAGCGGGAAAAACTAAGTGTGAATGACACTAGGTACGCTTGGGACATGTGAGACGCGAATGCGCGAAACACGCGGCTCGGCCGGTTCGGGCGAAACAGGGAGAGGACGCACAAATGCATTTGGGACAAATGGGATGAAAATGTGCGAAGTACGCGATTCGGGTGTTTCGGCCGAAATTGGAACAGCGGGCCCATTTGGACTTGGGACATTCGGGACAAAAAGTTCCGAAGTACGCGACTTGACCGGCTCGGCCGAAATTAGGAAAGCTCGCACTTTTTCAAATGGGGCAGTTGGGACAAAAGTTCCGAAGGACGCGGTTCGGGCAAATCGGCCGAAAATGGGAAAGCTCGCACTTTTTAACTTTGGGACATTTGGGACAGGAAAGTGCGAAGTACGCGGGAAGGATGATTCGGCCGAAATTGGAACAACACGCAAAATAAGTTTTGGGACACTTGGGACAAAATTTTCCGACGGGCCCGAAAATGGGACAGCTTCGGGGATTTCGGCCGATCGGGGAACAGAGTGCATTTTTGTACTTGGGACAGATGGGACAAAAAGTTCCGACAGGCCCGAAAATCACACAAAAAGACCCAAAACACAATTTTTTTAACTTCACGACTTAGGCACTTCAGAGAAGAACTCTTCAACTCAAAATTTTGAAAATTTTACTCTTATCAGAGCGGGAAATTTTGAGTGGACAACAATACGTAGAAAAGGAGAATTTATCCTTGAAGGATAAATTATCTTGGAATTTATCCTTGCAGTATAAATTCTCTTAGAGTTTTGATCATAGCTAATATGTAACCATGGTAATGATGTGTTGTGGATTTTCTGATCCTTGAGTCATTTTTGTGGTTGGGTCATTTCTAGTATTTTTTGTTAGGGAAAGTGTGACAACGATGTGTATATGGTGTTATCATGTTTTATATGTGGGTCAATGTTTTGTGTAACGATCTTATGTGATGTTAATTTTCTATAGTGGATCCCATGTGGTGTTTTGTAGTGAGCATTTAAAGAAACAAATTCTTTTGGATAATTTAACTGTTGTATTTTGGTGTTTAAAATGTGGGCATTACGGGAATGTTAGCCACAAGTAGGATTGTGAGAAGTTTTATGAAATCTATGGAGGTTATTCGACATTTATTTCTAATTATTTTCTATGTCAATAGATTTTTCTTAAACCATGGAATCCCTCATGTGGGATTTTGGGATTATGTTGGTTTTTATGAATCATAGAGAATATTGGGACATTTATTTTTGTTTGGTTTCCCTGTAAATTTTATTTTCTAAACTATTAATTTTGTAATTTTCTAAATGATAACTAGTTTATTTTCATGCAAATATGTGGAATGCTTTGTGTAGTCTTCATGTTCCTCCAAAGATGATTTATAAACCCTCGCATGCTCAAAATATTATGAAAATTTTGTGGCCTACCAAGAGTTTAAATATCTAATTTGGTCCTATTAAACATATGGTTAACAATAAAAATCACTTACATATGCTCTCATAAAATAACTAGTAGAAAAAATTGAACCTTTTTTTCTGGTAAGACCCGTTCGTCTACTAAACATTACAATGTTTTTGTACAAAAACTTGAAGGAAAAATATTTAGCGATAAAACTTTTTATTATTATTAGAAAATAGTTTTTTAAAAGGGACTATACCAAGATTGATCATTTTAAAGAGAGATCAAAATATAGATTAAACAAATCAGACCAACAGCAAAAGGCATTCTTCCAAAATCAAATCCTAAAACCAAAAATACTACAACTAGAAAACAACTAGTTTACGGTGACTTCCTAGCAACAACTACTCAAAGAAGAACACAACAATCCTACATCCTAGATGTAGCGATGAGAGCACCCAACAAGGCATGGCTCATGCCTTGTCAAAGATAATGGAAGGTTTAGATTTAGTGTATCCTTTATTTTTCCTATCCACTACCTTCCATTCCTCATTTCCACCTTCCACTGAGATTGGAAGAAAAACTTCAATTGAATTTATCGGATGTGACCCTCAGTAAGGGGCATCGAATCACAATCTATCGTTGAATAAGTAACCTAAGGAGATTTAGCGATAAAACGTTACTCGTTATTTTTTATTTAGTTTCACTCCACTACAATATCACCCAAAAGATAATATAATTGTAATCAAATTGATCATAGATAGAGATTTTTTTTGCAATTTTGTTTATTTTTCCTGAAATCCATGTAGTTTCCCTTCACCAGATAATTTTATGAGAAAAGTGAAAGAGAGACAATGGGATTACTTCTTTCACCTATCATTGCTAACAAAAATTTGATATTGATAAGTGGGAAAAATTAGCAGAACCCAACCTTGTTACATCACAATGAAGGCTCTCAACACCTATGTACAACCAAAAGAGCGTTACGAACATGAAAGAACCATAATTAAGAAAAAATAGAAAGAAACAACAAACACACACAAAACTGCAACAAAAAACCAGCAGAAAGACAACAAATCTTTTTGCTATAGGAACTTTTTGTTCTAGGAGGTGAACTCTTCCACAAATTCCAATTTCTCCTTTTCTAGACAACTTGAGTTCAACTTTCCTCCTTAGGAATATCTCTAAAAAATTAACATTCAAATGTGATCTTTTCATATGATTTATATTAAAAGGGCCTTCCCAAAAGTTCAAAACTCTCATCCATCTATCTATGTTTTCATTCGAAATAAGATTAGAACAGAATGTACAATAGTTCTACCTCAACAATATTATAGACTAAATATTTCTTGATCTCCTCCTTCTCTTCTTGGATACAAACTTGTATTATGTATTTAATATCACTCTTCTTACCATTCTCTAACAATTGATGCATATTTAGTATTTGAATTTCATTATCCTTCTTATTATGATTATTAACTTCCTTCTCCACATGATTTTGATCTTCAAAATGGATTTCATCATTTATGTCTTCAACTTCCTAATTCTCTACGATATCATTTTATTCTTCTTGATCTTCTTCTTGCTATTTTTAAGTAACCTAAAAACTTCAATTCCCACTTCTTCCTCTTCTACTTCTTCTCTATAACCTTCCCCTTCATCCTCTAGAAGTTCCCCTTCTTCCTCTTCTTCTAGATCCTTGTTCTTCTTCTCATTGTCCACATCATTTTTGTTGTCACTTCCCCAAGAGTTGTAAATTTTCTTCTCCATTTTTAAATTTTTTGGGTAAGGTGACTATCAAAATTCCCTTGTAAAGGTCCCCTAAGAAAGAGCTAATTTCAAACAGTTAGTTGTTTTTCTAAATTTTGAGTTTTTGAGGCTTTTTCTTTGTTATGTGGGTATTTCAGGTTTTTTGTCCCTCATGTCCCAAGTTCCTCTGGGCCTCATGTTCCCCAATTTCATGATTTCCCTGCATAGTCATACATTTCCTCTATTTTCTGTCATTTCATGTTTTTGGAGAAATCATGTCCCAAGGACTGTTTGCGCCAATTTTATTCGACTTACCCAATCCTAGTGTTTTGCGAGATATTTTGGCTCACCGTGTTTCTAATGTACTAAGTGCTCCTTGACCTCAGTTTCCCTACAAGTCCTCTTTCTCCACTTTCCATTCACTATGGTTGTTTCATCTCCACACATCCCAGGTGTCCCACTCCCCATGGGTCAGTTGTGCACATTTTCTCTACCTTTACCACTTTTCATTGTCTTAGGTCGGCATAGAGTATTTATTACCTCATTTATTTCACCTCACCGACCTACTTGAATCAAGATGTGCATAAATAGTCAAGGTAATTGGTTGTTTTACCATCTCACTTGTATTTTCTAAAGTCCTTTAAGTTTCTCCCTCTCCACTATTTGTAGCCGTGGTCGAGTCCTGCTCCATTATTTTCAAATTTACAAGTACAAGGGAAGTTGTGAATCATCAAATTATAGCTTAGAGAACTAAGGGAGCTTTCTCACAAATACCTTCTGCTCCTACCATAAAATGAAGATCAATTACAAGGACATGAAAACCAATCCTTTTTGGACGATTATACTAGAGATAGGTGATTGCAAGACTCAACACCTTGATTTGGATGATTTCTGGGCACACATTAATTTTCAAAACCCTTCTCCCATCATTCAGCTAATTAAGGAGAGTGGAATTGCAGAGGTGGGGGTTTTCCAATTTCTATCCAATGTGTCGATACAATGTTAGCCTGTGGGTCATGCTTCAATCTAGAGACAAAGGAAATTTTTGACCCTCAAGGGCAAGTAGTGGCTCAACTTGATGAAAAATGTATTAGCATTGCTTGAAAAATATCCACGATTGAAGGATCGAACATTCTTACCAAATATCAGACACAAATTTTTAATCAAGATAGTGAATGGTGGTATAAAAGCAGAGTGGCTAAATCTTGGTTTAAAAATCCAAAGAAAGGAGCCTCAAGGCTGCCCAAAACAATGTACATGGTTGATTTCAATGAAGAATTGTAAGATGTTATCACTCTCCTTTCCAAGATAATGGGAATTCCCTTTACCAATTAATTTTAGTATTGAATGTGCCCTTATATAAATATTATATGTGAAGGAAAGCAAAGCTTGAATTGGGTAGGGATAATCTGTGACAGACTTAATGAAACAACTTGCAAATGTTCAAAGGACTCAAAATTTTTACATGACCTCTTATCTGATGTACACCATTTCCACTTACAGAGAATGGTTGGGTTTCTCCCTATTGAAGACAAGAAAGATGCTCCTATCTATGTGTACCATCCATAGTTAACCATGAAGATCGAAACCATCATTTCAGGAGGGTAAATAATGCATTCACTATGCACATCATCAGATTTTGGAAGGAGATCTTTGCTAGAATATTCTCAAATGAAGGAAAGCAACTGATCAATGTCTATGGCATCTTTTCACTCAATTAAGGAAATTCTCATATATATGGTTGGCTGGATTTGAGGGACAACCCCTAAAAATCCCTATGTATTTTAGTGATGAGATGGATTTGGTTGAGATATGCACAAAGTTGGATAAGTTGCATAGAACCTATAGGGATATGAAGATTGCAAGTATTCATTTCCCAGTCACATTGGGTAACTACACTTGCAATACTTGATTTATTTACTCAAAACATTGATAGAATAATTTCTCCTCTTACCCTTCATTATTATAAACCTAGAACTTTCTTTGATATTAAGGATTTCATTTCCACCAATTTAAGAATGGGTTTTCAACACCTTGCAGATATTGAAGACTATTGGGCTGATTTTTCTGATGATTATGAAGCTTGGAGAAGATACTATGGAAGATTATCTCTACAAAAATCAAGGATTTTGGTGTATATAATGTTCCTGAAGGACTTGAGGATGATGATGAAGAACTGTAGTCCCTTGAATATGAGAGGTCAATCAAACACACTCCTATTGAAACCATTGATTGGTTTGTTAAGGAGAGAGATGATTTAAAGGATCTCATCAACCCTGTCTTGGTGAGAACTAGGCTTTGGTTTGATAGAAAAATGAATATGATTAGAGAAAGAAAATATGGGTCTTCTTCGATGATACATCCACCCCTCAAAAATAAATACGTTCATCAATTCCTGAAGCACATGAATAATTAGTCTCTTCTCCACTAGAATCTTCAACTCTAGTGTACACAAAGAAGGAAAATGCTAAAAACGATGATAAGGTAGAGGAAGTTATCCAGGAGAATGAGAGGCTACCCTCTCCTAAGAAAATTGAAACAATACCTATGACAGATAAATTGTGGACTTTGGTGATGATGATAGTGAAGAAAAAGAGCAGGGAAAGCCAGAGGAAAATAATCCTAAGGAAAGCAGTGTGAAAAAGGATCAATTAAAGAAGCCAGTTTCAGAATCTATAGAAACATCTACCAAGGAAGCTCCCACCACCCAAACTGAGACCTTTGTGTTAGAAGTGGTTGTTGTACAAACTCTAAGTGTGATGAGTTAACCTACACTTAGGCCCATTGCTCCCTCCACTTCTAGTTAGTCTTTTTCCTGGGTATGACCATTTTTGGAAAGCAATAAAAGGAATACCAATTCAAGTATTTTTCCCCTTAATTTGATGCAATGGCATCCCTTCTAGGTACCACTCCTCCCCCTCCAGCTAAAAATGCTAAGGTCACATCTATATTGGTTTCAGACTCTCAAGGCCAGAAATTCATGGAGATTGTAAGGCCCAAGCTTGATAAGGATGAAAAGGACCTATCAATAGGTGATTTGGAATTAACAAGAATTTATCTTGGTGAATCAACACCTGAAAGTGAGGTACATAACCTGAGGGAGACAGTGTCTAGAGTGATTGAAAGGGTTGAAAAAGGGAAGCAAACATAGGAGCAGTTGGAGGAGTATAATCAAATCTTGTCAAGTTTCATCAGATCCTTGTTAGTAGAGGATAAGGTACTTGATCCAATCCCCTAGATTCCATCCCACCACTGTCATTTTGTCTAATGATGAAGTTCAATCCATCAAATATATTCATAAGCATGCCACTTATGTGAAGGAAATGGAATCCATGGTTGATGACATGATAATCACAAGTTTAAATTTCATTGAGGAAGCATGTAAAGCATATGACAAAATTGCTAAAATTCAGTTAAAGTTCACCACAACACTTAGTGGTTTGGATAGGGAACTGAAATTATGGAGTGAATGTATTCAGGATCTTAGACTAATGAGTGATATAGATGTACAAATCCTTTTGGAAAATAAGGTATTTGATGATGCAAATTTGAATCTATCTAAGCAGTGGGTTTTCAGCATTGACTGGAAGATAAAGGTTCTTGAAGAAGCCATTGGAGAACTCAGAACATGTTCGGGTGGATATCACGGATGCTAATAAAGAGTTCTTAGAAAATTTAGAAAATTTAGAGTTTGGAAAAGAAATGGAGAAGTGTCTGGGCAGTTAGACTCATGCAACTACCAATACAACAATTCCCTGGGGCATGGACATAGCAAAGGCATTGAAAATATTTAGAAATCAAGTGCTCAAGACAAAAGGGACTATAAGCACTTCTTTTGGCATCTCAACATCCTAGTTCATAATTTCATTTCTTATTTTAATATCTAATTAAGGTGGATATTATCTCTTTAGTCATAGGTTATGTAAACAAGAGATATATTGGGATTATAATATTTAATTAGATACTAAATTTTGGGATTAAAAGAAAGGAAATTGACAAGGCTCTTTTGTAACCATTTTCAAGTTATTTAAATAACTTTTCTTATCATTGTAAAGGATCAGATTTTTATATCTTAGATGTAAAGAAAATTGAACTCTTGATCAATACAGAATAATTTTCCTCCTCTCTCATGCTTTATCCCTTTCTATTCTCGTGTCTTATTCATATGAATCTATGCGTATTTAATCAAGAACTTTGTGTCTAAATATATGATGTCCCGTATTTTTATATGCGTAGTTTAAATCTTATTATTTTATCAAGCATCAAGATGATATCATTCTGCAATCTATGTGTCTAAAAGTGCCCCCCATCTCTTCGAGTTTCTAAATACCAGTTCTTCTATTCTCCTTTCTTATGTATTGAAAGTTATTTGAATGAAGGCATCTGAAATATCAAAATATTTTACCATTTTTTTAATTGTTAAACGCTTTTGACTAGAGCTATGAACCGGAGGGTTGGTGGGGCCCCACCCTACAATAATGTCCTCAAACAGGATATTACAATTAAGACCAACACAAACCACCGCAACCACTGAGCCCGCACCGATGATGCAATTTTTCTACCACAGCTATTTTTAGAGCCACCACCACCGCCAATGCCAACGATGTAATTTCTCCCACCATCAAGAACTACCAACTAAAACCATGAGATGAAACCATCGGTGATGCAACACCGCCACCACCAAACTGCCACAACCTACCGATGATGCAACATCCACCACCACTAGTAAACCACCCCGAAGGGATTGTGCCTTGTGGGATTTGAACTGGCTAGATCTAGACACAACCGTCTGAATTATTCGATCCACCCAAAACCCATTGGCTAAAGTGGCATTTGTTAACTCTCGTGCTGCAATTCCAGACATGCCTTGTCGCATTGAACACAAGATTCATACCTGACCCCTACCCCCTCACATTGAACATTGAGCCGGCTTGACATAGCGTCGAGAGACCACCTCCGTATCGAAGCGAGATGACCCTCCCGAACTTCCTAGCCAAGTAACAACGAGCTATAAAGGTGGCTAGTCTAGGGAATGGACTTGAGACCTCCCACATATAGCCCACATTCCCCCGCTAGGAGTAAAGCGACGGGCTTATTTTACCAACATATTGAAAAAATGATTATATTGTAAATAAGGGGTTTGGCTTTCCTATTTTTGTGTTCAATAATGGAACCTCTTTCATAAAGAGGAGGGACTTTAGTACACTGATGATTGCTTGTTTCCAAGATAAAATCATACAACCAACAATTTCTAATCTCTTCTAGCATTCGATCACCATGATTAATATACACATCCAATATTTGATCCTCAATGTCCTTTATTTGGTAGTTTTATGACTAATCTAACCAAACCTTCAAGCTAGAAGCTTTCGACAAAAAGTGAGTTCATTCCTTACCAATCTTCTTGAAAGGTGATATTTTTTTCTTTTAGTTATTTTTAGGATGAATCTAACCAAACCTTCAAGCTAGAATAATACAAAAAAAGTGAGTTCATTCCTTACCAATCTTCTCCAAAGGTGCAAAATTATATTATGATAAATTTCAACGGAGGAATTGTTCTTCTTAATTCCTTCGTAGAACTTTCTTCACCAAATATTATTGTCCATCTTGTAAATAAGATCAAAAATTTTGGAGGAAAAAAATTTCCTCATGACCAAAATTGTGCCATGATTAACATTTGGGCATGGAGCCCTCATATTCAATTTTTCGGATCATGATTCTATATCTAGAATGCAGAGAGATAGAATCTAGTAGAACTTGATTAACAAATGGATTGATATAGAATATAGTATGAGTTAACCTAGATCTAAATTTAGTGATATTATCAAAAGATATAAAGTTACCTAAAGATTTATAAATACTTATTAAAATATCCTTCTCCCAAAATTTGAGAGAAAATATGGAAGTCTTACCCAGATGGGAGAAACATTAAAATACTCCTTATTAGGATAAAATGATGGTTTCAATTTCTATAAAATGAGCCCATTTGATCCTATAAACTATGCCCCCATTAAAGCATCAATAAAATCCTCTTCAATATTAAATAGATAAAGAATAAACTATTAGACATCACAAAAATTTCCATATTGCCTTTAGGATTCCATCTACGAGTAATCCATTTGCGAAGAAACCAATATTCATGAGAATCCTCAAAAAAATTCCAATAAGAGATAGTTTAATTCACATCACATATCTATTCATCGATATAGTCGGGGTTGTGAAATGAACCCATCATCATAAATATGATGATAGATGGATTCTTGATACCCAAAATCCTCCTCATCTTTATTTTTATTATATTTCACTAACTCTTCCCAAAGAACAAACAAACCCATTTTGTTATGTTCTAACCACATCTTGTTCCATTGATTCTTTCTCTGAATCATCCAAACCCTTTTGAACTGGAAATATCAATCCCCATATCCCCTCTATAGTCCGAAACACCAGATTATAATTACACATAAAAATAAAATTTAGAAAACCCTAGCTCCATTGTGCTCATTTTTTCACTCGTACTAATAAAATTTGGATAGTAAATTCTATTATTATACCGAAGATATTAAATTAAATGGTGAAGGAGATGAAAATTTTCTATAAATATGACATGTGGGTGGGCTTGGGTCCTTAATCTCTACCAAATGATCCATCTTCGGAGCTCCCGATGTGTTATGTTTGTTCCACATATAGAATTTTGAAACCTGCCTTAAGGTTTCTCTATGTTCACTTGTTGAAAGTGTCCAATGGAATAGATGAGAATGGAACTCAAGATGATGATTACAAACTACATGTAACTCATCAATATCCCAAGACCTTGAGTTCAAAATTTAGATGCTAAACACTTTTATTAAACTAGAGATGTGAACTGGAATGACGGGGAGAGGAGCACTATCTCTAAGTGTGACATAAGGGTGGGATTGATTTTTTTAATGTTTTTTCAATGACTACCAATTGGAGTGCCCCGTTGTGTTCCGCTTAGTCCACATGGATAATTTCGACCCCTACATCAAGGCGTCCCCATGACCACTTGTTGAAAGTTTCCAGTGGAATTAATGAGAATGGATCTTGGGTTGATGATTATAAACTACTTGTAACTCACCAATAGCCCAATACCTTGAGTCCTAAAATTTTTGATGGTAAATGCTTTTAACTTATTAGAGCTATGAACTTGAATGGTAGAGGAGAGGAGAAATTTCTCTAATTTGGACATTCGGGTGGGCTTGGGTCCTTAGTGTCCACCAAATGATTCACATTCGAGTGCCCCACCATGTTCCACTTGGTCCACATGGAGATGTTTGACCTTTACCTCAAGGTGTCCCCATGGCCATTTGTTGAAAGTATCCAATGGATTCAATGACAAGAAATCTTGGGTTAATGATTACAAACTAATTATTACATACAAATAGTCCAAACTATCACTTTAGTAATGTTTTTGTGGAGAAATTTGAGATATTAGCTTTAGGTTCCTCCCCTCTAAAGTATGCTTAGTAGGTTGGGTTTGTGTATGAAACTAATTCACATCAAAATCATGGTATCTAGATAACTTAGATTCATTCCTTGAGAACCCGACTTCATAATCTAAACAAACTAAAATTGTAATCGAGGCCAAAGTAAAATATTAACCTTCAATTCCAAAAAAATTCAGTCATTATATATAATGATGGCTATATGGGATGCTATTGTAAAGGTAAGCTTGTATTGGAAATCTTGTTGTAATTTTTGAGAAGTGGTAACCGGTGTATTTTAGCAATGTAATGATTTATTATTGTAAGTGAATTTTGGAAAAAATGTGTATTTGATAATGGTTATATGGAAAATTTTGACATGGTTATGGTGTTGTTAAATTAGTGTTTGGATCAAATCTTGCAGATAGTGTATCCTAGCTAGTATGTGTGCACTTTCATGGTGAATTGAACTCATACTAGGTGGCATACATATGGGTATGGCCATCCTTCCATGCATAAATGCATACAAGGGTTAACATATCCATGATGCACCGCTTTAGAATCCATTTTCCTTGTTGTTATCATATATATAGAAAATTTTGACATTGTTGTTATTGTAGTCACTTGAGAAATTAGGAAAATGAAATAAGTTTTAGCTTTAATGGATGTAAACAAAATTTACAGTTTGATAATCTTACATGCTGATTATAATTATGTTTTAGTGTATATCAGTTCATGGTTTAAATAAATAAGTTCATTTCTTTAGTATATAATTTTTAGTATTCAAAAGACATTTATTTGCATTATGTAGTGTTACACACACACACACACACACACACACACACACACACACACACACACACACACACACACACACACACACACACACACACACACACACACACACACATCTTATCATATTGTTTTTGGAGAAAGAACACATTTACAGTTAGGAGCATCCCATATTGAAATTATTTTAAGGTTTATTAGTTTACTAAAACGTCTTTCAAAACTTAACTTGTGTCCTAGGATATTTTACACTATAATTCACACAACTCTTCTAAAAAAGCAAGATTTTTTTAAAAATTTGATTTTATACTAATAGGTAATTAACTTAAGGTCATCTCTAATATGACAAATATTTTTTTACTTCATTTCTTAAAATAGGGAGGCATTCAAAACCACAAGGCTATCATCCAGACTCATGCTAATGAAACTTATTTCGAAGCTCCCTTACACTTGAAGACGAGCATAAACTCCAATTAAGATGGAGTATCGTTTAGGTTTGGAGATAAGATCTCCTTAAGAAAGGATCAATGTTTAACAAAAAAAAAAAAGAGACAAATACAATTTACCTTGGTAAAATTTTTAGAAAGAGGGTTATATTGAATTCACCTTAAAAATATGCTAGTAATAACCAATCTTTTATTGAAAATAGGGATTTATCTTGATTGGGTAACAACTTCGTTTAGTCTTCTCCTGGTTGAGTTTAACACAAGAATACATATTAGGTTTCAAACAAATGAGTTAGAATTTAATGATTTATCAATCAATCTTCCCTGCTTACTATGGCGTAGCCATTTCCCAAAATCCAAACATTGATTACAGCTTCATTACCTTTTTACGCCCCACAACAAGAATTAGAGTTTATTATTATAGCTTAGAGTAAAAAGGATAGATATTTTAACATAAGAATAAGGTTTCCTTATCTTCCACTGAAGGACTCTTGAATTCATCAAAAGGATAACAACCTCTTATTTATTTTGTAATACTTTTATGAGGATTACCAAACCATTTTATTATGCCCAAAATGACATTATTTCCATAACCGAGAGGGGGTTTAAACACAAAGCTATAATTCAAGGAGTTCACCAAATCCCTAACAATGAAAACTAAACATGATTACAACATTTACTATTCAACACGACACACAAACCAATGGTGAAAACTGATTTGAATGTACCTTGACTTGGAACAAAAAGGTAATCAAAATTGGTCAAGCAACGCTATGCTATTTTCAATATTACTATATTACATTGAAAATACTCATAACAATGCTGTGAATAAATTTATATCTTTCACAATAGTATTTACAAGTTTTAGTTTCAGCTAGTTAAGACAACCTTACTCCACAATTACAGAAAACCCAAGGCAACAAGCCCTCCAAACCTCTCTACAAACACCATTCCAAGATCTACAATACATTAATCATTCGTACAAAGGAATTTTATAAGAAAAACCGAAGCAAATTCAACAAATATTTCTTCTTATTCTTTTCTCTACCCACAAAAGCCATCTGCACAATTATTAACTTGAGTCAGTTCATGAGAACTGAGCATGATAAGACTACACATAACAACAATATGCTACTATTTAAAAAAATCATGAAAGGAAACAATCTATTTCAAGAAATGGATCGAAGCTCTAACCACCAATCAACTTCTTAAAACAAGATAAAAAATTTCACCAACCAACTAAGAAGGAAGCCATATATTTCAGTTATGAACAATATCTCAACTAATCAAGGTAAGACCGCATACCTTATAAGTTAGAAACAAAGGTCAAGCGTATTGGGATTTCAATCATGTAATCCTATGTATTACATGATAAATATCTAATACTCAATCTATCAATCTCTATACTCTTTTACAATTCAAATATACTAGTTACAATCATTTTCACAAAACAACAATAGTTTAACGATCATTCCAGAAGGGTCCATTGGCTTAATAAGTTAGAAACAAAAAAGGAATATAAAAAGGGAGTTCCATCATGTAATCATATAGGTTATATGGTTGAAAATCTGATATTCAAACACACAAACAAAATCTTCTTATCTAATAAGTGACTTCATAGTTATTAAGGATGAGTGGAAAAGATGGCTATCAATGTCGAAATAGGCATTGCCTAGTATCCTAGCTACTTAAAAAAATCCAAGCACAGAATAAGGACAAGCCTTAAACTACTCAAGTTCATTATGCACGAAAGCATTCTAAAACATATATCCAAGTTTCATAACACTTTAGATTTATAACCCTCCATAAAAATCTATAGCTTTGATTTAACTAAAAGGATTACCACTTTCTTGTCACAAGCTATTTTAAAGTAACCCTTGTTACCACATTCAAAACCATTCTTAAATGTGCATCTACATATAACACTAGATGTCATTTCCTTAACGAAAATTCCTGTCAAAATCAACAAAATATCCATATATATAAAATCAACAATTTCTATCATGAGTCATCAGGATATTTATCTATATATGAACCAACCAATTGTCCATAACAAAATTATCAATTAAAAACAACGAGATAGAAGAATGTATATACTAGTAAAAGTCTTCCCATAAGAGAAAATTAAGCCCCAAATATTAGTTCTAATTTTAACTGAATACTATACATAACTGCACAAATGCATCACTAAATCATGGTAGTTATAAATAGTTACGGTTCAAGATCTATAAGGACAATCGATGTGCCCCTTAAGGAAGACCTAACACGTCTTGAACCAACTCCGATGATCATCAGGAATGACATGAAAACTAAGATTTGAATACATTACACTCAGATTCCAACATTCTAAATGCTTTATTCTAAAACCCCAACCCGACTTTAGCCCAAGTAAAATTACTTCAAGCTTGTAACCGCTCCTTCAAGGGAGAAAAATATTATCAGAGGGGGGTTTAACTATAAGTCATCCCGATTGCAAAAGACATGAATGATATCTTCCCCAAATGGATTTAATAAAAGGGACATATTTTGAATAACTCGAGCCAAACAGAATTCCGTCAAGGAGGAATATATACACCGGTACGAAAGCCAACAATATATCAATAAAAGTATGTATATAATTAAAGTATAAGAAATTAAGCTGAGTATCTAACCTTTGCTGCAAGCCTAAGGCATTAATCCAAATAAATCACTTCATTCAATGGGTCAACCAGTAGATATGACATGTGTACATTATGTGATGGCTTTACCAATCCAAAGCATACACCCACCAAAAAAGATACAAATGCAGTCACATGAGTTCATGATTTGCAGTAGGTTAGATATGTAGATATCATACGAAATAAGACACAAAAAGGGAGAGGTATAAATTCAAGCCGAAGAAAATATTTCTACTTTTTACAACACTCCAACAAGATACAGGTAATTCAAACCGTCACCACTACACATTTAGCAACATTTATTGTTATACAATAATTTTCAAGGGAAGAGGAGATATTTCACAGCCAGGTTTCTAAAACCATCATATATTTTTAAGAAAGTAATTACCTGAAGATTTTTTCTCAAAACGAAAGCACTTACAAGTCATCGACTCACATAGACACATGACAACACCATAAATATACATGTCGATGCCACACTTTCCCAATGAATGAATACTAGCAATGACCCAACCACAAGAAAAGGACTCAAGGATTGGAAAACCCACAACACATCATTTCATTAATTACATCTTAGTTACGATTAACATTCCAAGAACATTATTGAGCAAGGATAATTTTCCTCCTTTTTCCACCTACAAATTCTTAAGTTCATTCCACATTTAATTTACAGTTTGACCATTTTAAGTTGGCTTTTTATCCTTTACGGAAATTTCCATAACTTACATACTTATTTGGCATAATTCAAATTGCATATAAAGTACTTAATTATCTTGTTCTTATGTTAAGAATATGCTTCTCAAACATTTATTCAATGTCTACATTTTACCCTTGCAACTCAAGTGAATCTGACTTGATGTCCAAAAGCAATATTAGGATTTAAGGGGGGTGGTTTAGATTCAAGATACCTTTTCCCCATAAACATTATTCGATCACGGTATCTTTATTTCCCGATTCAACATTCCCAAAACAAGAAATTGTATTTAGATTATATATATATATATATTTTTTCTACTCAAAGTTTGATCTCACCAAGGGAAACTCATATTCTTTGTAACACATGAAAATGTTTAATTGAGTTATAAGGACTCCAAGAGTGGCATTATTCCTAACCTCAAATCTCATGTTTTTTTACTCTTATATGCTTTACTTTACATCACATTATGGTCTCATTATTACCATCGTTTTATAACAAAAGAGTTACAAAGTACTTGTCTAACATCTTGAAGAAGTACATGATTGGAAGCATTATAAACTACACATGAACCACAAGTGATTTGTGTTCAAGGTAAGATCCCATGTTCTACATTTCACGATTCCACATGTGAAATTTATTTTATTCTTAATGTCATAAAAGGGCATAACAAGGGATTACGGACAAGATTTCAGGTTTCCTGGGTTCTCTAAAGTCAACATCTTTCAAATCAATTTCATTTGCAAAGAGTTACTTATAATTTTCTACCCACAAGTTAACCTCCTAATCAACTAAGGTTTAGTTTAATTCCAATTTTCACTCAAGGATTTATGCCCTATTATAGATTAGATTAAGGTTCAAAAACATATTTATCCTATATAAACCCTCCATAAAAGATCAAGGCACTATATTGTCACTAGCCAAAGATAAGACATTTAGCTGAGAGGATCTAAAGAGGTTCATTAACAAAATTTTAAGTGATAGTACAACTATTTCACTAGCTCCATGATGTCATCTGGATCCCACAAGCAATTCATTCGATGAAGAAATTTAATTCTAAATCTATCTTCGGAAGACAAGGTAGTCCACTAGGATATGAAGGAAGAGTTAGCTCTACTTACTCCAGATAAAGTTTGACTATGTCGCTCCTATCTGTCAGGTTTATGATGATGTCACTAAACATACCGACTAAGATGATAAACCCATTCTTGGGCTCTTATTTACCTAAACTAGGAGGTTCCATCGAGTGTAAAGTTTAAGTTCATTCTATGGTTTCAATCTCTTCTATGGTAAAAGGATCACACATGAAGACATGTTATGCACAAATCTTATACTAGGGTTGAGTGTTTCGATTAAATCTCTTTATTACATTTACAAGGTAAGAATACAACACAGTAATTAATTAATTGTTTATTGAACACTGAAAATGCACTACAATATATTAACTTCAAATTCATTTACCATATATATATATAAACCTTTTTTACCATACGTCCTATGAATCAAATTGAAACTATGATTAAATACACATTTCCTAAGATATCCCTAAAACTAGCATCTCATACATATTAGCAAATTTCAAATATAACATTTCTGTAACATGAGACTACATTATACATATATTCATTTTACAATGACCTATATAAATTACAATAATAAATAATGAATTACACATCACCTTTTTCGCCATCTTTCTTGCATCCTGCAAAACCATGTGAGCATGAAATCAACGATAAATCATTGGCATGGAATCCACCCTAATCTAACATAATTAATGTTTTTCAGTTTCCCATTTACATATAATAATAATTACAATTTTCATTCGAAAGAAAAGGTTTAGAAACATGTATTCATTTTGCATTTCATTCATTTCATAACCAAGGAGAGAGAAAGAGAAAGGAAGAGAGAGAAGAGAAACACCATTTTGTCAAAAGTTCTATTTCACACAACAAGTTACACTATAGAGTTTTCAAATAGTTATTTACATGTGTCAAAAGTTTCCACGGTGGTTTGGCAACCCGACAGGGGTCCTACAACTTTCTTTTTACATTTTCTCTGCTAGCTACAAAAATGTTCAAATCAAGCTCGAGGCTAAGAAACCACTTTCAAACATTGTCTTCCGATGAGAAACACACCACGGTTAAATTTCTACATGTCCACTTATATACCAAGAGTTCATAGGAACTGAAAAAATTTGGAACTAGCGAATTTATTTACGATTAGCTTTTTTTCTAGGGCCATCGGTCATAATTGAGCCTAGTTGTTAATGATAAAAAGTTAGCTCGAGGGCTCAAAAAACCACATCCAAAACTAACGTTTGATGGATGAATGTGAAAAAGAAAATTCCTACAAGTTCCCTATATATGGAGAATTCATCAGAGTCGACAGACTAAGAACTAGAAAATAGTTTTCAAATGGCAACATGTTTTCTAGAGCCACAAGTCATAATTGGTCCAGTTTGACCTAGTCAAACTACGACCAAAGGCCTACAAAATGCCTTTTCCAAACTATCTAGAAAAAAAATTTTTCCCTAAACTGAAAGTTCCATGTAATTGTCTAGTAAAAACACTAGAGGTTTGCGAAGACGGATAATAATTTCTCTATCCAGGTTTCAAATGGCGGTTCAAAATGAAAGCCAACTTTTTAGATTTAACAACTTCCTACCACTACAAAATAGTGTAACAAGGCTCCTATAAGGGGTCAAAAAAGATCACAAATGTTCATTCGAGGGTCAATCCAAGGATTAAAGTGACACCTCACATAACAAGGTACATGAAGGAAGCTTAACCTCCCTTTTCCAGAGTTACGAAGGTTACTTTGTGAGTCCCCAAAAATTGCAATTTATCTAATTAAACCAGGAGATGGTCAACATATTTACCGAGAAGTCAACTTCAACTTGTCAATAAAACAATACTATAGTGATCTAGTTTGGTTAGGAAGTTTTCTAAATCACCTCAAAATGAGGGTTGAAGTTCATGGTTTACTACAAAATGGTTATTTTGATTGTGTGAGTTACGATACAACATTTTATTATTTTTAAAACAAGTTTATTTTAAAAAATTAAATATATGATAATCCTAAGCTTTTAAAATTTATTTCATTGCAAAAGAAAAAAACTAAAGAACAAAAAATTATGAAAGATAAGAGAGATGAACCATGCCTGGAATGATTTTTGAACGAGCAAGTCCTCAAAGATGTGGGATTTGACATTCACATCTCACTTAAGCATTTTTTCTTCAAATCCATTCAAGGTTTCCAAATTTTTTTTTTAAAATCAAAACTTCAAAGCCATTTCAAAAATCCCAACCCATGGATTATCTTCTAAAGCCATTAATAAATCACAATCAAAAAATAAATTCAAGATTATCCATTTAAGCTGCTTACAAGTATCACATACAAGATTGAATGATCTTTGTGATAATGCAATTCTTTCAAAGATCAAGAATCCATGATTTAATTAGGAACAATTAGTCATGAAGATTTCAATCCTCATTTTTTTTTCCTTCATTAAACCCTCTCGTAAATGCTAAACTTTTTCTATTTTTTATTAGAACATGGATTTCATTCAAACAAGATCCATAAATTTGCACTTTAAAGATTTGGTAACTAATTAATGACACACATATTTCCTCTTTCAATCCATAATGTTTTACAACTTTTTGAATTTACCTCTCCTCCTCATCATGATCAAATTCCATTTAAAATAGTAATCTAAAATGAAGAGAAGCATCATAGTTTAGCCAATTAGTTGTAAACTCTTGAAAAAATATTTTCATTCGATCACAACCTCATCATGATTTGAAATTCTAACCATTCATTTATCATTGAAAATGCTCTATTAGAAATTTCAAATCTTAAAAAATGAAAAACTATTTCCAATTTAATTTAGATTTTTTTAAATAAAAAAGAAAATGAGCCATAATTGATCAAATAAAGTTCATTTGGCTTGAAAAAAATCCATTTCAAACATTTCAAATAAAGATTTTCATCAGACATTTTCTCAAAAAATTTCCATTGAATCATATAGCTCTGCTTGTGTAAAAAAAATAAATATTAATTTATTTAATCAAGAATGATCAACATGATCATTCATGAATAAACAATGATGTTTCAAATGTGAAAAATTCAAAGCACATTTTCACTATAAACTTTGAAACATGAAGATCTATTTATTTTAAAGCTTCTAATTTCAAAACTCCAACTCAAAGATCATTTTTCACATAATATCTCATGATATCACTACTATTGGTCCAAAGAAATCCAAATTTCATCCACATTTTTCAATGGGCATTAAACCAACAATGAATTTTTTTTTAAATCCTTAATTCCATGATGTTCCATTGTCAATCCAACAAAAAATGATTTCAATTTGGCATTGAATTGGGTAAGAGTATCAAATAAAAGTGATCTCAGTGGATTTTCAGAAATTTTCGAAATTTATGAGTTAATAATTGAATGTCTCAAAAAACTATGGCCCTCCATAGATTCATTTTCATCTCATTCATTTCAAAAAAATCTAAAAAATGCTAAATCTAAATTTACAAAAAAATGGGTTTGTGCATGGTCCAAGCTACCTAATATCCCAAAAATGATTTAATCAAACTTTTTTTCAAAAAAGAAATGAACTAGTTCAGGCTCCTTATTTGGGAGATGAGCCTCCTGCCTTCACAATCAAAACTCACCTACCCCACTTACTCCACTTTCCTTCACCACATTTTTACACACTACACACATGCCTAAATTTTTTTAAAAAATTATTTATTTATTTATTTTATTTTATATCCTTTTTTTTACATTAAATGCATTTTTCCAATGTATAAATGAGCATCATCCTCAATGTGACAATAATGTAGAAGTCGATGAGGAATATAGTCAAATATTATAATAATGACACATGTCACCCACTCAAAATCCATACCACATGGTATCCATCATCACCACGAACTCCATCAACTAATTTTTATTGCAATATTTTTTTTATTTTTTTTTAATTATTTTATTTTTATTTTTAAAGCTTAGGCTACTTACATTTCCCTCCCCTTATAAGAGCATCATCCTCATGTCCTTGATGCAACACAAATAAGTTTGAATTGAATTAAAGAAAGTAATAATGACCCATGTCGTTAACAAAACAAATAACTTACTAAGTATCAAAAGTGCAACCACAAGGAAGAAAAAACTAATTTTTGAATATCTTAAATTATAATGTTTATGAAGATTGGTATTTTATTTTTTTTACTTTATTACTTAGTTTAGTATTTTTTCTTTACAATATTTCTTAATCTCAAGCTCTTAATATTCATTGTTTAGAATTTTAATTGTTTATGTTTTGTGGGTGCCCAATAGTAATTGGCATCAAGATGTCACACAAAAAATTAACACAACACAAACAACCCATGAGACATCTTGCTACATACTTTCACGACTATATCACATCACAAGGCCTCTAATTCCACCATGGAAAGACAAACAAGTAGTCCACATAACAAATAATTTCCAACAATTATGTCATAGACATAGATCCAACACACACATGTGACTAACAAAACAAAATCATCATGATTGATACATATACAACTGGTATCACATGACCCAAAAAACCATGAATATACCAACATAGTGCCAAGACAATATCTAATAGTACATATATCAACCAAGGGAGCATCAAGCCTCAAACATAACAATGTCTAACAAGACTCACAAGAGTACACATAAATAAAAATACCAACTCATCCACCTCCCAAAACATCACAAAAAACTCCATATACCTCCCAAAGCATCACAAAACAACTCCATATATCTCCCAAAGCATCACAAAACAACTCCATATACCTCCCAAAGCATCAAAAAAAATCATATCATCCCAAAATCACAACACACTCCATATACCTCCCAAAGCATCAATCACACCCACACAAATCTCTTATGCCTCCCTCAAGTATCTCTTATGCCTCCCTCAAGTCTCTTATGCCTCCCTCAAGTGTCTCTTATGCCTCCCTCAAGTAAAAAAATAAAGATAAATTTTTCCTTTTCGCTCCCCAAAAGAGGTCGGTCACCCTATGGCCCTAGGCACATAAGAGTCCAAACACCTCTAACCCAAGTGACATAATAACTCATGGTTCAACAACCCGCTAGTTATCTATAACTCCTTGGGGCGTACCCCATATACAACGAAGCGGGTCCATAGGTCCCACCACTCCATGGTGAATCCCATGACCCTATTCCAACACATTACGACATTAGAACCAACATAAAAAACCATTCAAATGCCAAGTGGCAAAGATCTAAAGCCTTGGGCTAGGCTATAAAAATTTTAAACTTAAAAAGAAAATTTAAATCTAAGCAAAACAAATGGCCAAATAACCATAGTTAGTGCAAAAATCTGCATGTTAGTGCATCAACCAAATAAATGCCCAAAATATAAGAACATGTCAATCAAGAAAATTGTTGGTTCTAGCAAGAAAAGGGAAAGTTTTCAATTTACGAATAAAATACATGTATAGGAATAACACATTACAATAACTATGTGGCCTTATATGGCCACCAGGGGGGTACTCAATGAGTTGTTGGCACTTGAACATCGAGCCTCAGCTCATAAAATAACATATCAAATAATACAACTGTCATCATCTCTATCTGAATCATCCCGCCACCACTTCGACAAGGCTCAACATAGTCAAAATCACATAGGTTGAATCCATACGATAACCATATCGGGAGAGAGAAAGGAGTACAAGTCACCATCTACTTGAGCCTAAGGTGTCTCGAAACACAATATGCATGACACCCATTGAGCAAGTGCCACACATACCAAATGAACAAAAGTGGGTTTTCAACCTATGTGAGGCTCCACTTCCTATCTCATACTCGGCTCGAGTGACTAGTCAATGGTACACATTTCCTCACTCCAAACATACACATTTTACCAATTTCCCTTAGGGTCAGTTAGTGTAGGGTCCACAACATAACATATAACTACATCACTAACACAATGGTGATTCACGCACATTAACCATAGCGTATTACGCATGGTATATATACATGGTATAACACAATCATTACTTTTATGGGTTACGATACATCACATTACCACATTCTGCACCCAAAGTGCAATCACTATACACTAGGGATCATACACTCACCATATTCCCCTAAATCATGACATGAACCATCACATTTTACATGAATTATACATATGAGGAACACAATGTATAACCTTACAACATATAGTCAATTCCAATTACAACATGGTGACACACACGATTCATCACAACATGGTGATGACATCACAATAAAATCCAATTCACTTTACAACAATATTTTTCATGTAAAACATCAATACACCTTCATATCACATAATGCCAAAATGCTCCAACACTCCACAATCCACAATAACATTCTTTTTCACACACAATAAGGTGGTACATCACACATGAACTCTTCCTAGAATCCATGAAAAGGAGAGAGAATACTCTCATCACAAGCACATCAACATGATAAAAAATGCACTAAGTGACATACACAACATGTGCATTCACAATATCACAATTACAACATAGTTCACATCACACTTATATCACATTACTCTTCCAATATCCACCACCATCATGCAACACCATCACAACTCCAATCTTCCCCAGAGGTTCGAGAGCATGAACCTTCACTCTGATACCAAATGTAATGCCCACATTTTACACACACAAAAACAACAATAAAAATACCAGGATAATTTTTTTTTTACATTGCTCACTACACAACACCACAAGGGCTCCAAGTAAAGAAAACTCAAAATGCATACGACACTTACAAGTCATCGACTCACATAGACACATGACAACACCATAGACATGTCGATGCCACACTTTTCCCAATGAATGAATACTAGCAATGACCCAACCACAAGAAAAGGACTCAAGGATTGGAAAACCCACAACACATCATTTCATTAATTGCATCTTAGTTACGATTAACATTCCAAGAACATTATTGTGCAAGGATAATTTTCTCCTTTTTCCACCTATAGATTCTTAAGTTCATTCCACATTTAATTTACAGTTCACCATTTTAAGTTGGCTTTTTTATCCTTTACGAAAATTTCCATAACTTACATACTTATTTGGCATAATTCAAATTACATATAAAGTACTTAATTATCTTGTTCTTATGTTAAGAATATGCTTCTCAAACATTTATTCAATGTCTACATTTTACCCTTACAACTCAAGTGAATCTAACTTGATGTCCAGAAAGCAATATTAGGATTTAAGGGGGTGGTTTAGATTCAAGATACCTTTTCCCATAAACATTCTTCGATCACGGTATCTTTATTTCCCGATTCAACATTCCCACAACAAGAAATTGTATTTAGATTATATATATATATATATATATATATTTTTTTTTTTCTCAAAGTTTGATCTCACCAAGGGAAACTCATATTCTTTGTAACACATGAAAATGTTTAATTGAGTTATAAGGACTCCAAGAGTGACATTATTCCTAACCTCAAATCTCATTTTTTACTCTTATATGCTTTACTTTTACATCACATTATGGTCTCATTATTACCATCACTTTATAACAAGAGTTACGAAAGTACTTTCTACATCTTTGAAGAAGTACATGATTGGAAGCATTATAAACTACACATGAACCACAAGTGATTTGTGTTCAAGGTAAGATCCCATGTTTCTACATTTCACGATTCTACATGTGAAATTTCTTTTATTCTTAATGTCATAAAAGGACATAACAAGGGATTACGGACAAGATTTCAGTTTCTTAGGGTTCTCTAAAGTCAACATCTTTCAAATCAATTTCATTTTGAAAGAGTTACTTATAATTTTCTACCCACAAGTTAACCTCCTAATCAACTAAGGTTTAGTTTAATTCCAATTTTCACTCAAGGTTTTACCCTATTATAGATTAGATTAAGGTTCAAAAACATATTTATCCTATAAACCTCCGTAAAAGATCAAGGCACTATATTGTCACTAGCCAAAGATAAGACATTTAGTTGAGAGGATCTAAAGAGGTCATTAACAAGATTTTAAGTGATAGTACAACTATTTCACTAGCTCCATGATGTCATCTAGATCCCACAAGAATTCATTCGATGAAGAAATTTAATTCTAAATCTATCTTCGAAGACAAGGTAGTCCACTAGGATACGAAGGAAGAGTTAGCTCTACTTACTCCAGATAAAGTTTGACTTTGTGTCGCTCCTATCTATCAGGTTTATGATGATGTCACTAAACATACCACTAAGATGATAAACCCATTCTTGGGCTCTTATTTACCTAAACTAGGAGGTTCCATCGAGTGTAAAGTTTAAGTTCATTCTATGGTTTCAATCTCTTCTATGGTAAAAAGGATCACACATGAAGACATGTTATGCACAGATCTTATACTAGGGTTGAGTGTTTCGATTAAATCTCTTTATTACATTTACAAGGTAAGAATACAACACAGTAATTAATTAATTGTTTATTGAACACTAAAAATCACTACAATATATTAACTTCAAATTCATTTACCATATATATATATATAATACCTTTTATATATATACTTTTACCATACGTCTATGAATCAAATTGAACTATGATTAAATGCACATTTCCTAAGATATCCCTAAAACTAGCATCTCATACATATTAGCAAATTTCAAATATAACTTTTTTTATAACATGAGACTACATTATACATATATTCATTTTACAATGAACTATATAAATTACAATAATAAATAATGAATTACACATCACCTTTTCACCATCTTTCTTGCATCCTGTAAAACCATGTGAGCATGAAATCAACGATAAATCACTGGCATGGCATCCACCCTAATCTAACATAATTAACATTTTTTAGTTTCCCATTTACATATAATAATAATTACAAATTTGCATTCAAAAGAAAAAGGTTTAGAAACATGTATTCATTTCATTTCATTTCACTTCATTTCGTAACCAAGGAGAGAGAAAGAGAAAGGAAGAGAGAGAAACACCATTTTGTCAAAAGTTCTATTTCACACAACAAGTTACACTATAGAGTTTTCAAATAGTTATTTACATGTGTCAAAGTTTCCACGGTGGTTTGGCAACCCAACAGGGGTCCTACAACTTTCTTTTTTACATTTTCTGCTAGCTACAAAAACATTCAAATCAAGCTCAAGGCTAAGAAACCACTTTCAAACGTTGTCTTCTATGAGAAAACACACCACGGTTAAATTTCTACGTGTCCACTTATATACCAAGAGTTCATAGAACTGACAAAATTTAAACTAGCGAAAATGGTTTATGATTAGCAACTAGTTTTCCGGGGCCATCGGTCATAAATGAGCTAGTTGTTAATGATCAAAAGTTAGCTCGAGGGCTCAGAAAACCACATCCAAAACTAACATTCGATGGATGAACGTGCAATGAAAACTTCCTACAAGTTCCCTATATATATGGAGAATTCATCAGAGTCGACAGGACTGAGAACTAGAAAATAGTTTTCAAACGTGCATGTTTTCTAGAGCGACAAGTCATAATTGGTCTAGTTTAGTTTGACCTCGTCAAACTACGAGAGGCCTACAAAATGCCTTTTCCAAACTAACTTGAAATGTGATTTTTCCGAACCGAAGGTTTCAGGTAATTGTCTAGTAAAAGTACTAGAGGTTTGCGAAGGTGGATAATAATTTCTCTATCCAGGTTTCAAATGGCGGTTCAAAATGAAAGCCAACTTTTTAGATTTAGCAGCTTCCTACCACTACAAAACAGTGTAACAAGGACTCCTATAAGGGCATCAAAAAGGTCACAAATGTTCATTCGGGGTCAATCCAAGGATTGAAATGACACCTCACATAACAAGGTACACGAAGGAAGCTTAACCTCCCTTTTTGGAGTTACGAAGGTTACTTTTTGAGTCCCCAAAAATTGCAATTTATCTAATTAAACCAGAGATGGTCAACATATTTACCGGAAGTCAACTTCAACTTGTCGATAAAACAATACTATAGTGATCTAGTTTGGTTAGGTAAGTTTTTAAATCACCTCAAAATGAGGGTTGAAGTTCATGGTTGATTGCTAAATTTTGATTGTGTGAGTTACTTATACAACATTTTATTTTTTTGTAACAAGTAATTATAAATAATTAAATATATGATAATCCTAAGCTTTCTTGAAATTATATTTTGTTGCAAAAGAAAATAAAGTATGAAATTATGAAAGATAAGGAGAGATTAAATGAAAGATAATTTGGAGAGATGACATCTGCCCAACCCAACTAGCTCGTATAGCAAAATGAAACACAGATCTGACATAGCTTGTCAAAAATTAGTTGAAATTCTTGAGAAAAATACCCCACATCTCTCCATAGCACTCTTCAATGGTGACCATGACTGGTCCAAGCTAAGAACTAATGTAAGTTTCAGTCCAAAGTAAAATGGCAACTCAGGTGCTCAGTTAATTCATAGATTTCAACCTAGAAAAACTTTACACATCCCCTTGAAGCCAAAGCGGCATTTTCCTTTCTATCAATGGAGGTCGTTCCTTGTGTCAAAAGGAAGTGAGGCACAAATATGTAATTTATTCGAACCAACATACAAGCTCAGAGCATAAACAGGTGTGAAACGCGAGCTACAAAGGAGGAAAAAAACTAGAAATAGAAGCATGAAGAGAAATCAACAATCTTTTATTCTCTGCTAATTCTCCCTCTCTGGCACGATATCTCCTAAAACTAGTTTCATCTACCATGCATACGGTTCCACATTTTTCATCCACATCTAACAAAGTGTTTGCAACTGCAACATCTTACAAAAATTTTGTATCTTTATACCTTATTGTAAGTCCATACTCTTTTAAGGGGGTAATTGTAGGAAGTTGATGGATAAAAATGGGGTCATTCGTGGATCTCATATTGTAAAAAACAGAAAATCTCAACTTGTAGGGATTATTAGCAATACACGCATTCAAAATTAGAAAAAATATATAAATATGAATCGTAGCATCCAGAATCTAGTTTCTAAAATACTAATTTTTTTAAAAAATGGACAAGTTTAGCTATATTAAACACTTAAAATTATATGACTTGGTTTTTTTTGAAAAAAACTTATAAGATTGTAGTCCGTTTTCCCATGATTTGGATGACGAAATCTTGTTATTTTTTTTTCATTTGGTGAAAAGTTAGATGTAGTTGTCTATCTTGGGATGGATTTTATTTTGTATTTTTTCGAGCAATATTTTTTTTAATAATTTTTTTCGTGAAAGTGGTCTGAAAATATTTAGAAAATAGAGTGCTTTCCATTTGCCCACCATAACAATATCAAAAAAATATCGAAATAATTTTTTTAACATGAATAGAACTTTTCCACATTTGGGATTGTATAAGTTTTATCACATTTTGATAAGTGAAACAAAAGTTACAGAGTATTAAATGTAGAAATGAACATTCACGGGAAAATATGTCTTAAAAACCTATTGTTAATAAAAAATTATAAAATGATATTTATTTTATTCTATTCACTTTAAAATCAATATTTCTATGAAGCTAACAGTCTCCCTATGTGATGGTACCATTTTTTTGAAATGTTTATAATTTTTTTAGCATGGTTCAAGTCTTTAGAAGATAAAATTTGATGTTTTTGACCTTTTACACTTCATAATGACCTTCCATAGCTTTGGTTGGGGAAAAAAATAGATTTTCTAAGGCTTAGGTGCAGAAGATAGATCCACGATCATGGTTTATAAAGCGCGATCATGGTTTTTTAACATAAACTACGAGCACACTTTATAAACCATGATCATAGTTTATAAAGTGTGCTCATGGTTCATTAATCATATTTACACATATCCCAATGTCTGAATTACCATGTGATTTTTACTCTCTAACCTTACCATATGAATTACTTGTGAAATTTTGTCTTTTTCTACATGTTTTTCTTATCACCGAAGCAAACATCATTGGAGACAAGAAATGAAGTCAAAAGGAACTCATTAAGTAAAAAACACCAAATGAATTAGAGGCCAACAAAATTCAAATGCTTGAGTGAATGCAGAATCTTCGTGAATCAAGAAGAGGTTGATCTTCAACCCCAACTTTGTAAGAAATGAAGAACCGGTAATGTTTCTACTTTCAATGTTGAAGTTGAATTAAATACTCGTGATGAAGATGTTTTTCTTACCGTTAATGTTGAAGAAGAATTAAATACTCATGATGTAGAAAATGTTGAAATTGAAGGAGTCAATGAAAATGTGAATAAAGAAATTCATGTTGAAACTATAGATAGGGCAAAATTTGACAAAAACACCTCTTAGGATTTTACGTAAGAAACCTACTTTTTTATTGAAATTGACGAAAACATTTTAACACCAATGTCTAACAAACTTTCTAAATGAAAAATCAGAAGAAAAGCCACTTTGAAATTTGGGATAATCATTTTGAAATTTTAAATGATTCCCAAAGATGTTAGTTGTTGGTTAGTTTGATGAAATTGATTAAAATGAGACCTACATTAAACACCTTAGGATTGATGACATCTAATATATGTGGTCAAACCTCTTGATTGTTGAAAACCTTCATGATGCATATCGCCTTTGTTTGTTTGAAGAGATGCTTTTGGGATAGTCATATTGTGCATCGTGTACTTGCTACTAGTGTTGTAAGTGAATCAATAAAAAACAACGTTTTATTACGCAAACAAGTCAAATGTTGCAAGTTAATAAAAAACCTCTAATGAAAGCAATTGAAAGATGTAATATCCTTGATCACTCAATAACGCCGATTTTTGGGTATTTTCTGCTAGAGCACCGCGTAAGGACAAAAATAATTATAATGCTATAAGAGAAGTTGTTATTCAATTTTGGCATGATAACACTAGAGTTTCACCTAATAAAAGAGATGTTATAAAACAGAGAGTTGGTTCTAATAATCATGAACCACATCCAAAGCATTTCTTAGATATGACTCAAACTCAATTTTTTCGTAAGTTTGAATAAGAGAATCTGGAAATTAAAATTAGTCAACGTTTTTTTGAAATGTTGAAACCATTCTATGAGAAAATCAACCACGCTCGCACCACTTTTTGTAGGCAACATGTTGAATTTGTGATGCATTATGCTAAGTTTTTATGTATTCGTTCTATTTTTCATTCTAAAACTATGTTATCGGGATGTGGTGTTTAAGTTCCAACAATATCTTCCAGGATTTCATTCCTACTATATTTTGGGAAAAAGAATTTGGACAATTTTTTTATAGTCGAGATTTTTAGATGGAAGTTGTAGTACACATGTGGTGGATTACCTAAATTGGAAAGTTGTATCCATGAGAAAATTGAAGGTACAATAGGACATAATTTAGTTGAGTTTGATAAATATAAATCATTTACATACCGGTTGAAAGATGAAAAAAGTGTAAACGGTGTGAGCTAGTTACTGAACAAATAATGTTTTCTAATTTTTGAGAAAATTTAAGGATGAAATTGTTTATGAGTATGCTAGGCATACACATAGAGCTTGATGGATGGATGAATAGTTCAAGATATGAAATGACACATTTCCTATTGGTACTATTGTTTTAGTGGTCAATTTTTCGATAATTACACATTACGAACCACAAATGGAGGTTCAATCACAATATTACAACTCGGTACAAGTCACCATTTTTGTGCATATAGCATTTCTACATTCTCTAACAAGATCAGAGAATGATCAATTTTTTTAAGAGAGTACCACTTTTATATCAATGATGATCGTACTCATTCTATTGAATTTGTGCAAGGGTGTTTCCAGTTATTTTATGGAAATTTGTATGATAGGGACATCCACTTCAAACAACATTATATATGGTCGATAATTGCATGTATTGGTTTAAGAATGTACGAATGTTTTATTGGATGAGAAGAATGCATGTCAAGATGGGTGTGTAACATATTCGGAGTTTCATTGAGGCTGGACATGGAAAAGGAGAGCATGATGGTATAGGGGCATGTGTGAAAAGAGCTCTTGCAAGAGAAGAGTTGAAGTACAAATATGGTGCTAAATTAAAAGATGCAAAGAGCATATTGGAATGGTGTATTGACAACATGGCTTGAGGTTCTCAAGAAAATTTCAGAGTTCGCAGATATTTTTGGTTGATAAAGGAACAAAAAATTACTAACTATGAGGATTGTATGACACTCACTGGGTCCAGTGATATGCACTCATTTTGAAGCTCAAACGCTACTTCGTGGGTCGTATGGACAAGAAAATTGACATGTTTTTGTGCATCTTGTATCGAATTTGTCAACTGCTGAGTGTTATTCACAAGAATGGGTGGATGGATGGATTTGCGGGCCTCTAACTCCGCTTCCTGGTTATCAACCTCCACAAGCATTACGACTTGTTTTTGCAGATGAAGTTGCACATCCAAGGGATTTGATGAAATTTTGACTTTGGTGCGACAAGATATAAATGGTTACTCATTTATTTTTTGTATTGAGTTATGTCCATTGAAATTTTAATATGTAATTTAAATTTGAGTTGTTCAACATTTGTTTTTATATGGCATGTGTTTGCAGTTATTGTGATAAGACAATGAAGAAGGAACAAACTATTTCTTATGTCATTACATCGAGGAAAGAAAGAAGTTGAATTATCCTATTATATATGGCGAATATATTGAGTATCCTACGGGGTCGGTGGTAGTCACTGGAACTTGGCTTGACGGTTTCCATTGAAATATTCCTCTATTTGGGTGTTTGAATACTTTGAAACACACGGGAAAATACTCTTATATTCGTATCTAGTTCTAGCGAAAAATATTCAGATGTATAGATATCAAGGAAGGCCCAATAACAAGATTCTTTGCAAGGTTCAAGAGTCAAATCATGAAGCAATCTTGTCCACTATTCAGAGTAGATCCAATCTTGATGGTTCATTGGAATGAATTTACAATGCTCATGTCCAGTATATATAATTTTTTGATATATATAAATTTGTTACTTAGATAGATTTAAGTTCATATACTTTATTTTAAATTTGTGTATTTTGTATATATCTAGCATGGTTTTGATTTGAAACTTAAATTTCTTTGACTAAAACTTTAATGTTTAGGTTAGTGGTGCTTAAAAGCTTCCACCTTCACGTGGTTGGCTTTGTTAGTAGAGAATTTTAATCTCTCAAAGATAAAAGAAGCTTTCAATGTTTTACAAGAAATGAGAAGAAATTAACAACAATTTATGTACCCATGAAGGGGGTTCTTTGCTCGGAGGAGGTAGCCTAGAAGCACTTGGTGCTTAGAGAACCAAAATGACTCCTCCCAAGTGATTACAAGACCATACCTACGTGTGCACAATTTTTTGGTGCCACGACCCACCGTTTTCAAAATATAATGTTTAACAACCTTACACTGTCTCAAACCGCACTATTTCGCGCACTTGCAAACAATAG
Organism: Taxus wallichiana var. yunnanensis; assembly: GCA_018340775.1. Taxonomy (NCBI): domain Eukaryota; kingdom Viridiplantae; phylum Streptophyta; class Pinopsida; order Cupressales; family Taxaceae; genus Taxus; species Taxus wallichiana. Next base: position 119,309,298 of record CM031241.1, on the reverse strand, counting down.
GGCAGCTAGAGCACCGATCCGGGAAGGAAAAGACTAAGAGAGGATATTGTAGAGCATCCCTACACCGACGTGTTTGATAAGATGAGACATCTCTAGGTGACATGGATTACGAGTAGTCACCGTCAAAGTTGAACGATATTTTGGTCTCGGAGATCTTAAGGGACTACGCCCAAACAAAGTAGCACGGAAGCAACGACCTTGTGACATACCAAAAACACCTACTCTAGCATTCACCTAGCCACCTAGACATGTCGGTTTGGTGCCACAACCCACCATTTGTAAAATATAGCGTTTGACAACTTTACACTGGCTCAATCGCACTATTTCGCATGTTTGCAAACAATAGGGCAGCGAGACCACCGATCTAGGAAGGAAAATCCCGAGAGAGGCTATTGTAGAGGGTCCCTACGCTAAGGTTTTGATCGATGAGACGTCTCTAGCACCACGGAGTTTGAGTAGTCACCCATCGAAGTTGAACAATATTTTGGTCTCAGGGTTCTTAAGGGACTACACCCAAACAAAGTAGCCCGGAAGCAACGACCTTGTCGCGCACCAAAACACCACCTCCTCTAGCGTTCACCTGGTCGATGGATGTGTCGGTGTATTTGGTTTGGTGCCATGACCCACCGTTTGTAAAATATAGCATTTGACAACCTTACACTGGATCAAACTGCACTATTTCATGCGTTTGCAAACAATAAGGCAGCGAGAGCACCGATATGAGAAAGAAAAAACTAAGAGAGGATATTGTAGAGGGTCCCTATGCCAAGGTGTTGGATCATATAAGATGTCTTTAGGTGCCACGGAGTCCGAGTAGTCACCCGTCGAAGTTGAACGATATTTTGGTCTCATGGCTCTTAAAGGACTACACCCGAACGAAGTAGCCCGGAAGCAACGACCTTGTTTCGCACCAAAACATCACATCCTCTAGTGTTGACCTAGCCACCTGGACATGTCGGCACATTTGGTTTGGTGCCATGACCCAACGTTTGGAAAATATAGCAATTGACAACCTTACACTAGCTCAAACTGCACTATTTCACACATTTGCAAACAATAGGGCAGCGAGAACACCAATATGGGAAGGAAAAACCCAAGAGAGGATATTGTAGAGGGTCCTTACATTGAAGTTTTGGATAAGACGATATGTCTCTATGTGCCACAGTCCGAGTAGTCACCCGTCGAAGTTGAACGATATTTTGGTCTCAGGGCTCTTAAGGGACTACACCTAAACGCGAAGTAGCCGGAAGCAACGACCTTGTCTCACACCAAAACACCACCTCCTCTAGTTTTCACCAAGCCACCTAGATGTGTCGAGCATTCGATTTGGTGCCACAACCCACCGTTTGCAAAATATAGCATTTGATAACCTTACACTAGCTCAAACTGCACTATTTTGCGTGTTTGCAAACAATAGGGTAGCGAGAGCACCGATCTGGGAAGGAAAAAACTGAGAGAGGATATTGTAGATGGTCCCTATACTAAGGTTTTGGATTAGACGATATGTCACTAGGTGCCACGGAGTCTGAGTAGTCACCTACCGAAGTTGAACGATATTTCGGTCTCAGGGCTCTTAAGGGACTATGCTCGAATGAAGTTTCCCGGAAGCAATGACCTTGTCGCGCACCAGAACACTACCTCCTCTACCATTCACATGGCCACCCAAAATTTTTGGCACAGTCAGTTTGGTCCCACGACCCCACCATTTACAAAATATAGTGTTTGTGAACCTTACACTAGCTCGAACTACACTATTTCCCTCGTTTGCAAACAATAGGGCAGCGAGAGTACCAATTTGAGAAGGAAAAAAACTAAGAGAGGATATTATAGAGGGTCCCTACGGTGAGGTTTCGGATCAAATGAAACTTCTCTAGGTGCCATGGCGTTTGACTAGTCACTGTCGAAGTTGAACGATATTTTGGTCTCACATGACTCTTAAGGGACTACGCCCGATGAAGTAGCCCGAAGCAACGACCTTGTCACACCTTTGAAACACTACCTCCTCTAGCCTTCACCTATCCACCCATACATGTCGATGTAATCGTTTGGTGCCACGACCCACCGTTTGTAAAATATATAGTTTTACAACCTTACACTAGCTCGAATCGCACTATTTCACGTGTTTTACAAACAATAGGGCAGCAGCAAAGAGCACCGATATGGGAAGGAAAATCCTAAGAGATGATATTTTATAGGCTCCCTACGCCAAGGTGTTAGATCAGATGAGACGTCTCTAGGTGTCATGGAGTCAGAGTAGTCACTGTCAAAGTTGAATGATATTTTTGTCTCGGGGCTCTTAAGGGACTATGCCCGAACGAGTAGCCCAAAGCAACGACCTTGTCGTGCACTAACAAAATACCTCCTCTAGCATTCACCTAGCCACCTAGACATGTTGGCATATTCGGTTCAGTGCCATGATGTTCTAAGGCATGACTTCTCACTCCTCGCCTCCGTTCATTTCCTAGGACTCAAAACATTCAATGTCACTTGTTTACCTTTCATCTCTCTTATTCTCTTTGGACTTGCCTCTGTCCTCTTAGGTTCTTCATCATTGTCCTTGCTTTTCTCTCTTGAGCTTTGTTGTTGTGGTGATCTCTCTCCATCCGCTGCTGCCCCAACTATGTGGTTACATTCTCATTATGTTTGCATTGTAATATGGTCATGCTCTTGGCTACCTTGAAAATTTTTACATACTTTTCATCCCTTAATGGGTATCTAATACCATAATTATCATGATTTGAAAATTCACAAGAATAAATCATTCCCTTGTTATTCTAATAGTGGATTAAGTATTTGAATATAGGTCAAGAATACTAAATGGAGTTGAAATTAAAAGAGCCATAATTGCTAGTGAAGAAAGAACTAGTGAAAAGTGGTGAGTAAATGTAAGTCATGGTAAAGGAATGAAATGCATTTATTCATTGTTTCTAATAGTATGGTGAGAATATGAACATATGAATAAGGCAAGTAGCTTCAAGTTTGCATATTTGGATGGAATTTTAGAAGGAGAGTGAAGTGGTCAATCAAGTCACTTATGAAGCATGCTAAAAGAAGTGAAGGAAACAAATAAGTGAGAGCCTATGAAGGAATAAGAGGAAAATAGTTTCCATGCATGAGAAACATGAAGAAGAGAAAAGGATTCTCATAATGGAGAACATAGCATGAAAGAAGAATAATGGAGGGGAAAGGAAGTGCAAAATTAAATGTTTAGAGAATAAATAGGTAGTCATTCAATATGAAATGGGAAACAAGAGGAAAGTGGCGAGAAAAGGTCAAATTTTAGTTTGAGGCAAGCATGTAATGGCTGTGATCAATAAATGAAGAAAGTGAAGGAGAGAGTGAATACTTGTTGTACATGATGAAATACAAAGGCTTGAGGAGATATTTATGATAGGATATTCAAAGCAATAAGAGACAAGTTAAGAGAAAAAAGAGTGAACAATGGCAAAATAATAAGGAGAAAGAAATAATTCTTTAATACATACAAGAAAATAAAAGGAAAGAGAGGATGCTAAGTCTAAGAAGAAAGAGACAAACAATGAAAATGAAAGAGAGAAGTTAATCTACTTTAAACAATAATCAAATTGAATGTTTAACTTCGTATTTTATTGGCATATAGCACCAAATTATAAAGAGATAAGGTCGTACATCTATTGATTCCCTTAATTTCACTAAAACAAAGTACATGCTTCCCTTAATTTCTTAACAATTGTACCATGCAATGTTGCACCATAAGTAATGTTATATTCATATAGTTCAAGATGAACTCTACCTCACTTATTTCTATCAATGTTCACATTAGTTGATATGCAACAGATGAGTGTTAGCTTTAAAATAAAAAAGTAATTACGTATTGCCCTTTTGTAGTTCACCTAGCATGGTTTTGTTTAATGGAATAGGTTTGCTTAACGATTGTACCATGTAGTGCTCTGGGACATGGTTTTTTAATTTTAAATCAAACATACATATCTAGAACTAATAAATGGTTATGAAAACATACATATATGGATATCATACATGCAATGAAATTGAATCAAACATATAGAAGTAATATCGTTATGAAAACCAACACACATGGATATATAAGAATCAAACAAAGTGTGCTCTAGATGCACGTCTTTGAAAATATGTAAGTTCATAACATGTGTACATCTCGAACTAAGTGTGTCATAATGTATATAGAACCACATGCGGTCGCAAAAGGCTATATATATAATGGACTATACGAAGAAACATGTTCACTAGGACCAAATGGCCCATATATATATATCTATGTACATCGAGGTGGACTTTGAATCTACTCATGAAACATCTTCCCTCTCTTCACCCTACTATAAGTAGCACATCCATGACCTGGAGATGTAGTGGAGGGAGATGCCACTACAGATTCCATCCGTGTGGTCCTAGGCATCTCTAGGTAGGCCTGCAACCTAACTTGCACATTCATAAACAACAAGTTTTTAACACCCAAAATTTTAAAATACATTCAAAATTTAGAAACTTGTACAATTTATTTAAAATGCATGTGAAATCTTACCGCAATGTCATAATCCCTATCAATTTTTTTGTTGATGCATCGCAGGGACAACAGTAGACTCACGAGGGTAAGCTACATACAAATAATTAATTTTCAAATTAAATATTTCACATACATATAAAATTTGATATTTTAGACTTAAGTAATAACAAATAATGAACCTCCAAAATTTAACAAATTTGAAAAAATATACCTCGAGTTAGTGGATCTCAGTAGATGCTATGTGGCGGTATCTACGGTAGCCTCCATAGTCTACACATATTGAGGAGTCTCTCTGCAGCGTCATAAGCTATACAAAAACATGTACAAATCAATGTTAAAATCTGCATAACATATGTGCACCACATAAGCGAGGTCCAAAGCATGTAATCCACGTGAACTTCCACAATTAGAAAAAAAGTGTAAAGAGAAACTAACATGCGTAAAACTCATGTGAGGCATGCTAGTAGCCTTAGTTCCCACAAGTAGATGATGACCCGCCAGATCTTTTGTATAAATGACAAACATATTAATATGTACAACATACACATGAAACATTATAATAATGATCTAGTGCAATAAAATGAAATTAAAAATGTAATTTTGTACAACTTGACACTTACATTTGAAACACGCCCAAATGCTGCGTGTGAGCATGTCAATGCGGGATGTTTCCTTCATAGGCTCTCTTGCTATTTAAAATAAAATAAAAATTAGTTTTTACATGTATGTACATGACGTACAATTAAATACATATATATTAAAATCTCAAACATGTGAATTAAACTATTATATATATATATATATATATATATATTATATATTTATTTTAAAATTACCTGTGAAAGACCAATATCGGTGGCACCGGTTCCAAAAACATCCCCACATCTCATCTATAGAAAAGAAATCATGTGAACCAACAAATGATGTCTCGCCCATAGTGAATATGGAACCACATGATCCACGGTTGTGTGGTGCGCTAGAACTCGGCACATCCACCAACATCATCGGATGTAATCCCAGTCACTATGTTGGGTCGAGTGTCGGTGAGCTCCCTCAATGCATGCGGTGTGTCAATCTGCACACCCTCCTTCATGAAGGAGGGATAACTGCGAAGGCGATGGGGGTTTTGGGGCATGGAGGATCCTTGGTTGACTTATGCATGCACCAGGTCTACTCTGTGTAGAGCCACCTCCTTGACCAAAAAAGTTAGAAAAGTCAAAATAATTTGGGACCTCATTAAGCACGAACTCGCAATTTAATTTACGTAAAAATAAAGAGGAACCTCATTGTTGTTGCTTGGTGGATAATCAAAACCAACCACCATCTGTCCGAAAAATTGTTTTTGATTTAGTCATTGTGGCACCAATGGATTGGGAACCGTTTGCAAGTAACTGCGGGGCGCATTGGTTCTCGGGTTAGTAAATAATGCATAAATGAGGTCTTTTCCAATTTTTTTGTCTTTTACGGCCACATGGGATAATTTATCTGCATACCACTGCCTATAATCACCTCTAAAGGTATTTCATCTATGTATTTGGTTGGTTATGGAGTCGACTTCACTAATCAATGTTTGCAATGTGTTGGCTAAAGTCATGCCGGATGGATTTGTGGCATGATTTTGTCTTATAGTCTAAATAAGGCTCTCAATGAAAACTTTATTTTCTTAGATTCTTCCAATGATATTATCTTGTCTTCCTAGTGGTTCGGTGGGGACGGAAGGAGCCACGGAGACGGATCTATGTTTGGAGGGTTTTGAGGAATGTTTTGACAATTTGCATGATTTCGAGCTTGCACATTTGAACAATTGAAAAAACAAGAAAATTGTATACATAAACATACATTTCAAAAAACCCATGAAAATGCAAAAAAAAAAAAAACCTAAAATGCAAAAAAATGATTAAAATCGGGGCTTAACTCCTCGTCTTGGCGGCACGGTTGAATCTATCGCGATATAGAAGTCGATAAGCAATTTTGAGGTGGTATTCAAAGCTCAAGTGAAAAACGTCTAGGAGAAATTGCGGTTTGAAATGAAAAATGGGAAAAATGAGGACTCGCGGGATTACTTTTTTGTCTCAGAGTTCCACGATCGTGGTTTTAGGTTCGGCTATCGCTTAAGCCGAAATTCAGGAACCACGATCACGGTATATAAACCACGATCGCGGTTCCTGAATTTTAGGTTTTTATGTCCATAGAATTGTCCACCAACTTTGTGCACTTACCCGTGGAGCTAACATTTTGGAGCAGGTTGGGAGTATGCAGAAACGTAAGTTGATTAGGTTCAAGACCTGTTTAATGCATTTAGAATTAGTATGAATGTCTCTTAGGAAATTATGGCCCCTCTGTATTCAGTTAGCTCTGCAACCTTCCAAAAAAATGCTAAATTTACAACATTTCCCATGGGTTTGTGCCTGGTTTAGGTCCCCGAATCCCAAATTTAATAAAACTCTTTATTTTTCCAGGGAAAAGACTAGTCTGACTGGTTATTATAGTGCCCATGTGCCTTCACGTGGTGGGGGTTACCTACCCCACTCATCCACTTTCCCACCTACATACGCACCCTTTTTTAAGTTTATTTCTTCATTTATTTTTATTTTATCCTTTTCTTTTGCTAGGCATTACAAACCTACTTAGTTCACATTTGCAAGCATACACACAGCCAGTGCCAAAATAGTAGCTTTGAAACAGGAATGGACATCCACCCAAGCATTAAGGAGAAGGAATTTGGTCATACCTTTGAGTATCAAGCGCCATGGGAGGAATGTAACGAAAATGTGGAAGTAACAATAAGGAATGAATACAAGAGGCCAGCCAAAAATGACGAGTAGGTTACCAATGAAGGGGCCATAGTCGGTCAAAAATGACCAAATAATACATTTAAAGAAGCCAACAAACAAATCGATGCTTTCTACCCACAATTTGTGAGCCAAGGCATGCACCAAAAACAACAATGAAGAATGACAAGTGGCCATAAATTTCCTGCACACACCCAGTTACTAGAAAACAAGGAAAATAAGAAATCCCACAACCCCACGGCGAAGGAGGAATAACTTACCATAAAGATGACGAGGTTGGTGGGTGGATAAAACCAAATCATCATTAATTTACAATAAAACCTTTGGGAAAACGAGGACCAACTTATTGACAAGGAAAGGTTGGTGGTTGCTACAATTAAATTCATTACTAAATTTAATAGTCCTTTCCAAAAATTGACGCTACCTCCAAAAATCTCCTCCTTCTATGCAAACAACTTAGCCAAGGTTTGATAGAAAGTTAGTTTAGGTGGAAGATAAATCCCGTTTAAAAACAAACCTAAGTTTCAAATATTAGGTACCTTTTTATAAAATATTCCTGTAATAAATTTGAAAAGGTTTTAATATTCCATTAGAAATTTTAACAAAACATCATTACACATTCCATTGATCGGAAGCACGATTAGCTCACAAGAAGAATGTTAGAAAAGTATGTTACAAAAGACCCTCGGCAACAAATAAGCACTTACAACGGGGCGTGATGTGAGACGAAACGAAAGAAGGGAAGAAAAGATGCTAAAATAACTTCGCAACAAGGTCGTAGTCACCTAACGATCAAAAAGGAGCTCAAAATAACATTCAACGTTATGCAACAATGCAAGGAAGCAAAGGCGGAAGTTGAATCGAACAAGGCATTACACCCCATTCCCCATCATGTCCCCTGTCGGTTTGCCTCCTTCACCATTTCCCTATGTCTCTCCTCCTCACGAGACATCTCAACCTTCTCTCTATATTGTGCAACCCTCAACAACAAACCAAAAAAACAATAAAACTTATAACAATCTAATAACGATACATATAGGATATTTTAGGGCTTAGATATAATAAGTGTTAGAAATCGTAGTAATATATTATATAATGTTTACTATTATATAATATTATATATACTATAATGTTTATTATACTATATAATGTATATTATATTATATTACAATGTATACTATATTAATGTATATCATAATATAATGCACTATACATTATGAAACATGTAGTATAATATTATTACAATGCTATAATGTGTAATAGTATAATGTTTACACCATTTATAATATTATATTGTATATAATATATATACATATATTATATTATAATGTAATTATAATATTATAAACTATAAATTTTATATTACATTGATATATAATACACGATATAGTATATAATGTTGTTATATAATATATCATAATAAAGTAATGTATAATGTGTGCAACAAATATATAACATTATTGTAAAGTATTGTATAATCTATTTGGATTACAATGGAATGATACACGAGAATATTAGCATGGCCCATGCGTAAGGATGACATGCATTAATCAAGAAATGGTCAAGGACCACTTAGCCCATGGGATTTAATCCTACATTTACCACATGGAAGCTTTATGATACCCGAAAAAAAATTGCATGGGTTTTAGAAGGAATTTTTCGGTCATGACAAATAGTGTTTGTTTTAATTTTAGATTGCAAAGGATACATAAAATGGTTGGAGGCATGTGTGATTTTTTTTTATAAGTAGTGTGCACTATATTACATACATTGTAGACATCTCAACTCATGCTTCGGAGGAAGCATAGAGCGAGTTTACAATTACGAGTAAGCGTACAACTAAACTAGTGATCACCTTCACTTAAGTAGCTGCTAGTAAGGGGCATCTACGCCATCAAAGTCACGTAGGGCACGATCCTGGCCTCAACCGTTTTGACTCTCTGTGTCGCTCAACAAGACTTGATCCCACATGGGCTCATTGAAAGCCTAACAACATCACCAATAAACCAAGGGCCCTTCGATGACCTATGTGATTTTTCAATTCTTGAAGACAATTTAAAAATATTTATATAATAACCACGGTTCCTTCTTAATTTTTTTATGGTTATAAAAACAAAATTAACAACAAATATTGTTGTTTAATGGTAATAAGATCCCACGAACGTTACATAATTCTCAAATTTTGTAAATAAAACAATTCCGATATCCACAATTTTTCAAATGCTTAAATATTAATGGAACTAAAGAATCAAATTTACCTATTTTTATTCAGCACAATGAAACTTTTCATTCATATGCCACTATTACACACAGTTTTCTTCCTTCCGAATTTCGTACTAACTATTGTTCGTAGAAACAACCCGAATGAGTTTTAAACAAATTATTTTTGTTTTTGGCTAATATCCAGAAAACAGGACATAACAGATTAACGATAGTAACTTCTTCCATCACGATCATAATTTTTTGCAACAAAACACACAACCACGGAACCTAGAAGCGCCGAGACCGTAACAGATTTTGGCATACGTCCATTATCCTTCCTCAAAAACATGCCCTCCAATATTCTATACCCATTTATTACTATGAAGCCCGATAACATTAGCTGCACAAACATACCCTCCAGAGCTGGATACCCTTTCTTCAATACCTGTGCTATTCCATTAAACAATGCTATCAAGTTGATGACGACCAAAGTTGCCGGAGGAATAAACATTGTCGACGCCACCCCGAATTCGAAAACTTCCGCTTGGTATCTTTTGGATGCTTCGTCGTCTGAAACTTTACTGCTCACCTCGAAACCTACTTCAGAAATACCCATTAATTTGCAGAGCACTTGAATCAATCCAAACGGATACGACGACGTGCCCTTTATCATCCACATCCTCTGCTCGTTGCACCAGCTCTTCACTGAACCTCCCGCCATGATAAACTCGATAGCACTCTGTGCATGTGCAGATACCGATAAAAAAGCAAAGAGGAAGAGCCATTGACTTGAAATCTGAGAAAGAATAAGTAAACTAATGCATCAGCATAACACGCCACAATCACTTTCAAAATATAAGATAGCGTCTGGAAAAAAAATACCTGAGGAAATAATGATTTGCCGCTGAGTGTAGATAATGCCGGGACCAAACCGTAACAGAGTATGTGCAAGCAGGATGGAGCCCATAAGCAGCAAAATCCATAGCACATTCTTTGAGCAATACTTATACGTTGAATTCCATACAGGAATGGGCAAAATTTGCTGACAAAATCTCGAATAGACCTGCGGACCATCTCTTGTGTTGAATAAGTGTATCATTCAAATTATCCGGCGCGTGCCCCTCAAAAGCATTTCGTTTTGGATTGCAATAAACAGATTTCCAACCTTTGCACTGTATCGTGAACCCAGTCAACACATCCTCTACCGCACACCCGTAAATCATTCCAACCTGCTACATTAAAACTTAGATATTTGAATATATGCATATTGCAACGTTAATATATGGATATTTTAAATTTGCATTTACCTTTTTCCCCAAAGGGAGTTCTTCTCGTAGGTGCACTGGGCAAGTATTCTTGCCTCATTTAACATCTTGGATGGGCTTGATTTCTCCCTTATTAAATTCACAGAAAGCATTGAGGGTTTAAGGGAGCTCTGTTGTGGTTCGCTTCCGCATAAAACATCTCTTCGGTGAACGCAGCCTGTACCCACGTATGGTGGTCCTCCTGTTCCATCGAATCCTTCAAATTGTACCTGCAAATGTCGATATATACAGTGTGTTAATTACATATTGATGTTTCGAATCAACAAAGAAAACACCCAGTTGCAGATACTCACATCGAAAATCCTCTTGAGACGATTGGCATAGAGATCGTTTTTGGTAATGCTATGAAACCTTTGGGGAAATTGCACAAATCCGAGCTGGTGATCAGTCTGAGGATCCATGAAAAAACACATAGCTTCACGCAGGGCTTCACAGTTGTTGGCATACATGTCACAGTCAAGAGTAAGAATGAATGGAGCATTGCTCATTACAGCTGAGACTCTAATCTGCAAACATGGTTTCAAGAAAATTAGTATGATAAAAGAGTCGATAGCTTTTGGCAAAACTGTGTGCAGAGTTCCATCATCAGGACGTGAAATACAAATAATATCAGCGTTGATAGAATCAGACATGATTTTTAAGGAAATATGATCTAATACCAGAACGTTAAGAGCTCCGGCCTTAAAATTGTGCGGGTGTTCAGGTCGCTTTTCACGGGACACGTATACAAGACTGGGCAAATCATGCCCCTCCACGTCACTATCCTTACCCTTCTCTAACAAAATCTACATACAGTTATAACGTTCAGATAAGAAAAAAATTGTACCACTCATCAGTAGTGAATTATATAGAATTTATTGTGATAAAAGGAGATGTCACTTGAAGTTATCGTGGGTGACCTCAACAATACTGTGATGATCTCGTGAAGAAATTCCAGAGCTCCATTCTTTGAAGCCTTTGTGATCTTTCCACTTGTCTTGTGGGACAGTACCCCTTTCCACAGTGCTATTTATGGAATATTTCATGTCCTCGTACATATTCTAACCATCAAGAAAACAAAATAATGAGGACACATACTGTGTACGTAAAAAAGAATGACAATCAATTTCATTGTACATTAATTCTGTTATATCCTACGATGAGAACGGTCGATCACCTAACCTTGAGATATTCCCATTCCACTGCGAAACTCAAATTCTCTTGTGGGTAACCATCGCTTTCATTGAAATATGCTTCTGGGCATCTCTGTTTGATGGAATACTTGTGGCAGAAGGGAACCCAAAACTTTGCGAAGCGTGAAGCTTCGAACAGGGCATAAAAGGTGAGTGCAGATCCTCCATCATCTGATACATAGCAGGAAAGTTTCTGTACGGGATAATCATGAGCCAGAGTGGACAATACAGTGTTTACAGTATTGAGAGGAGGTTCTTTAGTCGGATCTGCTGTGCATATAAATATATCCACAGGCGGTAGCTCTTTCTCGAACCTGTCCATATTCAAACAAGTTAGTTTAAATCCTCTACAAACAACGAAGCACAGAAATCACGCCTATAAGTCGTAGCGTAAGCTCTTCCTAGCCTTACCTATCAGAAAGTCTATTTAGGAAAGTCCGGCGACAGACTGGCCGCCACCTGAATGCCTGGTCTAATATCCAACAGAAGGCAAAGCCTAGCTCTGCACAAAATACCACTATCCATGACAAATAACATTCGTTTGGAATATGGGTAATCCGATAGCATATAAGACCCAAAATTGCAACAAAATATATGCAAGCATACGTTCTGTTTATCTTTGCAGAGGATTTTTCTACTGTGGTGTAGAGAGGAGAGTCAGTGGACACCATCTTGTTTTTCTTCTATCTATGAAGAATGGAGTAGAATGATTAAGAGCGCAAATATATAAGGCATCGGACAGCCAAAACGTCTATGAAGACTAAGAATGGTTAAGTCACATTGGCCTTCAACATACCTTCTAGAATTGTCCACGTGCTCCATCTGCTTGAAGTTGGATACACTCTCTTTTCATCCCCTTCTATCATGAAATGTTTGATCGGAAAGATGCCCTCTTTGGTGACTTTGTAATTAATGTTTCAGGCCGTAATTCTCTTTCAATTATGGAAAGATAGGAAAAATGTTATTTTCAGCAGAATGAGCTTACTTTAGAGGTAATTGTTAATAACAAAGTGGTTATAATCTCTTTCGTAACTATGCAGATCCAAGCCTCACAAAAAGCGGTGCGAGAGTTTGAGTATTTGTACTAACTTTTAGATCATTAGGGAGCACTCCTTGCACTAGGAAGCGTTTTCCTCTAGCAGATTTTCATGCCCCTCCACCTGCCCCTGTGCTGCATCACAGAAGACACTCTTGCAGCCAATATCCTTCTCCTCCTTGGGGCCGTCCTGCTCCATCAAATTCTAGACCGGTCTGGAGTTCACCACCTTGGGGCAAGGCTGTGGCCAACACCTCCAACAGGAATTCTCCTCCTCGGGAGGCCAGTTTTGGAGGTTCTCCACCACCCTTTGAATATACAAAATCTTGATCCTAATGGATGGGTGATAGATCTTCCATTTTAGGAGCCATATGCGGGGTTCATCCCTCCAAAAATGATCCTCCTCCAACGCCTAGTGTTGCTGCCCCATGTTCCTAGTTATCTAGGTATGTGGTTTTCTATTTTTTTGGTTGTCTATTTTTGTGTTTCTTGTGCCTTTGTGAATTTTAATTTTGGGCGCGAGTTTGAGTCACACATCTATTGTAACTCTTTTGTATTAAATTAATATAAAGGGAGGTTCCACTAGTAAAATAAAAACATATAAAAATCCAAGTTGTCTAAACTTCCAATATTAAAACTAAATTTTTCCATAGTAAACACAATCATAAACCAACCTATAATCAATTTCAATTCCCGTTAGATATCTTTGTTCTAAGAGAGTCAACACCATTTGAATTAAAATAAAAGCACATAACATTCATTTTTATTATCCAAGAGAGTACGCTAGGATCCCTATACTCATTTTTATTATTGGGAGACTTTAGTTTTTCTAAATGACTACCATAAAATTAACACTCAACTCATTTTTTTATTAATTTTTGGTTAAAAATTAATGGCTAACTTGTTATTAAACACAAACAATATACAAGACCTTAAATATCAAATGCATTCACACAAGAGTCTAACAATATTCATAATAATGACTTGTGGGCTACAAGTGCACTGAGGGTTTATATTGTTTTATAAAAATTATGTTTATAGTCAAATTTTAAACGTGGGTGAATATTAGAGACCTACGTGGTAGATTTTCTTAAACATTATGTGTTTTCAAATAACATTAACAAAATTAGAACTTATTACATATTCTACAAGTTCATATACTCAATATTTTATTGTGAAAGACCTTAAAAATAATTATGTATGTTTACTTTAGAATAATAAAAAGAATGATTTTTACAACATGTGCTTTGCAAGTGCACCTACTCACCATGATACTATAAATATTTTTAATAAAAGAAATATAAAATCGACTTTATAAGAAATCTACAAATAGAATTCAAATTTATGTACCTCCCCTAAAATTCATGTACATGCACAGTTTTCTTATAAAATTAATTCTTATAAAATAAGATCTTAAAAACCCTACCCTGAAATGGTGAGTAGGTGCACTTATAGACTAAAAGTCATAAGTTCAAAGTTTGTTGACTAATGTGTGAACGTGCAAAAATACTTTAAAAATATAATTTAATAAAATGTGGAAACTGTATCTGGTCCGCATATTGGTTGTTTAAGCAAAATTTTGTCTGTCAAATTAAGAAGGTGGTAGCGGATGAAATTCTGGTCCATAATTAATATATTTGTAAATCTTTACAGAGTTCCATACTGTGCTTGAACCAAGTCATTCGACTTTCCACTGCTTGCCAACAGAAGCCACAGAAGCCACAGTACAAAATAATTTCAATTAGGCATTCTTTATTTTTTTTATACGACATAATAATGTAAAATTTGAAATGTAAGAAAACTTTGTGTTTTCTTCTGATTTTCTATTCATAGCAAAACGGTGTTTCCATTGTTTTAAATATGCTGCTGCTGCAAGTCTTTTGAATTGATTAAATTGCGACATGGATGGGACCTAATATTCTCCATACATAGTATTGCTGAAAATCTGACCGAAAGGAAGATGGCTCTATATTACTAGACCATGGATTATTAGATTGATATGTTACCTTTCCGAGACGTTTTGTTTGGTATGGACTGATGGATGTTTTAAATTGTTATGTTACCTTTCCGAGACGTTTTGTTTGGTATGGACTGATGGATGTTTTATTGAACTGTAGAAAAGGAAATCCCAATGCTTTGCACATGAAAATGTTATGGATCTAGTACTTTCAGAGGGAGAATAGAATGAGAGTTGTGAACATTTAATATCTGAAGGTAATCATTAACATTAGAATTGATTGTGTGTGATAAGAATACAAACCCTTCACTTAAAACGAATCAAAGGTTTAACTTTTCTTTGGCGAGTTATTTTTTTATCTGCTTACCATTAGATAAATTTCTTTCATTTTTTTATGTTGGACTAGATTTTATCTTCTAGAATGTGGGCTTATATCATTTTAAAGTATTAAAACGAATTGACAAATAGAACTGTTTGCCTTCTTTGAAAAATTCAATGAACTTAGTTTCTTTATAAAAGTGTACTCATTCACGTCGGATGGTCATTAATTTACATATATATTAGCAATCGCACACAAGTAGCACAATGTAAATATCGAAGGAGAAGAGGTATATGAATTAATAGAAATGGGGACCTAAATTATGTTAATAAGAGAAGTTATATTAATTAAAAAACATAAAGCAAGGTGAGTACAAGGATAAGGGGAAATAGAGAATTGAAATATTGATAGGTAAAGATAAGTGTAGAAGAAGGACTACTTTTGAAAGACATAGTAGGCAGCATGGAAGCAAGTGGAAGGAAAGTGCAATGTTGTTGAAGGGGCGGTGAAGAGTTTAAGAGAATGTAGCCTTGATTCCTTGTTTATGCAAAAGTGTCGTGAGGATGTTTTGGATGACAGTTTAGAAACAGTGGGAGAACAAGAAGGAAGAGAAAATATGAAGATTGGATAACGATTAAAGTACAAAATGATTTCCAGAGGTTGGCGCCATATGAATTGCTAGCATACACAAGAATGTCCAAAACAAGTGGAAGCTCCAATGAGGATGATATTTTTTTTGCCAAACACAGACGTGCTGGGAATGTGGAAATACTTCACAGAGGTGGCAGTCAATTTTGGTGTGTAGGTTCAACATGATGAAACTCATTTCATAACATTAATGAGGTAAGATTTTCCATTCTCTACAAGACCTTGAACTATCATCCATAATGGAGGAAGGTAATTCTTGCAAGAGAAGAGCTTTAACATAGCATTAAAAGCGAGTTGTTGAAAGAGCTCTAATAGATTATCACACAGAAAACTTAATTATAATTCCATATGGGATTTTACAATTTTATAGGTGAAGTTGTTCCTAAAATGTAAGAAACAAATCACAAGAATAAACAATGCATGATATATTAATGTTACAACAATATCTATGACTAATAATGAAATATAACATACTAACCAATAATCTATTGTTATTTACCACACGATAAATAACCTGAAAAATAATCTACCCATTGTAAATGTGAGTACTAACCAATGTCTTCATAACATTTCCCCCCTTAGTGCTAACATGAGGAAAGTGTCTATACTACATTGCACTGATTTCGTGATCATGTGATTTTCCTTTGGATTATCATAAACCACAAGTTGGTTTTCCATCGATTAACCAAAAACCGATAGTTAGGTCATTTTCCAGTGTTTGACCATAAACCACAAAGGGGTGAAGGTTTTCAAATGGGTTACTAATGTAGCTAAATTCTAAACAAACTCGATATACTACAAATAATATGAACTCCAAAAGAAAATAGATCTCCTTATTCATTATTGAATAATGAATTACAATGTTTCCTAAATAGGAAACAACTCCCAACTCGAGTTTCCAAGAAAACTCTAACTAACTTTGACTAAATCTACTCTAGGTGGCGGAAATTACTATTTTTAGCAGTTTACTAGAACATGCTATTCTTAGTAAGTTCACATGCTTATTCGTACAAGCATAGAAATTTCCACACATCTTCTACATTCCTAAATTAGAGGAATTACCAAATTTCCAACTCATAATAAAACTAATAGACTAAAATTAACTAATGCCCTAAAATAGGAAAAAACCAAACTACAACTTAAATCCTAATTTTCGGCCTCAAGATGGCGGATTTCAGGCCCGAAAATGTGCCAAAACTTCCTCCAACTGGTAAGGTGTATTGAATAGTGTGTTATTCTAATTGAAACATATGGTTTTAAAAAATCGACTCAAACAGGACACTGAACTCAAGTTATAATCTTGTCAACTTCCTGCTAATTTTGGCGCATCATTCTCCGTGCTGAAAAATATGCGGCTCTAGAAGTTGTCTTCTTCAAAATGCTTACATTTATCTTCATCCAACATCTTAATCTCTCAAATGAACTAGTTATTGTCCTCTTGTTCCAGGTCCTTTCCAATGTACCAAATATTTGTTGTATTTCCCATGTTGCGTTTCCATTGTTTTCTTATCTAGAATCTAATCCACTTCTTCTTTCTTCTTCACCGAACCTACTCGCCTCCAATCTAATACTTTGTCAATAACATCCCCTTCTACACCATCCCCATGAAAAAAAACAAATTTGAATCATTAAACAATAGAAAATATCAAAATTCCTAGCAATTCTACCTTATAAGCATTGTCATTTATTTTTTCATGATTTTACAGGGACCAATCTTCTTGTACTTAATCTTGTTATAGGTTCCTTTTGGAAACATTTCCTTCCATAGGTATACCATAACCAACTCACAACCTCAAATACCTTTCTCCATCTCTGCCCCATCTTCTTTTCCTTATACTTCTCATTACTTTTTTGCAGCTTCTCCCGCACTTCTTTATGTAATTGTTGTATATGTTCGGCAAATGCTTCGCATCATCACTAACACTTCCATCAACTAGTAGTTGTATAATATCTATAACCCCATTTGGATTACTCCCATACACAATAAAAATGGAGACTTTCCTGTGGATCTATTTATGAAATTGTTATATGCAAACTCAACTTGTGATAATGTTAAGTCCCATTCTTTCGACTTTTCCCCAACGATACACCTTAATAGGTTTCCCAAAATCTGGTTTACCACCTCTTCTTACCCATCGGTCTGAGGATGATAGGAACTGCTGAACTATGTAGTTGAGTTCCCAATTTCTTCCATAAATTCCTCCAAAAGTGACTTAAGAACCTTGTGTCCCTATCTGAAGTAATGGTTTTTGGAACACCATGCAAACGAACAACTTCTCTATAAAACAAATTTGCTACGCTTTGCCTATCACTTATTTTATTGCATGCAATAAAATGAACCATCTTAGAAAATCTATCAACAACCGAGAATAATTGAGTCATTACCTCATTGTGTATTTGGTAATCCCAAAACAAAATCCATACTCAAATCTGTCCACGACCCTTTAGGAACATGAAATGGCATATATAACCATGTATTCTATGCATGGCCTTTCGAGACTTGGAAAATTTGACACCTCTCCACATATCTTACCACATATCTTTTTAGATTTGGCCAATAGTATTTCTCTGCTACTAAGGCTATCGTCTTATCTTTACCAAAATGCCCAGCCAATCCTCTACTATGCAACTCTTTCACTATATTCTCTCTCATAGACCCAAATGGAATACATAGTTGGCATCCCTTGAATAGGTAGCCATCCTATAAAATGTACTCATCCTGGACATCTCCTGCATTGTCTGAAAATGGATGAATTAACCTTTCAACAATATCCTTGAAATCAGAATCAAAAGAATACAAACCCTTTATTGCTTCAAAACCCACCACCTCATTTTCCATAGTGGTAAACAAAGTCACACACCTACTCAATGCATCTACAACTTGATTCTATTTTATTGATTTTTTTATAGAAAAAGTATAACCTCGCAAAAAATGATACCCACTTTGCATTCCTACTATTCAACTTCTTTTGCGTATTCACATACTTTAGGCCTATGTGGTGCATGCAAATAACACAATTTCCTTAGGCACTAAGTAATGTTGGCAATGCTTAATGCTTATACAATTGCATAAAATTGAAAATCATAAGTAGAGTAGTTATTTCTTACCTCATTCAATTTCTCACTAAATAAAGCTACAGGATTTCCACCTTGACTTAGAACAACACCAATACCCACATGTGAGGTGTCAAAATCAACCTCAATTACTTTATCAAAATCTGGTAGTGCTAAAATGGGTGCATCTTTCACCTTCTTCTTCAAGAATTGAAAACTATCCTCGAGATGCCTTTGTCCACAAAACTCCCTTCATTTTGTGTAATCATGTATAAGTGCTACAATAGTGCTAATTTTTTTAATAAAAATTATGTAAAATGTTGCTAGACCATGAAAGCTTCTTACCTCTCGTTATACTCTGTGGGGTAGGTCATTCAATAATTGCCTTTATCTTCTTTGAGTCTAGCGGTACCCCATCTATTGAAATAATAAAACCTAAGAATACGAAACTCTCTTGCATAAATGTGCACATATTCATATTTGCATAGAGTTTCTCTTTCCTTAACACTTCAAATATCACCCTTAGATGCCTCAAATGTTCTTCTTTAGTTTTACTAAAGATCAAGATATCATCAAAATAAACCACAACAAACTTACCATTATACTCCCAAATACGGTGTTCATCAGTCTCATAAAAGTACTAGGTGCATTGGATAACCCAAATGGCATCACCAACCACTCATATAATCCATTTCCTATCTTGAATGTTGTTTTCCACTCATCTCCTTCTCTAATGGTAACCACTTCGAAGATCAATCTTGGTGAAATATCTTGATCCAGCAAGCACATCCATCATATCATCAAGGCGAGGTATTGCGAACCTATACTTGATTGTAATTTTATTGATTTCTCTGCTATCCATTCACATTATCCATTTTCCATCCTTCTTTGGTGTTAATAAAGCCAGGGTTGCACATGAACTTATGCTCTCCCTTACGACCCCCTTTCTCATGAGCTCTGTCACTTGCCTATTCAAATTTGTATGAAATGTCGGGATCATCCTATAAGTCGATTGATTTGGGAGTGAAGACCATGAAATCAAATCAATATGGTGTTTAATATTTGTTTTGGGTGGTAATCAGTCTGGTAGCTCATCAGGGAATAACAACAGAAAATTCTTCTATTAATTTTGTTGTTTCTACTGGTATTTTTACACTTGCAAGTTGATCCTTATTTCAGATTAGTGCATAACAAAAATGGTTTCCTTTACCTCCTTAACAAATTCCTTTGTAGAAAGCATATTCTCAGCTTTCCCTCTTCCTTAAAAGGTAACAAAACTATTTTTGTTCTATCCTTCTAGAAAGTATAAGTATTCTTTTCCCCATCATGAATAACTTTTCTATCAAATTACCATAGTCTTCCTAGCAGTATATGACATGCATCCATAGGAATAACATCACACCAAATCTCATCCTTGTAATTGTTCCCAATAGAAAAAATTATTAAACATCTCTTATCAATAGTAACTTCATTACCCTTCTTAAACCATGCAATACGGTAAGGGTTGTGATTCTTCTCACAATGTAGACGTAATTTCTCAACCATCTCATTTGAAACCATGTTCTCACAACTACCACCATCAATAATACCATTACATACCTTTACTCCTGAAATGCATCTTGTTCTAAAAATATTTGTACGTAGCCATGCATCACCCTCGATATCCTTTTTTGGAGCAATCATCATCCTCTTGATCATAAAATTTGATGCAACATCTAGTGGAATTTCTAGGTCCTGTTCATCTTATACTTTCTCGGCTTCAACAAGATTTAATCTTGGAGCATCTTCTTACCTCTTATCATGTGTGTAAGAATGCAGGAATTCAAAATCCCGATGCCCCTCTTCACCACATCTATAATAAACAAATGGACTTCATGGAGCCTCCCATCCTCTATCGCAAGCATATCCTCTTCCCTTGAAAATCCTCTTCCTCTTTCTTGATTCTGGGAATATTGCCTTGTATCTTTTTGTTTTTCAACTCCATGAGGTGATTCTCCACTATCTTGGCTAAAACCAACGCATCCCTAAAGGAAGACGAGGCCCCCTTATTCATTCCATGTGATCTCCTAAAACTTTGATGACTTTGTATTTCATCTACCTTTAAGGCTAATTGATAGGCATCCTCCATGCTCTTAATCCTATGCATACTTATCTCATCTTGAATAGAAAATTTTAATCCATTTACATACCTTGCAGCAATTTGTTCCTCAGTTTCTTCATGCTCTACACAAATGGACAACTTGTAGAAATCATCTGTGTATTCTTGCACTATTTGTAAGTTCTGTTTGAGATTTTGAAACCTCCTGTAAAGGGTTTGTGCATAATCCACAGGAGAAATTTATCTTTCAACTTCTTCTCCATCTTACTCCATGTCCTAATTATTTATTTCCCCTTTCTTAACCACTCTTTTTGTAGGTGATACCACCATAACATAGAATGACCTTTCAATTTGGCACATACAAATTTTACCTTCTTTTCTTCTCACATAGCCTTCCACTCAAAAAAATTCCCCATTCTAGTCAACCATCTATCAACTCCTCTTTGTTTTAGAATACCTTCATACTCTGAAACATCAACTCTTATCCCATCATTCTTTCCTTCTAATTCTTGAAGCATCCTCTCTTCAAAAGCTAAGGGTGGTGTTTGTGTTTCCTCCTCTTCACAAACTTCTCCATTTGTGTCATCTCCACCTTGATTTCCTCTATGGGTTATCATTGCAACAATCACATTAAATTAGCCTTTGTAGACCTTGCATATTTCTATTCATTTGGGAAATACCACCTCCTCTTCCTCTTCCTCTTCCATTTTTTAAGACTCAAACCAGCTCTGATACAAGATAATGTAGCCAAATTCTAAACAAACTTGATATACTACAAATAATATGAACTCCAAAAGAAAATAGATATCCTTATTCATTATTGAATCATGAATTACAATGTTTCCTAAATAGGAAAACAACTCCCAACTTGAGTTTCCAAGAAAACTCTAACTAAATTTGACTAAATCTACTCTAGGTGGTGGAAATTACTATTTTTAGTAGTTTACTAGAACCTGCTATTCTTAGTAAGTTTGCATGCTTATTCGTACAGGCACGAAATTGCCATGCATCTTATACGTTCCTAAATTAGAGGAATTTCCAAATTTTTAACTCATAATACAACTAATATACTAGAATTAACTAGTGCCCTAAACTAGGAAAAAAACCAACTACAACTTAAATCCTAATTTTTCGTCCTCAAGATGGCAGATTTCAGGCCTGAAAATGTACCGAAACGTGCTCCAACTGGTAGGGTGAGTTTTCACTTGCTTCGTCTCATCAAAACTTGTGGTTTAAAAAAATGGACTCAAAAGGACACCCGAAGCTCAAGTTATGACCTTGTCGAGTTCTCAAACGGACACCAGAAGCTAAAGTTATGACCTTGTTAAGTTATTGTTAATTTGGGGACATCAGTTACCTACAAAAATATCACGATGTGATAGTTCATTCTTCATCCATCATCATAGGTTCTCTTTAGGATATCACATATCGGAATCCATCATAGTGGAAACATATCATTCCACGCATACAAATAAACCATTGTGTCATTTTCCCCCTCACAATGTGAAGTTTCCATAAAAATTTTATTCATGAAAACACCATACACACTCCAACATGTCACCAAATCAAGTATGCACGATATCATCATCGTGATCGACGAGAGGCCAGTGATTGACCTCCATCCTCTTGTGCCTTCATCCCCTAATGGTCATGCCGCTAACTTAACAAAATTTGAATTGAGGCTCAATGGTTGTTAGGACATTGGGTAACACCAAAAATTCACCCGTAAGGCTTTTTTTATACAATTTTTACCATGACTAACAAGACAACTTGAATAAATACTAGAAGATTATAAAAACTACATGATATGAATATGGAATTTTAAAAATTGACACAAAAATAAAATACTTAATGAACCTATAAACTACACTAATGTTTATAATAACTGATGAAGAATTTAAACTACTAATGATCCTAACACATCACACATCATCTACATAAGTTATCGACCACTATAGTAAAGACATAACACGACTCAATACAAAAGAAATTAAGTGTAAATAATGGTTGGAACACGGATTTCCATGACCTGACCTCTTTATACAGGTGTGAAAATGTGGAGCTCGATGTGTATATATTTGTAGCATCTATGGTATGCTTCCTCTAATTGGGTCATAGCTAAGGTGGAACAAATTCAATACTACATTTGTGGGTGTCGATGTAGAAAGTTGTAATATCTCAAAAGACTCCCAAGGATGCATGTTGATCAAAGTAAAGTGAATCTACTTTGCATCAATTTTAGTTGACTTCAACAAGGTTTGAATTGATCTTATATCCGTAAAATGTAACTATAGGTTGGATTTTGGTATCCTTAATCTATGATTGAAATAATAATAGGAAAGAACTTGTAGAAAGGAGATCTCTACACTTTGGAAAGGGGCATTGAGATAAAAGGATTGATATGCAATCTACCTTAGATGAATGCAATCTCTAGTGAACACTTTAGAGAGAGCACATGCTTACTACTGTGCGAGGATAATTAACACCGAAGATTGGATGAGCAGACTGGAATGATCTATTTATTGTTACAAGAATCTATCATGACCTTTATGGAAAATGCATAAAATAGATATTAATAATATGAAGCAATCTTACAATTCAATAAACACCTCTTCAACGTAACCTGATATTATATGCATGCAATTAATAGTGTAGCATTCACATATTTAGTTTAATCCTCCACGAAATGCTACCAATAGTAAAAAAATACCTTAAACAATGCTAAATTTTTCTCAATAAACTACTTCTATGCAAATGCATTCTTGATCAAGAAGTTACACATGAATTTGGGGAAAAATACAATTCAAGAAGTGCCCCTATTTTAATCTAATTCTCTATAATGTTGATCAAACTACTTAAGATACCATATGAAAGAGCTACAAGATTATCACACATAAAAATTAATTATAATTTCATATGAGATTTTAGAATTTTATAGGTGAAGTTGTTCCTAAAATGTAGGAAACAAATCACAAGAATAAACAATGTGTGATATATTGTTGTTACAACAATATATACGACTAACAATCAAATATAACATACTAACCAATAATATAACATTATTTACAACATGGTAAATAACTTAAAAATAATTTACCTACATAAAAGTGTGGACTAACCAATGTCTTCCTAAAAGTTGTATATATTTCTTGAGAATGATCTAATATTGATGTTATTAAATAAGAAGATACTGCATCTATAGACACAACTAAACAATACTATGAGAAATACATGTTTGAATGGATCCCATACCCCGCCTATAATAGATTACCATTCATTCGCTGCTCCATCGGAGATGATCCATGTTTGCTAAAAATAAGGCAAGCACTTCCTCCGTCCCCAAATGTATACCTATAAGAGCTTATTAATTGTGTTTAGCGTTACACATAAAAAAATGGGCCCTTCACAATCTTTCATTCTTTATTTTGTCAAGTGTACAAGTTTCATTCTATGTATAGTCATGTGTAAGTGTTTGGATTGTTATGGGTTTCATTCCTCTAAATTACTTCTAAAAAATATCCTCAGTTATTATCAAGGTTTAATTATTTCTATTTTTGTCCACATTTAGTTGGAGAAGACATGGGGGTAAAGGAGATGGTGGGAGAAATTGTTTCATAAGTTCTATGATCCACCTCTTTCTCACTCAACCTTCCCAAAACATTCCTCTCTACCATTACCCTCACGTGTCTTTTGATAAGTGGAACCAATAATTCTTTTTTGCTATAGATGGATTTCTTGCATGTGCTTTCATTTTTCGTAAAATAATCTTGGTTAATGTTACACCTACAATTTTCATCGCAAAAAACCCAAACCAAAAATCAATAATTAATTAGGAAAAATTACGGAATAATTTTTTTATTTTAAAAGGGGTTGCAACAAGATGGTCACCCACTAGGTTTAAATTTTTTTGGATTAGTAAAGTCCACATATTCATAAGGTTTTCATAATTAAATTAACAATTAATTATTATTACTTCATTCCAATCATCTCGGTTTAAAACTCCTATAGTTTTTGATAATTCCCATTAAAAATGTTGGTCAATTTAACATCATTAATGCTTCCACATTTAAAATTCCACTTAATATCATTAAGGTCTAATACTCCCTAATTTGATTAAACCTAATTCCTTCATATAGTTTTCTAACATATATTTAAGTTCCCAATAATTTAACTCTTATAAACCATTATCTAAGTTACCCCTTTCACAAAATTTATATAAGATATCCTTACTAGACCAAAGTCATTTGTTTATTTATAAATCTACCCAAAGGGTGTCAACTTACCCTAAACCATTTAGTGGGCCCATTCAACCAATTTACCCATACCATTTTAATTAATTTCATTCACAAAAGAACCCCGTCACTTAAATTTGTATGGTGTAATCTCATCCATTGGATTAAGTCATTTTGGGACCTTGGATTAGAAATGCCCTAAAATCCTTAATACTTCTTTCTTATTCCCTTTTTCCCTAATTTTATCTCATTTTTTTGTAGGTTTTGGTTTGAGCATGGAGGCCATGGAAGGTTGCTCAATGCTCTTGGATGGATATAAACATTTTGGAGGGTTGTTTTTCACCCCTCTCTAAGTTAAATTTTGCTTGTATTTTTAATGGTTATTGTATTATTATATATATATTGAGTTTACCCTATTTGGGTATGGGAAATTGGCCCATTTCATTTCTAGTTTAAAATGATATATACATAGGGATGAAGGTTTTGAGTACACACACACACACAAAACTTGCATTTGTTTTGTTTACATTTCTAAATATGCCCAAATCAATTTAAGGCGATTGACTGTCAAATGGCCTGATTTATAAATACATTGATATATATATATATATATATATAATATATATATATATATATAAGGGTTTGGCCACATATTAATAAAAACCAATGCATATACTATAGTGGCATAAACATGACTAATAATAAACCGTGTAGGGTTTAAATATTATGTGGGGGTGGGGATGGCGCCACCCACCCCACCCCTTTATTAATAAGGGTTGGGGTGGGGCGGTGCCTCATCCCCTAAACCCATTTCAATAACATAAGATGTAACCCATGTGGGCTAAAACCAAAAGCTAAAAAAATCAATCTCCCCTTTTTTTATATAACCAAACTTTGTATTATCAAGGGCCATTTGGCTATGTATAATTATAAATATATATTAAATAAAATCATTATATATATATATATAATGATTTTATTTAATATATATTTATAATTATAATAAATATAAATATGTATAATCCTAGTTGTATATTTTTGTTCTTCTCTTATTTAAAAGATCACTCATATTCATTTGTATAATGAAATATAAGACAAGTAGTTATAAATTTCTATCTATTCATCTTTGTGGAATAGTAGGAAAGTAATATCATTTTTATCCAACCCAATGCAATTAAGGAAGATGATATGTTCATTGATTTAAAACACTAAATATCTATTTTATTTTCTTATAACATTGTATGAGATTTGACTATAATTTCAACATTCCAACATAATAACTTTTACAATAAAATGAGAAGGTGGTTCCTTTCTTTTCTCAATACAATGACATCCATTTCCAAAGAGAACAAGTATCACTTCATCATTTTTTTATTTACAACAACCATTTTACAAGAATTAGGAACAAACAAACTTGATATATTTCAGATTTGAAGGAAATACATATTAAACAAATACAAATTTCAAGAGTCTTGTAGTGCCCACTTCCCTTCAACACTTTTGATATTGATCATGATGTTTTTGACTATATCTTATGGACATTATTATATTTTTGATTTAGTATGGTGTTAGATGTCAGATCATGGATTATTGTTGACTCTGATTCATATATGATGCATGATGATTGTTAGAGACATTTTATATAGATGTTGACATGCTGTTGGACATGGTTATATATATATATATATATATATATATATATATATATTATGGATGTTGTTAGGACATGTGATATTTGGATATATTGAGTAGACCGAAAAAATTGAATTTAAAATTGATGATTATATAGTTGTTGATGAAATTGTAAGTGATATTGTTGATTGTCTAGATGTTGTTGTGATTCATATATATATTGATGATTTTGAAATTATATTATATTCATTTGGATGTTATAATATGGCCACGAGGCCAAAGGAGGTTTTGTGTTTTGCATGATGAAATATCACAACACATCGGGGATTGGAGACCAACCACTTTGGAATTCTAGATGAATTCAACAAGGTCACCATGGCAACTTTATTTGTTTGTGTGTGTTTGATAGTTTTTATGGATTCCCATGGGGTATCACCTTGAAATGTGACCAAGGGTTTTATGTTTCTTTTATTTATTTTCCTTGGTTTAATGTTGCATGTGTTTATTTTGTGGTGCTTTGACCCCTTTCCTTATTTATTAAATGGTGTGTTAATTAATGTGAGTAATCATATTGTTAAAAATTAATTAATCAAATTGGGTCATAAGAAAGTAATTATTAGAGTTGTTGGCCTAAAATCAAAGTGTTGTAAGAAATGTGTAAGTGATGTGTAAGCTGATTTTGGAGTATGAAACACTCCATCTTCTTTTAAATTCGAAATTGTCCTTGGAGGATAATTTTGGAGATTTGTGGGACAAGTTAAACTTGTCCCATGCCTCTTAAATTTATATACCAACCTTACCTATGGTTATAGAGTTAAATTTAGCCCTTCTTTATTCATTTTTGTAAGTCAAGTTGAATGTTTTTATTGCACTTTTCTTACATGATTTTAATTTCAGTCCTTTGGGGTGTGGGCTTGTTTTGGAGTGTGTAAGTAAACTATCATTTATTCACCTGCTTATTTATTGTGCCTTGGAGATTGAAGTTGACTTATGAGTTGGATTTGAGGATGTGTGATGTGGCATCCCACATGGATCCACCTCATCCTCTTCTCTTTCCTCTTCTATATATTTAAATTCCTTGGCTTGTTTTGGGGTTACTTCACCTTGCATTGCTTCATTTGGGGCGGCTTCTTTTAGTTTTGGGAGCTCTTGCAATTTTTGGAGAAATTTGGAGGTGGTTGAATGCTTGTGGATTATTGATCTTGGATTATTTTATATTGGAAAGCTTGCTGTTTGGAACTTTGGAACAAAATCCATCATGAAGAGGTAGGATCTTGGCTCTTTAAAATGCTCTTCTCTTATTTATGCATATGTAAATGTTGTGGATGTTTTGATATTGCTTGTTGGCTGGTTGGGTAGATGGCCTAGGTATGGTTTAGGAGAAGAGTATAGAGATTCTTGTGGGGAGGCATAAGTGCTTTGGGGAGGTATAAGTGTTGTGGGATTTGGGATTTGGGTTCCACATTACAAAGAAATAGCTTGCATTTATTTACTCATTATGGGGTGCCATAAGAGGTTGGGGAGGCATAAGAAAATGTGAGGAATAAGGGGTACTAGGGGGAGGCATAAGGGCATGTCAGTCTTTGGTACCCAAATTTGTTTTCCTTTTCAATCTGAAAGCAACATCAAATATATGGCATGAAGTTTGAAGATAGATGGATCATGGTGTGTGTCATTTTGTAGTGGGATATGATCTAACTGGTACTCAGTTTGTGGAGAGATGGATAGCACTCAAATAGGTCTTGATCTTGTCCTAACTGTTTTAGGTTGTGCCTTTCAACCAAGGTAAGAGGACCTATTTTGTAACCCTCAAATTGTGAAGGAGATGAAGATATCCCTCAATTTGTACAAATATTATGAAAATGGCCTTGGGAAAATATGATCAACACTCCAAATCGACTTTCACAAGTTGTTACTTCCAGATTATGGAGATACTTTCAATACAAGGCAAGGGTTCTTGAAGACATTTTGAAATCTTGATCTGTTCTAATTACTTTAGCAAATGGATTTTAATCTTCTCGTGGGTATACATGTCAAAACAGGGGGTAAAACAAGTTAGGATTAGTTGTTTTGAATTAATTTTTAGGTGGGAGTTTAGAAAAGACAAAGCAAGTTCCACCGTGAATATTTGAGGATTTCAACAAAATATGGAGAAACTTAATAGCAGAAATTATCAAAATGGTTAATCATTCCTTCAACTAGGATATGTGCATAAAATGGAGGCCCAGGATCTGCACTTTTCCACACAATCTTTGATCATCTATCACAAAAGCTAGAGTTAGAATGAACCAATGAAGCATTTAGTAATCACTATTTAATCATGACCTAAGGTGCACCCAAAGGTTTAAAAACAATCTCTGAAGTCAAGGAAGGTAAAGTGATTTTAAATTTGTTTATCTCTTTACCAGATGAAAGCTCTTTTGAATGTGAGATTACAAATGCCACTAAACTATCACAAGAAAGGAGACAATGTATGATCAAGAGAGATTTTAAACACAAGAATGCAACAAGAAACAAGAAACACAAATTTGAAATTTATTTTGAAACATAAGTGTATGCAAATTTTGCCAAGAGACAACACAAAATAATCCAGAAATGATCAAATTTATCAGTAGGGGAATGTTTCAAGAACAATATCAGAGCTTGTTGATGGCTTTACAATTGAAACCAACTCAACATGATACAAATCTAATGCAAAAAGGAATTAGAAATGGTTCTTAGGTGGTTTCTCAGAGAATGGGCTTCTTCCCAGATTTTCTCGTGAAATTTTTAGTTTTCCAGGATTTTAAAACTCTTCCAACCCTTTGCATGACAAATTCATGCAATATATAGCTTTCAATCTCCTTCGAGCCTTCTTTCCCAAGAAAATAATATGCCAAAGGATCAAATTTGTTACAAAAATTCCTCATGATTTGCAGACAGGGACGTTTAATAGAACACGTCCAAAAAGTTTCTAGTTGTCTCAAAAATAGATGAATCATTACAAAATTCACATCATTATCCATTTTGGAGGCATGTTTTCCATCTTCAAAGCATGCGAGACCCTCTTCCTTTCGTTATTTCATCCTTATCCCTCCAAAATTTAACTCAGTAACTTTTGGATCTGATATTTCACATTTTTGGATGGGTTAGGGAAAAATTCATTTCAAAAACATATATGATCTTCAAATTGATCCTCAAAACCAATTGCATTGGTCCTTGCAAGCACAAATGACACGAATTTGTCAAAAATTTGATGAAAATTGATGCAAAAATTACATCTCCAAGCTTCCTGGAGCTCAAATGGCGCCAAACTGAAAAATGCACAGTTACTGTTGATCTTCCTTTATCCTTTAATCTGAGCCCTCCACGTGTCACAATGTGATTGGAAATGGGCTTGGGATCAATTTTTGACATTTTAACACTTTTGGAAAAATGTAAAAATTTGACATTTTTCTCCGCCCCTCCGCCCTTTGAAAATGAGCTTGACACGTGTCCCAATGTGGGTCCCATTGGAATCATGGACTGATTCTACACATTTCCACATTTTTTGGAAATTTACAAAATTTCTCAATTTCCTCTACCACTCCGCTATTGACATTTGGGCCTAACATGTGGTGCAATATGAATTTGGATATGGAGTCGCGGCTCAATTTTAAGAATTTTTCCTCTTTTTGGAAAAATGAAATTTTGCTTTTCCTTTGCGGCTCCGCCCTCCTGCAGATACGTGTCCTCACCTAATTGACTACGGGAAGCAATCTTATTTATATTTTAACAATAGTTTCCACAAAGGAAAATTTTCACCATCTCCTCCACACTCCCACACCTCTGCCTTTCCACGACATGTGGCAATTGCTGATTCACCGTGGGACTTGCGTTCCTCCTTTAAATTTTATGCCTTTATTCCAGAAAATGTGAAAAAATATCCATTTTTCCCAAGGTCCAAGTTTCTCCTCTGATGAAAACGTGACACTTGTCCACCCGTGATTCGATGTAGAATTCTGGATTGTTTTGCGACTTTAATCTTTTAACCAAATAAAGTCAAAATATTTTAAAAGAACCCGACCACTCACAATTCTGTCCTTGGCTCTGAAGCCGCCACGTGTTCCATTCTGATTCGTTGCGGGCCCTAGGAATTTTCTTTACACTTTAACTCTTTTTCCAAAATGCCTTAAGGCACAAAAAGACCCACTGCTTCTCATCCAATCAAAAGAGGACACGTCAGCAACATTAGAACCAATCAAAGTAAAGCAGAGCCATGGGACCAAATTCACCCTTTTGCCAAAAAAGTAAAAAGTGATAAGTTAAAACAATTTTTTTGTTGTCCTCACCCAATTAGAAAAGCCACTTTATCAATGAATGCTAAAGAAGAAATTGACGGAAAATGATGCCCATCTGACCAAGTCAAAACACAAAAAATGCCAGGGATGCCCTAGAATTAAAATTTTTCGATAAGGATGAAAAATTTCTAGAAATTGAACCAACTGAAACATGTTTTCAAAGCATTTTTTATCATGGAATTGGATTTTCAATGGCATACAAATGCAAATCGATCAATTTTAAACTTCTATGATTGGGCAAAAAGGAAATAACAAGCGAGCCCACATATTTTGGAAAAATTAGGGCACAAAATAGGGCACACATGCAAATTTCTTTCAAATTGGGGAAAAACAACAAGTTTGTGAGCATTTCAAGGCATTCGACTGGAGGGAAAATTTACAAACCACCAATTTGAGAGAAAATTGTTTCAGAGCATGCAGAATGAAGGAAAAATTAGGGCAAAATGGTGCAAGCTCAAAAATGGAACCAACATCAAGGATTTGAAATGATATATATTTTGGTAGTTTGCTTTCAGGTGGTGATACCCATTTCCCCTTTGGGAGGCATAAGTAGCTTCCCCCATAGTTCTTGCTCCTTTGGCTTGCATGATGAAGCCTGAGTTTTGTTTTTTGTTTTCATGTGGTTGCAAACTGCATTATGTTTTGGACTATGTGTTGAATGTGAAAGATTTATTTTGTGTTGTGGAAGCCTATTGTTGCCATGAGTTGAAAAACATTTCTTATTACAATGTGGTTGGGGCTCGGGGGCCAATGAAGAAGGATGGCTTCTCCCTTTTCATTGGATGTCTTGGTTGGGTGGAGAGTGTTGCCTTTCCCTATTCTATTGTGACCAAATTGGAGAATGATGGAAATTCATACTTTGTTGTTCTAGAACTGAGAAAGAAGACAGTTTGACAGTCCTTGTTGAGATCATTTCTTAATGTAACCTTTTCCCACTTGAAGTGGATGATCTTGTATATTATTTGTGATAGAAAGATGGTCTATATGGGCTATGAAAGTTGTAAATTGAATTGTGAAATAGATATACTCTGTTCTCTTTTTTTGAATAAATGTGGAAGAAATTGTATTCTATATATTGTAATTGAGGGAGAAGATAAAGTTCTAACAGTCCCTTGCGAAAATACTTTTGTAAACCATTTCCCCACTTGATATGGATGAAAATTTAATATACATTTTGTTCTGAAGAGTTACTATGTTTTGGAAAAGAAATCCCCTTTGAATGTGAAAGAAATATACTCTGTATTTTATTGTAAAAAGGAATGTAATGAGAAAGAGTTGTGATTGTAAAGTTGTATTTGATCTATATAAATAGAAGTGGTTACTTTGTTCAAATGATATTGCTTTCATTAGAAGTCTAATTGTTGAATGTAATTTGAAATCTCTATTGGAAAGATGAAAAAAATACGTATGAAGAAATGTCATAATGCTCTGTTCTTTAGAAATGAAAGTTTTGAAAATCAAAATTGTAATTTGGAATTTGAATACGTTGATTTGAATCAACTTAATGAGTTAGATTGGATCTGGAATGATTTCTAATACTTAGAAGATGATAAATGGAAAATAGATTATTTCGAATTAGATCTCTTTTAGATGTTTCAAAACTAGAAAATGTTTTATCAAATGCACAGAACGACCCTGCAGACTAGGAAAGACATTTGAAACATTCATACAAGATAAGAAAGATCAAAACGATTCCAAACAAACTATAATACTTAATAAATTTTCATAGAACCTTTCAAAATTAGGCTCAAGCAATTTCTCAGTCATTTTTACATTAAATTGGGAAAATTTGAATTGATCTTCAATCAAATGATTTAACCCTTGAAAATTATCCTAAATTCTTCCAAGTGAAATCCTCCATGTTTGTTTGACATGTGGAGAAATAATTAATGGAAGATTTGAATAATTATTTGCAAGTTAGAATACCAGTTCACTTTCTAAGTGACAGAAAGATGTTTTCTCAAAATTTACACTTTAAAATTTATCAAAATTAAAGTTTTAAGATCTCTGTGTGAAAAGGACGTTGAGAGCTTTCCAAAAGTCCTCATTTGCCAAAAACTGAGTTCCAATCAAAAGTTATGGCCTTCTGAATTTTTATTTCATTTGGCTTCAAAAATATTATAACTGATCAAATTTAATTATTAAAATATTCTTGGGTGGACCCGTGGGCTAAAACTTTCTTTTTTTTTTTTTTTCCAAAAGGCGCAAAGTCATGAAGTTTCCCGCCGCTCCGCTAATCCACAAGCCTTCATTTTGTCAAAAATGATCTAAGTCCAAAAGGTTAATTTGGCAATTTTTCCTCGCAGCCCCACCACCCCATGGCCAATCATTGAACAACACGTGGCTTTCTTGGGAATCGACGGGGGATCGGATATTTTTAATCCTTAATGCTTCAGAAAACTTTTGGGAAAAATTTCCAAATTATCCCCACCGGCCTGCCAAACCACATCTAACGGTTGGGCGACGTGTGACATCTTCTCACGTCGGCGGAGGCGTGGGTTCCTTTCGACCTTTTTGCCCTTCCTTTTGAATAGTCAATTTTTGTAATGTTCCCCCACCAACCCGCTGACCCACAACCAATAAGGAGTTGCCACGTGGTCTCCTTGGCGTCGGTGGAGGTGCGGGTATAAAATTTTCTTTGTCCTAAAAGGGAAAAAGCACTAAATGCCTTCCCCACTCGCCACCTGCTTTTCTCCTCTGGGTGAATTTTCTCTCCAATGTCCGCAGGCTGAGTTGGGAAAAATTTCCTCCCTAAGCCCGCAAGCCCGCTCTTGGGAAAAATTTCACCCCAAGTTCCACTGGCCCATAACTTGAGAAATATGAGGAGTTAGGAGGACTTCTTTATATCACCAGAAAGGTGAGGAAATTCCCTATCTAATGGGAATGTTTTTAAGAATTTTTAATTGCATTAATCATGAGAAAAATTAAATTTAATATTTAACCGAGTTTTGGGAGTTGGTAAGTAAGAGTTTACTCTGATGATTTTAATATGTATTCTTTTCCCACACTGTAATTAAACCTTTCTCTTGTCTTAGATCTTGTGGAATTAAATACCTTGGGTATTTAATTGTTTTGGTCCCTTAACCCTAAAATTTTAATCAGGAATATTTTGCTAAAATGTCAATGTAATCAGTGATTAAATTAATCCTTAAGGAGATTTGAGCTAGGTGTGGACTTATTACACTTGTTGCTTTATAATGTGGAATCAGTAATTATTATAATGGGAAAATTTATCAGTTGAATTTAATTGTCCTTGAGACTTTGGTTGTTAACACTTTAAAAAAAATTATTCCATAATTTTGTAACTAAACCTAGGTTGTTCATGGGTCTCAAGAGGGAGATTTTAGTGGGCGTTACACTTGGTATCAGAGCCGTGGGTTCAAAATCTTGGACCTTTGGGCACACTAGAAAAACTTGAGACATGAACTGTAAACCTAGCACACTTTTAAATCTAGAAAAAAACCTTGTTTGAAAATTGAAAAAAAAGAAATACGTGTGAAGAAATATTACATTACTTTGTTCATTTGAACTGCCAGAATTAAAATCATAATAAAATAACAAGTTGTTTGAGTTGTTGTGCTTGCTTAGTGGCATTTTGTCTAAACCCGAGTAACTAAGAATGTCAAATTAAATTGATGTTTGTGAACTTCTAGTGTAGTGGAAACTTGGTTCCCCTTTGAAAATGTGTTGTTTTTACAAGTCCTAAATCTTGATTTAATTGTATGATGTGTTAAGCCTTTTTAGAACCTTATTAAATTTGTTGGAATGATAAGTTGTATGGTGTGATTCTTGTGGTTGGACAATAGTGGTTGTGTTCTGGGTTGGGAAGAGTTAATTAGAAGCTGTTTAGAGCTTCCTTCCTTCAGTGGTTAGGAAAGAGGGTCTGGTTGTCAGTTTTCCATTTTATTACCCGTATGGGAGAGTGGACATTAAGTCTAGGTGTCATTTAGGACCCAATCCTGCGTATGTGTCTTAGAACTAACCTCGAGGTAGAGTACCCCTATTGGCGGCCATGAAGGGTTGCGGAGTGAATGTGGTGTTAAATTTTGTGTTTTACATTCGTAATATTGTGTTATTTTATCAAGGACCAGCATCTTATTTTATGATTGATTTGAGAAGCTCTGAGGCTCTTTTATTTTATTTTATTTTTTGCGAGAATTTTCAGACTTTGCAATATGGCTACTTAGCCACTTTCCTTGATTTTCAACATTTCTTAGATTTTATTTTGATTGGTGACTCGGAGCTCATTATGTTGTTGGCTACTTAGCTAAACGTTACGTGGTTTCCTTCTTGCATGATGATGAGCTCATTCTATGCTTTTTGTATTGTGACATTTCATCGTATGGGGTACACCCTGGGTGTCTTGAATGTCCTCTTAGGTGCTTAAAGCTATGCCTTGGTTTTGGATGCACGGAACCTTGAGGGTGTCTAGGATATTAGAGTGACTTTTTCATTGCTCGACCTTGCTAGATAGACAGCTCATTGTGTTGAGCGTTCTAGTTGGTAGTCTGTTAGTAGTGGTGGTGATTCTCTTATAATCAGTAAGAGCTTGAACCTCGTCGGAGTAGAGGTGTTTAATTGTGGGCTGATGAATTATGTTAGGATCGGATTGCTTTTGGCTGGCTCTGGATGTTAGTAGAAAAGTGTGTGTCTAGTAGTGGCTTCTTTTTTATGGCATGCTAAGTTTTATCAGGATTTCCTTATTTCATTATATAAAGTAGTGACTTGAGGATTGTATGCATCTTGATAATTATGGTTATAATTAATCCCATTCGAGTATTGTGTGTGTAAATTAAGTGTGTTTGGTTTCCCTCTTGACCTATAAATAAGTCTACCCTTTAATTTTTTTAGTTACTATGATTAACAAACTATGACCTATTAATTTTAAATTACGTGCGAGACACTTATGGATGCCTTGAGTCTTTTGGACCATGCCACTAGTGATTTTAGTTTAATTAGACCTTGATGAATTAATCTCAATGGCATCTTATAATAGGATTCTTCTTGCGAAAATGTAGCTCTTGGTTGTAAAGCCATATTAATAGATAGCTGATATACTTCTTACAATTGATGATTTCTAGTGAGTATGTGGTGTTCTTATAGTTAAAATATTTCCTTGTCATTTTGATTGCTTGGTTGGTGGTATCCTGTGGTAATATTTGTGCATATTTGAAAACTTTCCTTAACTTATCGTGTGAGTAAAAATGTTTTCTCCAAAACAATAAACATTGTTAAACCCTAGTAGATCAATAAAAGTAATTATTCTTCCTTAATGGGTCTTCCTTGTAACTTCCTTTGAGAACTTGTAAAACCCACTAGTAATGTTTTATGATACTTGTAATTAGTGAAAAACTTTCGAAATATTGTTGTGATCCATGTTGGTTGATTGTTTCCTAGTTCTTACAAATTAATAATGTGTTTTCTATGTTGAATGTCCCTTGTTTCCTTAGAATTAAAAATTTGGTGTGTTGATTTACCTCTCTCTCCCATAAAAGTAATAGTGTGATATGTTTACCCTTCCTTCTCATTAAATTTTGTTGACAAATTGACTCACCCAAACATCATAAAACTATAATTGAGTAGATTTGGCCTTGAAGCTTAATAAATAAACTGGAACATAGAAAGAGAAAATAGTCGTTGATAACCTTGGTAGGTTAATAGAAGAAATAAAAACCATGTAAAAGAACAGAAAGGAAATTTTTTTCCATCTACCTCCCCTAGGAGTAAAATAAATACTTTTTCTCTTTTCCACCTTTATAGAATGGCAAGATATCATGGCCACCTTAGTGGTGCTCCTTATAAATGCAAACATGTGATATCAGAATAAAAAGGAATATTTTAATTAAGAAAACTCGTAAAGGAATGTGCTTAGCAAACAAAACTACAACTTTTGACTTAATTAGTTGAGTTATAAAATAAGTAAGATTTATGTGTATTGAGTGCAATGTTTAGTTGAACTGTAGTTCTGTCACCTACTTGAATTTGTGAAACA
Organism: Taxus wallichiana var. yunnanensis; assembly: GCA_018340775.1. NCBI lineage: Eukaryota > Viridiplantae > Streptophyta > Pinopsida > Cupressales > Taxaceae > Taxus > Taxus wallichiana. Next base: position 119,272,001 of record CM031241.1, on the reverse strand, counting down.
CATGTTTGGATAGTAATGTGTTCTAGTTGCTTAGTAATTTCTTACTCATAGATGTATGTGCCTTTCTTGTGGGAGTTTTGGGCCATCATACCCTTATCATCCCATAGATCGACGAGTGTGAGTTGTGGTCCTTTTGGATTGAGACTGATCTGTTGTTTAAGAAGCAACCTCCTTGTGTGTTGTCTTGTCCTTGGAGACCTAATTTATTGTAATTTTAAGGCAACATATGTTAAGGATATAAAATAACTTTGGGAAGTCTTCTTTTCTTCATATTTTCTTGGGTCACCTTGTTATTGTTACCCCTTTTCCATTAGTATGGAAAGTGCAAGATGATGTTATTCACTTTTGATACGATGCACCCTTGGATTGTAGTTGGACCATGTGTTACTTGTTCTTCTCCTAGCGACCTTGAGTGGTCCTTGGTGTTTATTGTGCTCTTTTTAAGTTATTTCGAGCTTGAGTAGGAAATAAGACAAATGAATCCCATTGTGCTATAATGTATGGTACTTGAATTGATATGTTAGTTCTTTAGGGATATATATATATACACACACACACACACATATATATATATATATACGTATATATATATATATATATATATATATATATATATATATATATATATATATATATATATTTTGTGTGTGTGTGTGTGTGTGTGTGTGTGTATTCTTTTGCTAAACAGTTGACTTCTTTAGATTTGGTTGGTATGGTGTGTTCGATTCTTACAACAAAAGTGTAAAAATCATACTATAGGAAAACTTGTGGTCTTGACTTCACTTGTATTACCATGAAAAGTTAATTGTACCCTCTCGAGTTATAGAAGTAATTTCCTTGAATAGTTCCTTGATTTTAAATGTTTTGTTGATTTAGGTGTCCTCCTTGTTGATTAACCTCATCCTGTGTGATCCTCAAATTGTGGGACCTTGAGTAGACTTGTTTCTCATGTAAATTTGGTCATAGTTGGTTTTTTGCTAGCCTTGTCTAGACAACGAACCTTGAAATCAGGGCTTAAACTTAGTAGAAACCTTAACTTTTATTATTGTAGTATGTTGTATTCCTTGGGAAATTATGTGGTCATTCTCAAACTCACGGAATTCTCCTTATTATTCCTCTACTTAATGGTTACTCTTAAGACTCTTTTGAACTCTTCATGTTATATTGTTATGTGTGGTTTCTTGGTTGATAGCATAAATTTACTCTCTAGATTTAAGTGTTCGTAGCCTTGCATTCGAAAGTTTAGAACTCATCCTTGCAATCTCCTTATTCTTGCTGAATCATATTGGAACAAACTTAGGTTCTATAGACCCACCTTTTTTGAAGCAAGCACTCCCATAGTGGAGTGATCCTTTTCTATTGCATTTGTTCCTATCTCTTTTCAAGTGACTTCGGGAGGAAGTTGAGTCTAAGGGGAGGGGATGTAGTGCCCACTTCCCTTCGACACTTTTGATATTGATCATCATGGTGTTCACTCTATTATGGAAATTATTTTATTTTTGATTTAGTATGGTGTTAGATGTCGATCATGGATTATTGTTGGCATTGATTCATATATGATGCATGATGATTGTTAGAGAAATTTTATATAGATTTTGACATGTTGTTGGACATGGTTATATATATATTATGGATGTTGTTAGGACATGTGATATTTGGATATATTGAGTAGACTGAGAAAATTGAATTTAAAATTGATGATTATATAGTTCTTTGATGAAATTATAAGTGATATTGTTGATTGTCTGGATGTTGTTGTGATTCATATATATATTGATAATTTTGAAGTTATATTATATTCATTTGGATGTTCTGATATGGCCACGAGGCTGAAGGAGGTATTTGTGTTTTGCAGTTAAAATATCACAACACACATTGGGGGATTGAGACCAACCACTTCGGAATTCTAGATGAATTCAACAAGGTCACCATGACAACTTTATTTGTTTGTGTGTGTTTGATAGTAGTTAGGGATTCCCACGGGGATCACCTTCAAACGTGACCAAGGGGTTTTATGTTTCATTTATTTATTTTCCTTGGTTTAATGTTGCATGTGTTTATTTTGTGGTGCTTTGACGCCTTTGCTTATTTATTAAATGGTGTGTTAATTAATGTGAGTAATCATATTGTTAAAAATTAATTAATCAAATTGGTTCATAAGAAAGTAATTATTAGAGTTGTTGGCCTAAAATTAAAGTGTTGTAAGAAATGTGTAAGTTGATTTTGGAGTATGAAACACTCCATCTTCTTTGATATTCAAAATCATCCTTGGAGGCTGATTTTGGAAACTTGTGTGACAAGTTAAACTTGTCCCATGCCTCTTAAATTTATATACCAACCTTACCTATGGTTGGAGGGTTAAATTTAGCGCTTATTTATTCATTTTTGTAAGTCAAGTTGAATGTTTTTGTTGCACTTTTATTACATTCTTTTAATTTCAGTCCTTTGGGGTGTTGGCTTGTTTTGGAGTGTGTAAGTAAACTGTCATTTATTCACCTACTTATTTATTGTGCCTTGGAGATTGAATTTGAATTATGAGTTGGATTTTAGGATGTGTGATGTGGCATCCCACATAGATCCACATCATCCTCTTCTCTTTGCTCTTCTATATAATCAAATTCCTTGGCTTGTTTTAGGGGTTACTTCACGTTGCATTGCTTCATTTTGGGTGACTTCTTTTGGTTTTGGGAGCTCTTTAAATTTTTTGGAGAAAGTTGGAGATGGTTGAATGCTTGTGGATTATTAATCTTGGATTGTTTTACATTGGAAAACTTACTTTTTGGAGCTTCAGAACAAAATTCATGATACAGAGGTAGGAGCTTGGCTCTTTAAAATGCTCTTCTCTTATTTATGCATATGTAAATGTTGTGGATGTTTTGATATTGCTTGTTGGTTGGTTGGGTAGATGGCCTAGGTATGGTGTAGGAGAAGACTATGGGGATTCTTGTGGGGAGGCATAAGTGTTGAGGGAGATGGGATTTGGGTTCCACCTTACAAAGAAATAGCTTTCATTTCTTTACTCGTTATGGGGTGCCATAAGAGGTTGGGGAGGCATAAGGAAATGTGAGGAATAAGGGGTACTAGGGGAGGCATAAGGGCATGTCAAGGATTTGAAATGATATATATTTTGGGGTTTTATTTCAGGTGGTGATACCCATTTCCCCTTTAGGAGGCATAAATAGCTTCCCCCATAGTTCTTTCTCCTTTGGCTTGCATGATGAAGACCTGAGTTTTGTTTGTTATTTTCATGTGGTTGCAAACTGCATTATGTTTTGGACTGTGTGTTGGATGTGAAAGATTTCTTTTGTGTCCTGGAAGCCTGTTGTTGCCATGAGTTGAAAAACATTTCTTATTGCAATGTGGTTGGGGATTAGGGGCCAATGAACAAGGATGGATTCTCCCTTTTCATTGGATGTCTTGGTTGGGTGGAGAGCATTTCCTTTCCCCTGTTTTGTTGTGAGTAAATTGGAGAATGATGGAAATTCATCATTGTTCGGAACTAAGAAAGAAGATAGTTAAACAGTCCTTCTTTGAGATTATTTATTAATGTAGCCTTTCCCACTTGAAGTGGATGATCTTGTATATTAATTGTGATGGAAATATAGCCTATATGGGTTATGAAAGTTGTAAATTGAATTGTGAAAGAGATATAATCTATTCTCTGTTTTTGAATAAATGTGGAAGAAATTGTATTCTGTATATTGTAATTGAGGAAGAAGACAAAGTTTTGATAGTCCCTTGCGAAACTACTTTTGTAAACCATTTCCCCACTTGATGTGGATGACAATTTAATATACATTTTGTGTTGAAGAGTTACTATGTTTTGGAAATGAAATCCCCTTTGAATGTGAAAGAAATATACTCTGTATTTTGTTTGTAAAAAGGAATGTAATGAGAAAGAGTTGTGATTGTAAAGTTGTATTTGATCTATATAAATAGAAGTGGTTACTTTGTTCAAATGATATTACTTTCATTGGAAATATGATTGTTGAATGTAATTTGAAATCTCTGTTGGAAAGATGAAAAATAAAGAATACGTATGAAGAAATGTCATAATGCTCTATTCTTTAGAAATGAAAGTTTTGAAAATCAAAATTGTAATTTGGCATTTGAATACATTGATTTGAATCAACTTAATGAGTTAGATTGGATCTGGAATGATTTCTAATACTTAGAAGATGATAAATGGAAAATAGATTCTTTCGAATTAGATCTCTATTAGATGTTTCAAAACTGGCAAATGTTTTATCAAATGCACAGAATGACCTTGCAGACTAGGAAAGACATTTGAAACATTAATATAAGCTAAGAAAGATCAAAATGATCCCAAACAAACTATAATACTTAAGAAATTTTCATAGAACCTTTCAAAATTGGGCTCAAGTAATTTCTCAGTCATTTTTGCTGTTAAATTGGGAAAATTCAAATTGATCTTCAATCAAACAATTTAACCCTTGAAAACTATCCTAAATTCTTCCAAGTGAAATCCTCCATGTCTATTTGACATGTGGAGAAATAATTAATGGCGGATTTGAACAATTATTTGCAAGTTAGAATACCAGTTCACTTTCTAAGTGATAAAAAGACGTTTTCTCAAAATTGACACTTTAAAATTTATCAAAATTAAAATTTTAAGATCTCTGTGCAAAGAGGACGTCGAGAGCTTTCCAGAAAGTCCTCGTTTTCCAAAAACCGAGTTCCCAATAAAAATTTATGGCCTTCTGAAGTTTTTATTTCATTTGGCTTCAAAAATATTATAACTGTCAAATTTAATTATTAAAATATTCTTGGGCGGACCCGCGGGCTAAAAATTTCTTTTTCACTTTTTTTCCAAAAGGCGCAAAGTCATGAAGTTTCCTGCTGCTCCGCTAATCCGTAAGCCTTCATTTTGTCAAAAATGATCTAATTCCAAAAGGTTAATTTGGCAATTTTTCCCGCACATCCCGCTGCCTGCGGCAATCATTTAACAACATGTGGCTTCATTTGGCATCGGCGAGGGCTGAGATCTTTTAAGCCTTAACGCTTCATAAAAATTTTGAGCAAAATTTCTAAATTATCCCCACTGGCCCACCAAACCACAACTAATAGTTGGCTGACATGTGGCATCTTCTCATGTTGGTGGAGGTGCGGGTTCCTTTTAACCTTTTTGCCCTTCCTTTTGAATAGTCAAATTTTCCTAATGTTCCCCACCGACTCGCTGACTTACGACCAATAAGTAGCTGCCACGTGCTCTCCTGGGCGTCGACGAAGGTGTGGGTATAAAATTCACCTTGTCCCAAAAGGGAAAAAGCACTAAATGCCTTCCCCACTCCACCGGTCCACTTTTCTCCTATGGGTAGAATTTTCTCTCTAATGTCCACAGGCCTGAGTTGGGGAAAATTTTCCTCCCAGGCCCGCTCTTGGGAAAATTTTCACCCCAAGTTCCATCAGCCCATAACTTGAGAAATATGAGGAGTTAGGAAGACTTCTTTATATCACCAGAAAGGTGAGGAAATTCCCTATCTAATGGGAATGTTTTGGATTTTTAATTTTGTTAACCATGGGAAAAATCAAATTGAATCTTTAACCGAGTTAAGGAGTGGGTAAGTAAGAATTTACTCGATGATTTTAATATGTATTCTTTTTCCGAACTTTAATTAAACCTTGTTCTTATCTTAGATATTTCGAATTAAATACCTTGGGTATTTAATTCTTTTGGTCCGTTAACCCTAAAATTTTAATCTTGGAATATTTAGCTAAAATGTCAATGTAATCGGTGATTAAATTAATCCTATGGAGATTTGAGCTAGGTGTGGTCTTATTACACTTGTTTACGTATAATGAGAAAAGTTATCAATTGAGTTTAATTGTCCTTGAGACTTTGGTTGTTAACAATTTAAAAATAAATTATTCCATTATTTTGTAACTAAACCTAGGTTGTTCATAGGTCTCAAGAGGGAGATTTTAGCGGACGTTCTGAGTCTTTCTTGATCACTTCGATACATAACTTGATAATAAAATTTACAAGAATATATTTTATTATGCAATAGTATACAATCCTTCCAGTTAAGTGGAAACAACATGGTTAAATATTAAAAAATAACTACCACTTTCTTTGATCTTTTTCAACACAACACTCTTCAAGGTGAAAAATTGAGCTCCTTCATTTCTTCAATATCAAAACAAAACAACACGGAAAGGGGAGTAGGCAACGCTCTCCACCCAACCTATAATCCAATGAGAAGGATAAGCCATCCTCCTCATTGGCCCCCAAGCCCCAAAAATGAAGCAATAAGAGGTATCAAGCAACCATGAAAACTTTTACATGGCTTCAAAACATTCATTCATACAAAATTTCAACACAATAAACACAATACAAAAATAACAACAAACATACAATTTTTCCAAGCACAAAGGCTTACAATCCAAGCCAAGGGAGAGAACAAACATGGGGAATCACTTATGCCTCCCAATGGGTTAAGTGCCCACCTTAAAATCCTCCAAAAAATCATTCACAAACCACAACCAAACTCTTATTCCTCCCTCACTTTCTCTTATGTCTCCCTCAAACTCTTATCCCCCATTAATAAACATATCAAGATAAGTAAGAAATATTTGTTATTATCACAAGGTGGGGCACCCAACCCAAACTCCCTCTAAACACATAACATAAACTATTATTATTCCATTAATATATCCCCATTTTATTTCTCCTACACAACCTTAAGGTCATTCTATTCCCTAAACCAAAACACACAACATTCATTCATTTACAACCATTTACACAACAAGTAAAAATTATAAAAATACATGGGTGAAGTCCCTACCTTTCCATTGCAAGAAATATCCAATCCAAAAGCTCAAAGATTTTCCAAGTCCAATATAATCACAAAAAAATCTCCCATGATCCCAACAAGAATCTCTAAAAACAAGCTTCTCCAAAATGCAAGAGTGAAAATAAACATGTAACCCAAAAACCATCAAATAAACTTGTATAAATAGAAAAAGAGAAGAGGAGGGTTAGGTGGATCCATGTAGGATGCCACATCACTTCTCCTCAACTCCACATCACATGGTCAAACACAAAATCCAAAGCTCATAAATTGGTGGGTGAGAATATGACAAGTTCTCCTTCCACACACAAACCATTAACCAAACTCCAAAGGACAAAATTAAAAGTTTTTGTAAGAGAGTGCAATTAATTTCCTCTTTTCTCCCCCAAAACACATAATGAATCCTAAAATACACCCCCACATCATAGGTATAGTTGGTGGGTGAGTTTAAGAGGTGTGGGACAAGCTTAACTTGTCCCACAAGCCTCCAAAAATAGCCTTTAAGCCAAAATCCGAGTTTGACATGCAAGGTTGAGTACACAACACCAAAACCAATAAAATCCTTTTCAAATCCACAATAAAATCAAGGAAAACATACCAAAATTAAATACCACTTGGTCACATCCCAAATTACAATAATTAACATGATTAATCAACTTAAATAAGAGTAGATTAACTAACAATAATAAAGTGAATCACATTACAATAATAAATTACATACTCACAAAATAATTAAAATGAAAAGGGAAAAAAACACATCTACCCATGGTCACACTTGAGGCTACCCCCCAATGGTGACTTCCTAACAAAATAACAAAAACATAACAACGTATAAAAACAAAAGTTTCCAAGGTGAATTGTTGACAATACCCAAAATTATTTCATTATTAGTCTCATATCCCCTTTTGTTTGTTGTGTTATAATTTCCTGGAAAAATAAAAAACAATAGCTCTTTTTCCTCATCGCCATATCAATGAAATTAAAATAATAAAACACACATATACATATCAATTCACATCATAAATTAACATAAATAAATCATCACTAAAATAAAGTAATTTCACCAATTGTTTAAAATTTCAAGATATTTCAATTCTTTCATTTCATCGAAAACAATAAGATCACAAGACTAGCTACATTGTCTAACAAAATCTATGTATCAAAAACTAATGTGTCAGTATATATAGAAGGTAGTAACTCTAGATCATCACCAATACTGAAATATCAATCCATGCATATAATCCATCATATAAGTCACAAAATATAAAAAGTCTAAACACCCATACCGTCTATCAAATAGGCTAATCAAATATATGCTAATGTCCACATCTATAATCAATAGTAATCAAAACATAATATAATAAGTGTGAAAGAGAAGTGGGAATTACGATTAATCCCTATAACGCATCTCAAACTCGACTTCGTCCTTTGAGGTAAGTAATCTCTACATCAAGACGTCTATCCCTTATTCTTTATTTTCTCGAAAGGATTTTATCGTGGTGATCATAATTATGCACAATCCTTAATAGAGAGGATTGTATATTGTATCACCGTGTTGGTCTCATTGTTGGAGAGAAGCTTGATGAGTCGACTATCTTCTAGAAAAGGAGGATCTCTTCTATTGAAGAATCTCTTACGTTAGAAAATATATCACTAGAAGAAATAAAAAATACATAAAATTATAGTAGATACAATGCAAAAGTCTTCACAATCAATGGCTTCAAGTATGTCGTGCTTTGATTTCCTCTGCAACGTTCTCACGACCTTTGATTTAAGCGACACTTCACCGGTGCGGAGGGTTTTTTCCATTATATACATGTGTTTCACCGTAATTATATATTATGGAGCATGTCATTTCCATTTTACACAAAATTTAATAAGCTATAGGAAATAATATTAAATTCCAACATGCCAAATCCATAACCATAATGGTTGATTTTTTCATATGGAAAAATTCCTTCTTATAAATGGTGGTGGTTAGTTTAAGACATAGATCATAGAACATGGTGGAAGATTCAATTTATTGCTGGAGAGGAATGATGAAGATATAATTTTGGTGGTGTTGGTTTTTGGAAGTGATTTTTGTGGGAAATGCAATTTATCCTACAAATTGTATAAATGAGAACATAGATACACCTGTAAAAATTTAAGGCCAAAGCAGATGGAGGATCTAAACTAGTTTCGAACAACTTGAAGGGAAACAATCTGCTGCAAAAACTAGATCTGGCGTTAAATTTGATTTAATCATGGGTCAACCTACTTGTATTTTCTTGAGAGCAAGAGGTGTACGCAACTATGAACCTCTGTTGAAATTCCACTACATGACCAAAAATGTCTCGGAATACATTACAGATCTCGTCATTCTTCAAATAAATCCACTCAAATATTGGAGGAATTTTAGTGGACCGAATCCCTCCTCTTTTTCTCATCTTTCCAACCTTAGATTGTTTTCGGTCCGCAAGAAAAAGGTCACGATCAATGCAACCTCCCACCGGGTGGTCTATGGAATATGTAAGTGCTTCTTGTGGCTAATAATAACTTTATCAATGTTATTATCAAATCCATTGATAATCTGTAGAAAATGGAAATTCCGATGCATCTCAATGGGAACCTCTTCTTGGGAAAAATTTTGGAGAGATTTTGGAGAATGAAGAAGTTAAACTACATCGTGTTCAAGGGTGAAGACCTAATTTAAATTTAGTTAATAATTAGATATCTAATTATATAAAAGAGACTTATAGGAAATAGTAAAATAATAAAATGATTAAGAGAAATTGGGTTTGTAGCATAATACTCAATTTTACGTTCTTTTGCGAAAAGTGGTAAGTGAAAATATCAAGAAAACATGTTACAACTGATCTTGATCATCCAACTAAATTAGAATATGAGTGTGGTGGGACACAATTAACCTACTTTACGAGATTGGAATATGAGTTTTGGTTCTTGGATGACTTTGATGGATTAAATTTCTTCTAGTCGTCACTACTTATTGAAGAAAAAATGATTTAAAACGACTTCAAGATAATAATTCCATTTATTACAAAGAAATTGAGACTTAGGCTTTAAAAAATTGTATATCCACAAGATTCTCAAAGTGAAGCCATCCCATAAATAAATTTGTCAATTTCTTATCCTGTGAGACATAAACTTATTAGGGCACACATTAGCCACCTAAAAGGCCAACCATGTGATTCGAAATGGTGACCACCTCTTAACTTGTTCTTCATATGTGTCAAAGAGTTGTGAGTAATTCACGATTACCTATGGTAGCCATGTGTTAGTAATTTTGTAAAATATTTTACATGGGAAATTGTTTGTTTGTGTGTGTGAACTAATTTTGTACGCAATTAAATATCTACTACTTAGATATGAAAAAGTACAAAAATACATTTCTTTCCACCCAAGATACAATTATGAATTATTGAATCCACCGACTAATTACAAATGTTACCATATTCAATCCAAGAATCTATAATATTTTACAAATTTGACCATATTCAATCTAACCATATATAACTATACTACAGACTAATATTTTATTACGGTGAAGGCGTCCACCTATGGGAAAGGCCTCTTCGGTCGTTCACATCATTATTTTAATTTTGATGGTCATTTTGACATTTTTGACTGGAGATTAATTTTCATAGGAATTTTGACGATTTACACGGTGTTTTGATGTTTTTGTTGTTATTGGTAGATCGAACTCCACTTGCATGCCCTCTTTTGTTTAAGTTAAATTTAATTGCAATAATATCTTGCTGCGAACACATCTTTGGAACAACATTCTCATAAGGACATTCCTTGCTACTAATGTGCTTAGGGTTTGTAAACCTAATTTGAAATTTTTTTAATCCCTAAATATATTGGGTTTTTTAATGCTTTGCGAATAGGGGATCTTAAAATTAGAGCATCGGAGCTTCTAAGTCTTTGTTTCAAGATTTCCCAAATTAGTAAAATTATCAGGTTAGTTTGATCTCTATAAAGATTATTTTTTCTAGTTAACCAAAAATTCCTTCATCCAATGATTCAAACTTTTGATTTTTCTCGATATTATGCATTTAATCGATAATCTATGCGCTAACCTTAATTTACTCTTCCTTTGCACTAATTGTGGTACCTATAGGTGTATGTTACTTTGGGTAGTGATATGTGGTAGAAAAATACAATTTTCTATGTGTGTATCGTGTTTTGGGGATACCAGTAGGAAATGATGGAAATCTCATGGAAACTATGATGAGACTAATGCGCTTAGCCAACTATTTCAGCCATGCTACATTGTTAGGATTACGTTTTCTAGTTGTTTCTTTTTGAAGTTTTGAAAGATAGGATTTGTAAATTTAATTCCCTTGCCATAATAATAGATGATACTGTAATTGGCTATGGTGCTACAAGCACTATTTATAAATGTGATCTAAAGAATTGTAATTCAATTTGTATAAAAAGGTTGTACAACCACTACCCACAAAGCTTGCATGAATTTGAAACTGAGCTAGAAATAGTTGGAAGCATCAAACATCAGAATATTGTGAGTCTGCATGGATATTCACTTTCTCCACATGGAAACTTATTATTTTATGATTACATGGTAAATGGAAGTCTATGGGACATCCTACATGGTGAGTAAAATGATTATGTTATGAAGAAAAATGGATCTGTACATTGTAGATTCATATTTTGAAATAGAAGAATCCAATCAATCTCTAACCTTCTGATTAAAATGGATTGTTAGAGAATCTAACAAGTGTTTTTTTAATTTTTATTTTCATATAGGATCATCAAAGAATATTAAGCTATACTAGGACACTCGGATAAATATTTTTCATGGTGTTGTAGAAGCATGACCACATGTTCATCATGATTGTAACCCATGCATTTTTCATAGGGATGTGAAGGATTTTAACATTCTTTTAGATGATAATTTGGAAGAAATTTGTCAAACTTTTGCATTAATATTATCACCAAATCATAGCACCCTATGTTTTACAAAAGTGTGTGTGCTTGAGCTCATGGTGTGATTGGATAACATGGGTACTATCTACAAGTTGTGGAAATTCCTTCTTGAGATAGACCTCCGTAGAAAGCTAGTTCTTACTCCTAAACTACTTGCCACAATATACTCTAATATAGGTATAACTAACTAATCCTAATCGAACTTTCCAAGGGACCTAGGAGAGAGAGTGCATGAAAAAAGCCTACACTAAAGTGGTGATACACCAGAAAAGGATGGGATGAGGATAGCTTTCCAATTTATAAAAAATAGAAGAAAAATGCATACTAGAGGGGGTGATAACAGTTCTCCACAATTTGTAAAATGCATTCACAGCTATAGTTCATACATGCACAATAATAATGAATCCTTACAACAACATAAGATAGACACAATATATATGCAATGAGATTGAAAGGGAAAGAGGAATACGAACAAACTCAATAGGGGAAGATATATCCACAAACTTGCATCTATTGCTTCATAAGTATGCACAGATTGAATCTATTACAAGATAAGGGCCTGGATCACCATGCAAGGAGTCCACTATAAGTGCTGCAGGACATTGTATTCACAAAACAAATTTGATAGAGTTTATCTACTCAATACTACCTCCTCCTACAATGATCCCAACACTCCAATTTATAGAATTCTTGAAGGAGAGAGAGAAAGGGAAAAAATAAAATCCCGAAATCTATCTTCTCACCACTTGAAAGAGGTAGTAAATGAAGTGAATGTTAGAGATATTGTATAGTGTGAACATTAGATATGATGAATATAATATTATCATGGATAATATTATTATAATGTGAATGTAATATTACATATAGTAAATAGTATTTACTATATGGTAATTAGTAAATTAGTAAGTTAGTAAGTTAGATAATAAAACAATGAGATATTGTTTTATTATCAATGTTATTATTAATGGTTGAAACCATTCGGGTAGATTGGTTTCATATGCAACCAAAGATTATTGAGAAGGTTGTAGGTAAAGAAAAAGAGATTGTTATGTTATTTGTTAGTGTGCAGCTCCTATATAATGGAGTGCATAGCTATGGGAAAAAATATAGAAGAAGAAATCAAAGCTAATCCATGCTCCAAACCTGGAATTTGCTAACATTTGGTAACAGAGAAGGTGAAGGTTTCGAAGAAGGTTTCAAATAAGAGAAATATGGGAAATACTTTTTGAAGAAGGATCTCCAAATTCATGGTGTCTCTGGTAATGTAAGATTAATGTTTATATTGCAAATTTATCTTAACATTATTTATATCAGTTTAATAAATCCGTCAAGAAAAAGCTTCCAAGCAGTGTTCAGTAAAATGGACATAATGTTCGCATAAAATGTCAGATTGAGGTGATTGTTATTCTATTCAAAAGATATTGAAAATACACACAATGTTGTAGGTTTCATTTATATTAGATTAGGTTCAGAAGAATGTCAAAATAATGTTTTAAGTTGCGTGAACAATTTTGTGAAAAAAATAGTACAGATAAATACTTATATCATTGATAGTGTATTTGTTGTACTATTATTGAAAAGAAGTATTTATTAAAATAATATTTTAGTATTATGGTTAATATTACTTGAATAATATGGAAAGGACTAATCTAAACCAGATAGATAAATTTTAAGGCCTATATTTTCACACCTGGCAGCTACAGATGCGATTGCATCTCATAGAGAAGGATTTATGGGATGTGGTGAAATCGAATTCAACTCGCCCACTGGAGGAAATGAATTGGAAAATTGGAATGTGAAGGATCAGAGATCCATGGGTACCATTGGATTAGGATTGTCAAAATCCTATTTACACCATGTGGATTTATCCAAATCTGCAAAGGATATTTGGGATTCCCTCAACAATATTTTTGGATCTAAAGCGAGAAACAACAAAGACGTCACTCAAACAACATCTGCATGCGGATTGAATATGGAAGAGAGTTCCAAAATGGAAGATCATATCAGTAAGTTTCATTCCTTATTAAATCAACTTGTTGGAATTAAGAACTTTCATTACCTAGTGACGAGGAATTCCTATGGTAGACTCTTCTCTTGTTGGAGGAAGGAGGACAATCAACGTCCTCTTATCATTCACCAATGATGGGGTCGCATACAGATGTGGTGATGTTCTATTTCAGTTGAGTGGTGTGTTTATAAAAAAGGGAGTGAATCTATTTTCAGGTTTTGATTTTAATGTGTTCACATAGACTAACAACAGTTCTTGAGTGTCTATTTGGTGTGTTATAAGCAAACTTCTTGACTTAGCTTACATGGGCAAAGAATCTACGTACGGTCCTCTGACTACCATAATTTGGTGGAAGGTGATCAATCGATGTATATGTTCATACGACAAGGATGATCATTAGCAGTAAGATCGAGACAACAAGATCCAAGTAATGGCACGGCTACTACTCGAAAAGTTCGATGTTTCCAGGAGCTCTTACCCCATATTCACACTAAGGGGGTGTGTTAGAGATATTGTATAGTGTGAACATTAGATATGATGAATATAATATTATCATGGATAATATTATTATAATGTGAATGTAATATTACATATAATAAATAGTATTTACTATATGGTAATTAGTAAATTAGTAAGTTAGTAAGTTAGATAATAAAACAATGAGATATTGTTTTATTATCAATGTTATTATTAATGGTTGAAACCATTCGGGTAGATTTGTTTCATATGAAACTAAATATTGTTGAGAAGGTTACATGTAAACACAAAGAGATTGTTATGTGAGTTGTTAGTGTGCAACTTCTATATAATGGAGTGCATAGCGATGGGAAAAAATATAGAAGAAGAAATCAAAGCTAATCCATGCTCCAAAATTGGAATTTTCTAACAGATTAAATTATGTTCTATTTCTTGCAAAAGGCTCACCATGTTGTCCCATGAGAAATGTCAGCCCATGCTTCATTTAATGCACTCCAACTACAAAATAAAACATTATTCTAAACTAGGTGCGTTTTCTACAAAATCACAATCAAATTCTTGTGAAAGCCTAAATTTCTTGATTTCTGTGCGTTGTTCTTGTAGCCATGATTCAATAGAACCAATTTTGTGTGATTTCATTTAGAAATGCAAAATATATGGCACTCTGAGTGGAGGTAGCTGTTTTGGATTTGCCAGGAATTTTTGTCATTTGACGGGACTGGGTATTTAATTAACTGGAGCTGGATATGTTTCTTTAATTTTCATATATCTACCCTCATCACAATTAATAAATCCAATTTTTTGGTAAAGAGGACATCGTACACGTTCTGAAAAGTCCAATTTTGTGAAAATCATAGCTCTGGATCGAAAGTTATGGTATTTTGAAGTTCGGCAACGGGTGCAAGGTGCGAAGGAAAGCAGAGAGAAGGTGTGTGCGTAGGTGCACACACGGGAGGTAGGAACACCTAAAGAAGGCACGAGTAGTAGGGCATGTGGGAATTCAACTAAAGGAGGGTGTGTGGCACAATAAGGTGTATGTGGGCGCGTAAGAGGAAGAGTAGGGATGACCGATTTCAAGGCATGTTCTGCATAAGTTCATGCTAGGAGGGCATGAGGGGATAGAATGCAAGCACGCAGGGAGGAATACGTAAAAAGGGGGAAATGGAAGGGAAACATAATGTGAAGGGAGAAGAAAGAAGGCACACAATGGTGCATGGAAGAGTTGAAGTAAGGAAGTGAGGCACATGGCAAGATACAATCGTGTGAGAGGAAAGAAGAGATAATGTGCATGCATAGGTGTACACGCCGCGAAAAGAACGTATACTTGTGAAAGAAAAGTATGGAAGCACGACACAAATATCTAATTGAGGAAGGGCACACGGCAGTAGAAAGAAAAGAGGGCACATGACAAAGTAATACCCAGAACTTAGTTGATTTGGGAGACGTTTGTAGAGGGGCACACGTATGGACTATTGCTTATGCAAAGAGCCAAATGAGCAATATTGCATATGTGTAACCTAAAATGTGAAGCATCATTGTCGAATAAAGATACAAGTTATCCAATATAACTAAGAGAGTGATTTAGATAACGAGTTTGATGAATTTTAGGGTCATCTGCATGCTAGAGGAAGAGATCACTAGCCTTAAAATTCCATTGGGCATGGAGTCTACCTGGTAATCTTGAATATGACCTAGAACTGCTCTTTGCTGCTTATATCTCCATCTGCTGCAAACTCTCTTCTAGGGGAACAATGAATTACATAGAAGCATACACTAGAAGTAATAGGACATGTGTTCCAACACTTAGGGAAATGAAACCTATTCTACCAACAACAACAATGTGCACAATCACTTGGAAGAATTGAAAATCCTAGACTAATATGTACAAGGTTCAGAAATTTCCCATTCACTAATAATGTTTGAGATAGATTCCATCGAATGGACTCTATAATTCTTCACCATCCAACTTAGCCAGCTAGAAGGCATTGCTACCCTTGCATTTAGTGATAATATATGGGAAAAACCATATGGCATCGAACTTGGAATGTTTTCCGGCTTTGCGTGCTCAAAATACCACTTTAGTACAAAATCTATTGATTGGAATGTTCTATCCTTAGCTTTCTTGTCAAATCTCCTCTTGATTACTACTTGATCTTTCTCCATGGTCTTGTGCTACATGTTCCCTTGCTTATGCTAATTCCATCAATTCTGCATATCTGATTTCCATAGGCGCACACTTAGCTAATTCCAACTATTTCATGAGCTCCAATGCTGGAAACTCGAGTGATATAGGTAGAACTGCTTCTTTCCCATATACAAGATTGAATGGAGAGCTTCCTGTAGACCTCTTGGGTGTGATCCTATCAGCCCATAGAGCTGATTTGAGCTTTTGTGCCAAGTTCTCTGATTCTCATCAAGAGTTCTTCTGATGATTCTTAGTAGGTTCTTATTTGTAGATTCCGCTTGGCCATTACCCTGAGGGTAATAGTTTGATGAAGTGCTGAGGTATACGCCATTCTTGACAGCCCATTTAGTGACTTTTGTGCCAACAAATTCCAATGCATTATCTGATATGATAGTGGCAGGGACACCAAACCTTGTGACTATTCTTTCATAGAAATATAATATGTTGGATTCATTTACCTCCTTGAGCGCCACTACTTCAGTCCATTTGGTGAAATAGTCTATGGCCGTAAGTATCCACTTGTGGCCTTGACTTGAATTTGGATTGATGACTCCAATGAAGTCCAATCCCCATTGCATGAATGGTTGATCTACTAAAATCAGATGAAGGGGAAGGGTTGCTAACCTTTCTTTCCCTATGAAGAATGCACATTTCTTGCATTTCTTGATCCATGAATAGTAATCACTAAACACCATAGGCCAATAGTAACCAACCTTCATGATTTTGAGAGCTGTTACTCATGGAGCAAAGTGGCCTCATGATTCCCCATCATGGAACTCATGTAATATCTTCTAAACTTGAACCATTCCAATGCATCTCAAAAGAACACCATTGACGTCCTTCTTGAACAAAACACCATCAATAAGCACATATGGAATGACCTACAATCTCAAGTGTCTCCTCTTTTCTTTACTCATTTTTAAAGGGTACAAACCTGTTTAGAGATAATGCACCAAGTCTTGAGTCCAACATGGAATGGGAGCATGCTTAGCTTATCGCTCTTGCTCATTCTACAAAGAGTAGGACAACCTGTTCTTCATCTATTGAATCATCATGTTATTTGGGAGCAAGCTTCTTGCAAAAACCTTTTCCATGGACCAACTTTATCACTTTTATTTCAATATCATATTCCATTACACGAGTGATCCAACCTACTCTATTTTTATTCAAATCTCTATTTAGAAGAAAATCCTTGACACCAGCATGAGACACTAGAAATTGAATCTTATTATTCGAGACCAAGTGTTTGAACTTCTTCAAACTTTTAATAATAAAGGAGGACATGTTTTTCGATGAAAGAATACT
Source organism: Taxus wallichiana var. yunnanensis (assembly GCA_018340775.1). Lineage (NCBI taxonomy): Eukaryota > Viridiplantae > Streptophyta > Pinopsida > Cupressales > Taxaceae > Taxus > Taxus wallichiana. Next base: position 119,254,264 of record CM031241.1, on the reverse strand, counting down.
TTAATTCATAATCTTCCAAGATTTGACTAAAGAATGCTATGGGCTGTTCTAAACCTTCTCTATTCAAATTGTACTAAGATAGTCGATATCATATATGATCCTCCAAAAGCATACAACATGAAGTCCTTTGAAAATTACGGGTTGATAAGATTTGGATCTTGTGATATTGCATGCTTGATAGCCTCAAAATATCTTTTCCTTATGTCATCCATTTGAATGTAAGACTCTTCTTCAAAATCATTGTTAAAGGCTTCACAAGAGTGGAAAAATTAGGTAAAAATCTGTGAACAAAATTGATCCTTCCCAAGAAGCTTTGGAGAGATTTCTTATGGTGTGGTAATGGAAGTGTTCGGATGGATTCAACTCTTTCAGGATCAATTATTAGTCCTTCCTTTGACACAATTTGCATAGGATCTTACTTTCACGAGCTAAGAATATGCATTTTTGGGATTCAATGATACCCCAAATCTCCTGCACCTTTAAAATACTTGCCGAAGGTGAAAGAGGTGGTCTACTTGCATTCTTTGAGAAAACGGTGATATCATCTAGATATACCAACACTATTTTGTTGATTAAGCCTTTGAACACCACATTCATAGCTCAACTTTGAAATGTTGCTCCGAACTTGATAGTCCAAATGGAATATTCTTGTAAGCATATGTGCCCCATTTCGTGGTGAAGGTTGTCTTCCACCGATCTTCTTCCTTCACCATTATCTTATTATAGCAAGAGTATCCATATAGCAATGAAAACCTTTCAGAACCAGCTACAACCTGTAAGATTTGCTCCATTGATGGAAGTGGATAATGATCCTCGAGTGATGCTTTATTTAGATCACAAAATTCTACACACAATCTGATTTCTCCATTTTTCTTTCTCACCGGCACAAAGTTTGCAACCCAACTTGAATGTTTGATAGGAAAAATGATGCTAGCTTCAATAAGCTTGTTCAACTCTCTTCTCATGAGGGGCTCAATGTGAGGATTTACGGTCTTTTCTTTTGCTTGATATATTTCACCTGGATCTAGCTCAATAGTATCTTTGAGCTAACTTTGGGTTGAAACCTCTTAAATCCTTATAAGTTGAAGAAAATAAATATGGGAATTCTTGGAAAAGTTGAACAAATTTATATCTCTCTTATAAGGTACTTACTTTGCCAAATTGCAATGTCTTTTCTTCATCTACTGAAATGGGCTCTGAATCTTTACCCTTTACCTGAATGTTTTCCTTTTCTTTTTGGAACTGATCATTCGGGTTAAAGATTGACTCCAAAGTCACAAGACCTTTCGGTAGTTTGTTAGTCTTCATATGCACCACTTGGTTGCCATACTGTTGTTCCAACTTGTCTTGGTATCTAACAGAGAACTCAGCTTCTTCTTGTAGAAAATTGACGATTTATTGATAATTCTCAAAGACTTTCCAACTTGTATTGTTATCCAAAATAGATGGTCTTACAACCACTTTGATATGAGGCTGGGTTTTATCACTTTTGATACTTTCTACAACATCAAATGTTGCCTCGATTGTTGCCATCCTATCTATTGCTTCATTCTTCTTTCTTGGGATGGAATTGATGCTAAAAGCCTCAAAATCTCCAATGAGTTCCCATACCCGATTCTTGTAGTTCTTTAATAGATCATTCTTGGCAGCTTTTAGTTCTCGACTTTATTCACAATCATCTCACTATTTCCAAAGAATTTCAAGTTTTTAATATTCTTGTTCCTTGCCCAATGCAAGCCGTGAATTAAGGCTTCATACTCAGCTGTGTTGTTTGAGCAAGAAAAATGGAAACAAAAAGTTGAGTAGTATTTCATACCTTGAGATGAAATGAGCATAGCTCCTCCTCCTATGCCTTGTCTACTCCTTGAGCCATCAAATAATAATTTCCATACTTTGTTATCATCTTTGTGATATGGCTTGGTGATGCTAGGAAGAGGTTGATTCTCTTCATGCAAATAGTAGACTCCCAACTCAGATTCTTCCATTTCATTGTAGGGATCAAAAGCATGCCTCTTTTTTTCCCACTCATCAAGAGTCAAGTCTGGAATATATCCGATTTTGGTATCTAGTTCATGGGCGCTTGGATAATCCTCTTGATCAAATGCTGAACAATTCACATTGATTAGACTAGGTGCGTGATGTTCTATGTGAAATTTTATAATAGGCTATGATATGATGGTATTCTTAGTTCCATACCTTATTCTAAATAACATGTGTGTCCAATTAGTGAACAAATAATCTCTAATTTTAGCAGCGAAGTCTCTTAACAAGCACAATGTAAAGAGAGGTGGAAAGTCTATGATTGATACATCTTGCAAGATGGTCTCCTTGGGACATGCATGTAATGTGAGGCTCAAATATTTTATTACTCCAACTTTTGTTATCTTGTTGTCCAATTCAATCTAATTACATCACACCTTTAGAGATGAATTCATATTCAAGGCCTAATTGATCAGCCATCTATTTTTGTACAATTGAACTACTTTCTCCCGAATCAATCATCCAATTATGTACCAACGTATCTCCTATGATCAATGAGATATAGAATGGTGGTGGCTTCAAATTATTACCTTGTTAGCTTCCTTTATTTTCTCCCGGATGGGCTACATTGGTGAACACTTTTTATTGTTGATTGGGTGGTTCATTTGATGTTGACTAATTAGCCGATCATCTTGCAATAGGTCTCTCTGTCTTGGAATAGCTAATGACTCCCACATTGAGATGTTGACATTCATTTTCTCCATCTGATCAATGATGTTGAATTGGGATGATTTATCTCTATTCTTCCCCTTTCCTTGCACATTCCCGACCTTGCACATTAGGAGCTGCACTTTGATTACCAATATCTTGTGTAGTAATAGAAGGCTGTGAATCCTTTGAGTTGGATGACTATCCTTCTCCAATGTTTCACTTCTTGGAGTGCATATTGATAGCTACACCTTGAGAAGGAGCTTGATTTATGCCACAAAAATCCTTAGCCTACCAATTGACAAGAGTGGTTTCATTTGGACGTGCCTCTTGTTGATTTGCTTCATGCTACTGATTTCCTTCTTGGCTTGTCTCTTTCTCCACACCCACTATTGTAACCATAAGGAATTGATTCAAAGCACCATTGAAACACATTGATACTAGTTATGATGTTGATTACATGGAAAGCACCTGTCATACTCTTGAACCATGTTATTTTGCACCGGTACCAAATCTCTAGATGCGGATGTAACATTAGGATTGAAAGACTGAATGGTCTATTAGCGAAGGCCTAACTTGATTTTGATTTGCAGCATGAAAGGGTGGCCTATTAGGCTGATATGGAGGTCTATTGGGTTTAGTTTGAGGCTGATATGATCTGAAATTTTGAGCTTGATGCCTCTTAAGTGTCACTAACTCATTACCTAAGTTTTGCAGTTGCTTCATGACTTCTTGGAACTCATTTGAGGTGCTACAAGATGAGGTAGAAGCTTCAGTCAAATTCCTATTTCTTGGAGCAGGAATGGGGGCCAATGTAGGCACTTGACTAGTGTTTAAAGCTCCAAGTTCTAGATATAGAGGCATATGTGGCCTAGGTGCAAGTTTACCAGCCCGACTTAAGCAATTTTCAGCTCTAATTACAATGTTATAGGATGCAGGTAAGGTTATACCTCTCATGGATTGGATCATCATGGAAATATCAAAATTTAATACTTTAAGGAAGTATAGAAAAACACCTTCAGCTTGTTGGTCTCATGGCCAATGGAATCCTATCCCACATCCCTAGAATCTGAAGTTGAAGTCGGTTAGCTATTCATTAGGATCCCTCTTGATTGTTGTCAGTTGTTCCAATAAAGACATGTTATCTCCTTTTTCTCCAAACTGATTGTGAAGAGTTGTGCACAAATGATCCCAATTCTAGATAGACCCTACTATTAGAATTCTAAACCATTTCAAAGCTTTACCTTTAAAAGAGGATGCTGATAACTTAACAACAATTTCCATTTCAGTTAGGTTAGGGATTACATAGACATTTGCAATGTCCTGTATGTGGTCAATCAGATTTTTCTGGTTCTCTCCAGTGATATATGAAATGTTCTTCAGAGATGTAATTGGAACTAGATTTTGTGCATTGAGAGAAAGTGGGCTACTACCAATGATGTTGACATAAGGATTTGGTTGTGCCATCCTGATTGGTCGAAGAACTCTAGTTGATTGAATGAAAGGCCTACCAAGTGGAGGTGTTGAAAAAGTTCTATTCGGTGGAGATGGAGACCTTTGAGCTCTTCTTCCTCTTCTTGCTCTTTTGGGAGACAAGTGCAGATAGACAAACAATCCTTCTTCTCTTGTTCTTGACCTCATCTGAATTATTCTCATGAATTTTCCAAGCTTGGAATCTTGAAACCAATGGATTCTACCCCTTTTGGAGTCGTCAAATGTGCAATTTCAAACCTTCTTAGTTCTTACAAACTAGAACTTACAACAAGTGCACATCAATCTTTCTGCAATAAAAATGAGGACTTCATGGTCCATCCGGCGTGTCGAAATGTTATCACCGAATCACAACACCCAATGGTTTGCACAAGTGTGTGTACTTGAGCTCACGATGTCATTAGATAACATGGGTACTATCTCCAAGTTGTGTAACTTGTTCCTTGAGATAGACCTCCGCAGAGAAAGCTGGTTCTTACTCCTAATCTACTCCGCCACAATCTACTCTAATACAGAAAAAAACTAACTAATCCTAATCTAAATTTCCAAGTGACCTAGGAGAGGGAGTGCATGAAAATAAAGCCTACACTAAAGTGGTGATACACTAGAAAAGGAGGGAATGAGGATAGTTTTCCAATGTGTGAAAAACAAAAGCAAAATACATACTAGAAGGGGTGATAACAGTCCTCCACAATTTGGAAAATGCATTCAAAACCATAGTTCATACATGCACAATAATAATGAATCCTTATAACAGCATAAGATAGACACAATATATATGTAATGAGATTGAAAGGGAAAGAGGAATGTGAACAAACTAAGCGGGGAAGATATATTCAAAAACTTGCATCTATTGCTTCATAAGTATGCATAGTTTAATATATTACAAGATAAGGACCTGGATCACCATGTAAGGAGTCCACTAGAAGGGCTTGCAGACATTTTCATCACAAAAAAATTTGAGGGAGTTTTTCTACACAAAACTACCTCCTCCTACAATGATCCCAACACTCCAATTTATAGAATTCTGAGAGGAGAGAGAGAAAGGGAAAAATGAAATCCTAAAATCTATCTTCTCACCACTTGCAAGAGGTAGTAAATGAAGTGAAATGATGTTATGTTTCTTGCAAAAGGCTCACCATGCTGTCCCATGAGAAATGTCAGCCCATGCTTCATTTAATGCACCCCCAACTACCAAATAAAACATTGTTCTAAACTGGGTGCATTTTCTACAAAATCACCATCAATTCCTTATCAAATCTTGAATTTATTTATTTTTGTACGTTGTTCTTGGAGCCATGATTCCAACGGTACTAATTTTGTGTGATTTCGTTGAGAAATGCAAAAGATATGGCATTCTGAGTGGAGGTAGTTGTTTGGATTTGTCAGAAATTTCGTCATTTGACGGGACTGGGTATTTAATTGACTGGAGCTAGATATGTTTCTTTAATTTTCATAAATCTACCCTCATCACAATTAATAAATCTAGTTTTTTGGAAAATAGGACATCGTGTACATTCTAAAAAGTCCAATTTTGCAAAAATCGGAGCTCTGGTTCAAAAGTTATGGTATTTTGAAGTTCGAGAGTTGGGCATGAGGCACAGAAGGGAAACAGAGAGAAGGCATGCATGTAGGTGCACGCACAGGAGGTAGGAACACCTACATAAGGCACAGAAGCAAGGTACACTAGCATTCAACTGAAGGAGGATGCATGGCACAATAAGTTGTATGTGGGTGCGCATGAGGAAGACCAAGGAAAAGCAATTTTAAGTCATCTCCATATAAGGGCGTGCTAGGAGGGCGTGAGGGGATAGAATGCAGGCGTACGTGAGGAAAGTGTAGAAAGTGGGAAATGGAAGGGGAGCATAATGCGAAGGGAGAAGTAGGAAGGCGTGCAAGGTCGCACGGAAGAGTTGTAGCAATAAAGCGAGGCCGGGGGCAAGATGCTGTGCAAGAGGAAAGTAGATAGAATGCACATGCGAAGGTGTATACGGTGTAGAAAATAATGCATACTTGTGAAAGACAATTATGGAAGCAGGGCACAAATATCCAATTGAGGTAGGGAACTTGGTGGTAGAAATAAAATAGGGTGCGCGGAAGGAAAACCCGAACTTAGCCGATTTGGAAGACATCTCGTAGATGGGAGGACTAAGCACTCCGCCTACAAAAAGTGCCTAATGAGCAAGCCTACATTCGCGTAACCTAAAATGTGAATCATTAAAGTCGAATAAACATACAATTTATCCAAAATAACTAGGAGAGTTATTTGGATAAGAATTACCAAGTGCATTTCCTTAGCCAAAACCCACATGATTTACCTATTTTATGGGTACCATTGGTTACGTTGACCACTGAATATGCAATAACATCAAGGCTTAATGAGAAATCTGATGTATATAGTTATCGAATTTTTATTTTGGAGTCGTTTATGGGAAGGAAGATGTGTACATTAAATCAAATTTTCTTCATTGGTAAGATTTATGTTTGTTAATTTACTTTGAAGCATACACTGTACCTTTGTTTAAGTATTTTTAAGGTTTTTTGTCTAGAGCATGGAGTAATCAAATGTGGATGGATTTGTCTTTGACATTGGCATGTGAACAAAAATTCAATCAAAATTAGAAAACAACATAGTCATGGAGACGGTTGATATATAAGTTTCAAAGAACCTTCAAGGATCTTGGAAATATCCAAATGTTGCAGTTATACCATTAAAATATATTAAACCTCGATCACCCTCGAAAGAGGATCTAGATTTGTTTCTATTACATAATTAAACACTATGATTTTACTTTAATCTTATGGTTTAAAACTATTATAATTAAATTCATAGCAATATGAGACAACCACTAGCAGAACAAGAGTGAAATCAAATGCAAGACCTCTTGCAGAATGGTTGTACCATATACGGAAACACTACCCTATTAACAATAGAAATGAAAAGGGAATGCAAACTCATTTGGTATATAAGCTGAGATCCCTCCACCAAAATTAAATCATGAGCCTCGTGAGTCCTTAAATGTGGAACCAGAAGGTTCCTTCATCATACAAATAAATAACCCTAAGCAGGCTACACCTCCAAATGCAGGACTTCAGAGAGAACATAAGGCAACCTTTCCTGCTCACTTACAAGGCTAAATTGGGTCTTACCGTTTTCTTCCTGTTGATCCTCCTAATTTTCTCAGCTATGAAGGCTGCAAGTTCATTCTCATCTCTACCTCAGATGACATTGATGTAGATCTTAGATTGGATATCAAGATAGTGGACATGACGGATGAGAATTATAGGTCTTGTTATGATATTGTTAGCATATTTGGAGAAATTTCTTTTGTGATGCCTCTGATAGAGGGGACTTGGGCTTAGTTTTTCCCCGACGTATAGAATAAAATGATCGATAGTTTAGAGACTTTAATTTTAGTTTGTGTTGACTATAGTTTGATCACTGTTTTATAAATTTTACTTTGTATGGACATAACTTGGACATCAGTTTGATCCCTATTTTGATGGATTCTTTCAATGTACAACCCATGTACTTTATTTGCAAGCTGATATACTACACTCTTAATTTCCTATATAGCATTTATATATGTTAATGAAATCTCAAAAATATTTATTGTGCTTATATATCATTAAATGGCATGACTCATATTTTTTATGTGTTGAAGTTATAGCTACGATGGGGATTATTTGATCCTTAAAAAAGACTCTTAACTAATTTCACCAAATTTACAGTAAAATAATAGGCTCCTAATGAACTCGTGTTATCGATGGTGTTCAATTTTTGATATGTTTATTTTGTTTTGTATATGAATTTTTACACTTTTTATTTTGTATGGTCTTATTGTAGAGTTTTGTAATTTTTGTTATCACAAAGTTGTTAGGCATTGGCTTGGATATTATCTGTACCCACTTTCTATATTCCACAAGATATACACATACAATATTCAGTTTTTGTGTGTTAGAGACGTGTTTGGGTTGGGTTGTTCTATTTTTTTGAGACATGTCTGATATATAATTCAATTTAGATATCAATCAATTAATACAATCACTGTAGACCGCATTTCCCCTAGACCTCCGTTGGGGACTCTATCCTTTCAATAAGAGGCTTATTTTGAGATCACAATTTCAGTAGAGAATGTAGAACATATTGCCTATTTAGGTCTCTCCAAGATATTTGGAGAGGATGAGGAGGTTAAACTCATATCACATCCCTTCACATTCACAACATATAAGTTCTGAGATGAAAATATAAATCGTGTGTCATAAGCCAAAAAAAGTTCCAGATGTAATTCCAATGGCCTAGAAACTAGATATACGTACAACCATTTTCAGTTGAATAACATGGTCTTGGAATAATTCCTAAGGTTATATCTATGGGGCTTGCATTTGGTGGGACTGCTCTTCATCGTTTAACAAGTTGAAAGCCAAGGTCTATTGGATTTCACTCAACAAGATTCATCTTCTTAAATGGTCAGCTCTTTTTCTTTCAGACCATCCTTCCAGTTTCATATATGCATATTTTATATTAGAATTTTTTTTATTTGTATCTTAATTTGATCAAGGCGAAGAAGTTATTTGGGCTTCTAGTTCATAGCATTTGATTTTGAGCTGGTGATTTCAACCCCTACTCTATATTAATTAGGTTTTATTAGGAACCTTAAACTGCAGTTATTTTCCTACCACAAAAGAGCCACCAATATATTAGATTAGAAATAGGATGCAGAGATAAGCCAATGGCTCCCCTCGCTCTTAAATTCAAGGACAACCAAATGTATTATGGGCTAAATGAGTGGTCTAAAATCAAAATTGCAAGCTGAGGGAGAGGAACTTCATCTTGTGCATATGAATACTAAGAAAGTGGACTGAAATGTGGTGGAATTAACATAAGCCACAATCCTTGAGAATTTATGAAACAATGTTTTTCATGACATGCCCTGTTTTTTATTGTTTAATGGAGACTGATTTGTTTGAGATCTCTCTTGATGGAAATAACAAATAAAAATAGATAATATTTACATGAAAACTCTGGTAATGAAGTTGCAGAATGATGTGGCGAGATATTCTCTCTGGAATCAAATAAGAGAAAGCGTGATGATGCAGGCAACATGAATAGACAAGGAAAATGAGAAAATATCAAGACTCATCGTATCTTCCCCATATGTTCCCCCAACTTTTTGGTGTTAAGAAATAACCCTATGTGATGATTCAAAAAACATAAGTTGCAAAAAAAGATTGAAAATAATTATTTGCAAAAATCACAAATCATGTTTCAAGAAAGACATACAGTGTGATTGTGAATAGAGGAAGATATTGGAAATGGCTGTTCTAGCAGGCGCTGAAATTGGAAATCAATTAAAAAATGTTAAGATTACTATACCAAAAGCTTGATTGTACCAAAGTGATTAGAGAAGTATCATTGGCGACAAAACTAGAGTCAACAAGAGCCAACATATGGGAAATATTAAATGGAAGTACATCCTTGACGAAAGAATTTTGGGATGAGGAAAAATGCGAGGAACCATTTGCAGCAGGGGAAACTTTTAGATTACAATAGTACTAATATCAAACTACAGATTTGCCTTAAAATAGAATTTGTTACTTACCGTTTGCTTTAAATGTTTCCACTTGATTTTTGTTGCGAATGACTATTGTATGATGGAGGAAGGTGATATTCTTTCACCTTTTATTTTATTAGTTCTTGTAGTTCCCTTATAAAATAATAATAATAATAATAATAAAATGATAACGGCATGTGGGAGGGTATGGTGTCCTAATTTTTTTAGAGAGCTGCAATATTAGAGGGGTCTCAGTGTGGCAATATCCATCAACTACACCAAGGAAAATATACAGAGCCATGATCACGCTGAAACCCATTTAAATTTATAAAATTAGTTGTAATTGGAAATTTCTTTGTGTTCATAGACATTTATGTAGATATGGACAGGAAACTATAAGATGGTGATGGGATAATATTTTGGGCACGTCATTTCGTAAGATATGGGTTTCCTCAAGAAACATTCTCATTGTTCCACCTATGGTATAAACAGTCTCCAACCATATTATTTTACTTCTACCCATATACTCAAGCATGTGTCAAAATGTGAGCTCTGGAATAGGGCATGGATGTTCATCAAAGCATAAAGATGAAGAAAAATTTTCGAGATGTCAGTAGTTACGAAATATTGGTAGACATGAATGAAAATTATGGAAGAACAGATATACATGGGAATTGTTGATAGAATTTATTTAAGAAAATCTTTTGGTAGGAATCTTTGTGTAGTTCCCACTTTCCTTCGACACCTTTTTGTTGTTGATTTCAATACTCATCGACTACTCTTATGGATATTATTGTAGCTTTTTTATTTAACATGATGTTAGATGTTAGAGATACTGGATTGTTGTTGATTTCGACTCATATATGATGCATGTGGATTATTAGAGACATTTTATATTGATGTTGATATGTTATTGACATGGTTATTTATATATATATATATATTTCAAACATGTGATATACTTTCATCACACTGAGTAGGCTTTGATAATTGATCTAATGTTGTGATCTTTTTGACATGGATGAAACGTTGGATAAAAATGTTGATAGAAATTGTAAATGATATCGTATTTTCCTAGATGATATTTGATTCGTATATAGATGATTGTGGATTTATATTGTATATTTTATCATAGATGTTTTTAATGCGGTCACGAGGCCAAAGGAGGTATTTTTGTGTTTTTCAAGTAAATTTATTCACAATAAACATCAGGGGAATTGGAGACCAACCACATTGGAACTCTAGGTGAATTCAACAAGGGTCACCATGGCAACATGTATTTGTGTGTGTGTTTGAATTTGGTTAGGGAAAATTGTGACCAAGGGGTTGTGTATTGCCTTTTATTTAGTTTTCTTTATTGATGTTAGTATGTGATTTTAGTGATGTAATTCATTGTATTATTTATTTGAAATTTGGTGTATGATTTTTCCCCTTTATTATTAATGGGTTGTAGTGTCTTAATTAGAGATAATTTAACCTTTTCCTAAACTAATTAAATATGTGACCAAAGCAATTCATTTATTAAAGTAGATTTCTCTTGGATTTTGTGTTGTAAGTTGAGTTCTTGGGGATCTTGAGTGTTGTACACTCTACCCCTTCATGGAAATTCGAATTTGGCCTTAGAGGCCAATTTTGGAGGCACGTAGGACAAGACAAACTTGTCCCACACCTCTTAAATTGCTATATGAACCCTACCTATGGGTTGGGGGTAAAAATTAGACCCTATTAGGTGTTTTTGGCAAGATAAAAAGGTAAAATGTTTATCGTGCACTTCCTTTCTTTTAATTAATTTTGTCCTTACGGGTCATGTGGCTAAGATTGTGTGTGTAAGTAAATTGTCATTTCTTAAACAACTTATTAATTGTGCTTTGGAATATGAGTTTGAATAGGATGATGTGGAGTGGAAAGGAAATTAGGTGGCATCCTAATCGGAGCCACATCATCCTCCTCTCTCCCTTTTCCATTTATTCAAGTTATTTTACTTGTTTGGGGGTTACTTCATTATTTTGGGCTCTTGCATTTTGGGAGTTAGAGGATTTTAACGAGATTTTGGTCTTTGTGGGAGCTTGTTGGTGATTTTTTTGGCTTGAAGGAGCTTGGAGATTGACTCTTGGAACAAGCTCTACTATGGAAAGGTAGGAGCTTTACTCTTGCTCATGTTTTTCTTTTATTTGTGTATATGTGCTTGTTATTTTGAGTATTTTGGAGTTCTTGTTGGGTGCTTGGGTAGATTTCCTAAGTGTGGTGTAGGAGGGGACTATGGGGAGAATTCATGTAGGGAGGCATAAGAGTTATTTCATGTGTTGGAGGGATTTTGGGTTCGGTGCCCCACCTTGGACAAGGAATTCTTACGTTTCTTACTTGTTCTTGTATGAGGGAGGCCTAAGAGTATCAAGGAGGCATAAGAGTATGTGTGAAGCATAAGAGGTACTTGAGGGAGGCATAAGAGTATGTAGGGGATTTGTGATATGAATTGGAGGTTTTAAGGTGGGCACCCATTTCCCATTGGGAGGCATAAGTGGCCTCCCAAAAAATTCTTGCTCTTTTGGCTTTCATTTAAAAGTCTTATGTATTTCTATTGTCTTCTTCTTGTGTTTATAGTTTGAGTTTGATTGTGTTGGAATGATTGTGAAACACTTGGTTTTGTGTTGTGGAAACTTTTTTTTTGTCATGGTTGGATCCACCTTTCATTGTAATTTGATTGGGGCTCAAGGGCCAATGAGGAGGATGGCTTCTCGTCCTCATTGGATATTTTGGTTGAGTGGAGAGTTTTTCCTCTCCCCATTTTGTTGTGAATTAAATATATCGTGAAGGAGCTATCTTGTTGGTGTTGTGAAGCTTGGAGCTTTTGGTGGAGTCCCTAAGAAGATCCTTATTATAATAAAACTTATCAAGTGTTATGCCCACTTAGGGTGAAGTAACTTGTAACATTGTATTTTAATTTTAGCTTATATTCTTGTATGATTTCCCACTTTAAGTGGAGGAAATTGTATTGAACTTGTGAAGGAAAATTGCATTCCATTGTTGGTTATGAAATTTGTATTATATATTGAAAAAGAGAAGAAAGATTTGTGTTGTAAAGTTAGTTTTGTGAAATAGAAAAGAAAGTAATTCTTTTTATTTGGAGTTTGGTCGTTTTGTGTGATAGGACATTATTTGTTTTGAAAGAAATGGGTTATACTCAATGGAAAAGAAAGTTTAATTTCATTGTGAAATTGTATTATTGCAAATGAGAAAGTAGAAATAGAAAAGTTGTAAGAAGTTGAAATTGTATGTTTAGTAGAATTGAATGTAAAGAAAAGTTGATATAGATAGTTTGAATGTATATATGTTGAAGTGAAAATGTGAACAAGCAACAAATGTTAAGTGTAATATTGTATTGATATGTTGCATTTTGTAGTAAGCAAATAATAACATTTGAAGTAGATTTAGATCATATATACTCTTGAAATAGAAAGAAATTTAGTTGACCAAAATGGAATAGATCTTGTAGTTGTTATTATTACTATTGGATTTTAAAATGCTTAAAAATGAGTAGTTTTAACTAAGAACTGAAAATGGAATTGTTGACAATTTTTACACTTGTGCAAAAATGGGCAACTCGAAACTTTGTCGTTACGATGAAAAGTCTTGGGTGAAGTATACTTAAGATAAGGAAGTTTTTATGTTATTTTTTACTGCTGAATTAGTTACAAGATTAAATGAAATCTATAGTTATGTGTGTTGTCACAAAACATAACAGATCACATAGTCTATAATTTCATGCCATCTTCAGCAAAAGAACACAAAGCCCCGAAGGACCACTGTGTTTTCATGATGAAGATGACATTACAAAATAGGTGAAGTGCCGATTTTGAAACAACAAATAGAAATATCGATATCGAAGATCGTGGTTCATTACCGATATTACAAGTTCTCATCAATGTTATTTTCTTCATGATTAAGGCATTCAATTATATTACTGAGATGTTTAGTTCATTATATAATCCATATAGAAAGCTGAAATGCAGAAAGAAATATACAACTCATTTATAGAATTCAATGTTTTATTCACAAGGAAGGTCAAATGGTTCACACACAAGCCGTGGGAAGTGACTAAAAAGTAATGTACATCTACTGATAAAAGAGGTACACATGCATGAAATAGAAAGCAAATGAGTATGAGTGAACCCATCATTACCTTTGTATATTCTTCATTGTGCAGAGCATCTCCTTACCATCTCCTTTCATCCTCAAGGCATGGTACCTAGAAAAGTAAAAGAAAGGAATCATCAATAAAGAGCTCAGGGTTAATCCATATTCCTACACTACCTAATTCGTGCATATGGATCTCTAAGAAACAAGAGATATAGATTACTTGAAGATCAAACTACATATCTCACTCAGAAAGAAGAAATAGAAAAGAGAATAAGAAACATGGACATAAGAGAGGCCAAAAATCCTAATTTTTCTAACTATTTTCTTAAAGTGTGCAGATACAGGTTGTAACCAAGAAGAAAGAATCATGTACATGCTGAAAAAGGAGGACCAATGTAATCAAACTCGATATTGTCTACAAATACAAGATGTTACAAGACAGTAACAAAGAAGATGCTTGTAGACAAGTTACATTTTCCGATTTCAGCTTAAAGGAAAGGAATTCTCGAAAATTTTGACAGGCTTCACCATGTAAAATGGATATTTAACAATTTTCCAATATCTATATAAAACTGAAATCAAATAAATGTAGTAAAAGTAATGAACAAAGTATCTAAATCAAGGCTTATACCGATAATGACATCAAAACAGATTAAGAATTGCGGAAAATTACTGCATTAGATATCAAAGAGTATAAGTGCAACTATAGGTTACAAACAGGCATTTCAAAAAATGAACTAAAGAAAGAGATGAACAAGTAGCCACTTCATTTATAGTTTTTATCAACATCATTCAACCTTGCAAACTCACACATACCCAAGTCAAAGAAATGTTACAGTATTTCAGAGATTGTCATCTCCATTAAAATCATATTCAAGTTACATTATCAGAGTGTGTACAGATCTGACCAAATAAATTCAAACATTAATAGGGATCATCAAGTTCAGAACTCCTAGCCATGATCAAATAGGGGAAATGAAGTATATACAAAGCCTCTACAGAAACAAATGTCAGATAAGAAGTGTAGATTCAGCTCAAACTTTGAATCAGAGACACTACAGTGTATGAAATATGAATACCCAAATCAAGAAATGTTCATATCTGGAGTTAAGGGAGGAGCGAGGCTGTAATAAAGAATGGAGACCCGATATTGGACAAAGTTCTACTTCTATGGCAACCACCTTTTCAAATCAAAGTAAGAAGCACTTTCAGAGGTAAAGTGGGGTTACAGGAACTCAAAAGCATAGATCCTGGCCAATCAATGGATCCATAAAGCAAAAAAAATCATACAAAGTAAATCAGAGCTTCATAGCAGAAACACAATAATCATAGAGTCCTTTTCGAGCTCATTCTTATCAATGGCCAAGCATGAAAAATACAAGAAAACTAGGAAATGCGATTATAAGTGCATGATGAAACCAATACTTCAAACTTTTACAGATATTTTCTACACAGAGTTGAAGAATTTCTCAAAGTCACATATCTACAGATACCTAGAACTCAAAAATACAGATCTATAATTCATGATGCAGATTGGGCAAGAATACACTCACCTTAATCCTTGGCGATTTCGAGTAAAGTGACTACCAGTGCCCATTGATCAAGAAATCACGTGCTCAAAGAGTAATGGAGTAGGTTTAGAATCTGTTTCAAGGTTGAGGGTACCATCGAAACCCATATAGAAAATGATGGCCATGGTCTTGCTCAGAAAATCAGAGATAGAACAAAAGAACAAAGACTCGAAAAGGGGAACATAACCGAGCTCTAAGACATATAACCATAGCGATCATGTTTACAACCATCTCCTCAGAAAAAAAGATAGAGGAAGAGCTACAAAATACAGGTGTAGCTGAGCTCGAGTTGAGAACAGAATAATGACATCGAAGAAAATTTTGCTAGGGCTTCACCCACAAACCAGAAAACCGAATGAAATGATCATTAGACCCAAGCTTTCCTTTACCACCCGAATCCAAGTATGGGTTAGGTTCAAACTCAACCACGGTTCGAGATCAACGATCAAGCTTCATCAAGGACAAAGATCAAAGGCCAAGAATCATGCTCAGAGCTCAAAACAAATAACCACGATTAGTTCCCACTGACCACATTCAATGCACAATTAGAAACCCTAATCATGCATTTTTGATCAATGATAAAAAATAGACAAGTGCACAGATAGACGCTCACAAATGGATCACCAAAATCGAGGCAAAAGTCGTCGGGACAAAATAATGATGGTCGAACTTAGTCCAATTTGTCAATTTTCAAATTTTGTAAAGAGTCAAAGTTTTCTCCGTAGGCCCAAAAGTCCGCAGTGTATACATGTCATCACCGTAATGTGTTTTAAAAGTGGGAGTTGGGCCCTCTTTAAGTTTTGAAACATAATACAAAACTCAAAATTTCAAACCTTTCACCCGCAGGCCCGAGAAGTACGCGTGTCATCTTTACAACAAAAGAAGAGGCCAGCGGTTATTTTTAAGGTTTGAAACTTTTGCAAAAGAGGATAAGGTTCCAAAACTTCCTGCAATCTTGATCCTCCATGACCGAAACATAAACCATAGGTTCAAAATCAATGGCTGAGGATGAAATAGAGGTACAGAGATCAAGGGCCCAGAACAATCAACAAATATCAAATCCATCGACAAGTTACCAAGGGGTGAGTCACCATGGAGAATTGGACAGATCACGTGTCCATCGAATAAAACATTTGCAATGACTTTCAAAGTCTAACCATAGTGCATACTCCAAATAATATAAAGGGGCCAACCAAATTATACCCATTGATCACTGAAAAGGTGAATTTCTAAATTATATATCATTTAGACATACAAATTTGACAAGAAAAACTATTGGTCGTGCATAATCAAAAGGTGGTCGAGTATGGTGTGGTGACTTTTAAAAAGTGCCCATGTGTATCTAAAACCTTGACAAATATGCTAAGTCCACAAAGGTGGTCCCAACACCAAGGAGTTAAAGTGGAGTTGCAAGTGTTATCCATGTGATCACTAGAAAACAAAATGAGTGTCAACATCAGAGAAAAAGGTGGTCCCAATCAGGATTGATATTTGGATGAATTAATTTTCAAAGTATTGCAATTAATGTGATTATTTTGCTCACAAACCGGGAGTTTTATTTTTGCATGCATTCACAACAAGATAGAATAGAGAAGAAGACAAATTTTCATGTTCATGGAGAGAGACTTGCCTAGCAAGTAATCTTTTTTTAGAAAATTATTCATCCTTATCTTTCTTAAAAATAGATCACTCAACTTTAGTTGACCAATTCTAATCAAGGCTATTAATGCCTATTTGTAATTAAGCGTGCTCTATTTTTATTCCTTTATATGTTATTAAATAAATGATAAAAATAGAATGTATGGGTGAGTACAAGCCTTTGGCTATTTTTAGGAAGAGGGTGAATTTTATTTTTGCTATATATTGTGTGCCTTTCTAAAGCATAGGAAACTTCGGAGGACTTTTTGGATATAGGAGTACTAAAGCAATTTTTGCTAGTTTTGCCTTCTCGTATGAAGTATTTTCTACCTTTCCAATTATTTGCACCATATTGTGTATTTTTCTAGTAGTCTTGTGAATGCAAATTCCCTGATCAATCATCTTATCCTACTACAAATTCAATATTTTCTGCTTAATTTTAATGTGCCTATTAAATTATTAGTACTGTTGTGATTTTCCCTCAGTATCACCAAGTGTTTGTGCTTAAATATTCTGCAGCAAATTGTTGGCTTGTGCATCAAGAATCCTTCCCATAGCAATTGTGCATATACTCAGTCAAAGCCCTCACATAAATTTGGTGTATCACCTCAGTTTTATTTATTTTACAGTCATCTTTTACTTTCAAACTCGCAGAAATTAGTTTAGGATACACCAACAAGGAACAAGCCTTAATACCAGAGACTCGCCTCAAAATAGGTATGCCCACATACCCGAGGTTTTTCCATTGTATCTACGAAAGAGAGATCAATTATGCAATATTATAAAACGTGCAGCCATCTCTTTACAGGGTGCACTTTCGAGAGATAACATGAATGAAATCTCAAAACTGGAAACTTTAGGTGCATAAAATCAAGCTCATGATGTAATTTGAAACATTACAAAAACTTTTTCTTTTTATAAAAATCCCATATTTTAGGCTATGTTTCTAAGAAACAACACCGCCATTCTGTGTAGAGAAGTGATCACGTAATCGCTAAGCGCCGCTCGGGTTAGGCGGTAGTCTCGAACCACCATTCTCAAGGGTGGCGGTTCACGGTTTGTCACCGAAGTAGGGTGGCGGTCCCAGGATGGCCGCATGCTCTTGGTGGAGGTTCTGTCACTTACGTAAGAATTCCTTAGATCCTCACATGTGCAAGTTTTTAGCTCTTTATAGAAAAATTTAAGTTTGTAAAATTATCAAAGAAACTACCAACAACCAAATAATGCTCAAATCTTGTTGTACTAAACAATTAAACCTACAAATGGAAGATTAAAACCATTCCTTCTCATTTTTATTCATGGGGGTAAGGTTTTCCACAAATAGAAGACCCTAAATACAAATAGCTTGAAATAAAACCAGATTGTTAAAGGAAAACCCTTCCAATCCTTAAATGAAATAGATTACATTGATAAAACTACAACTAAACTAATCTAAACAAGATCTCCTTCAGAATCCTCCATAGTATTTCCTCTTTTTCTCCCATGGCTTTCTTCTCTCCAACCCGTAAATTTTAACAAAAAAAATAGACCTAATGAGGAGAATAGAATAGAGGAAAGGCTTTATTAAAAATTCATAAGGATTTTAGGGCTAGTTTGGAACCCTAAGATTTGGTGTCCAAGATTGTTTTGATCTAACGGTGGAGGATCAACCCTACTTTTTTTTTATATAAATGTATTTTAAATGTTTATTTTAAATCCTTAAGGGTATGTGTAGATGGGTGAATCGGGCCATTTAATTGCACGGGTTGTAAAGTCTTTATTAGCCTTAGTTTGTTGTAGTAAATTAATAAAAGGAGTTAAGGTATTAGGATATTGAAACTAAATTAATTAAGCATGAAGTTAGTCATTTTTGGTTTTAAGATTAACTATGAAGAGAAAACAATTAACCAAGTAAATTAAACTATGGCTTCTTCCTAGTTGACTTTTAATTAATCGACCTTAGAGGTAAAGCAATTTTAGTATGTAATCTTTCAACTAGACTCGCCTATAGATCTTAAAGTGTAGTTTAGTGATATAAGTTAATTTAATGAACCCTAAGGGTCAAATAACCTTGTAACCTTTTTATAATCTTAATAAAAAAATAGTTGTAATTTTCAGGTTAAGTGTTAGGTTATAGCGAGTTCCTAGAACGCCATTATTTTTGCGAGCATTACACTTGGTATCAGAGCCATGGGTTCAAAGCTTGGACCCTTGGGCACACCTAGAAAACACGAAACATGAACATTTAACCTAGTGCAAAATTGGTTTCTTTTAATCTAGAAAACCACAATGTCTGATAATTGTATAATTTAGAAAACATAGAAAACTTAAACAAGACCTAGAACAATGAACTAACTCTCACCTTGATCTGTGCAGGAGGCGTGGATCAGATGAGGGGTCTTTTCACATAGACCTAGATATACCACCTCTAGAGCAGGCTGTAGTGGCCATTCTACCTCAGATTTTACATACGCTTCATGACGTCAATGCCACTATATGCGGAGGGTCCTTCAGAGGACGACTTGCTAGACATGACATGGAGCCATCAGTGGAGGCCCATGCAACCCCTCGACACAATGAGGAGTATAGGGCATATAACTTCCGCATGGAGTTAGCTAGGAATATTCACCACATAGAGGGCATGGAGAAAGTATTTTAGGACATAAGGATAGATCTTGGAGCCCTAGATAGAGGGAGGAGCATGCAAAGAGACCTAAGGGTTGTCGACGCGTCACCGCAGACCATATTAGGGAGATCCTAAAGCTACGGCAGCCTTACTATTCAAGAAATATAGGTAGTTTTTAGGCAGAGGCTTGGTTGGTGAGCTTAAGTGAATGCTTCAAGCTTTTCCTTGTACTAGAAACATGAAAGCTCGTGATATGATCCATATTCGAGGGATGGAGCAAAGGGCGTGCAGTGGGGGACCAAGGAGTAGAAGCTCCTTGTTGACTCAAAGATAGTTACTTGGGAGATATTTGTGCATTGTTTCAGGAGTAGGTATTTTCCCAGGAGGTTTATTCAACAGCAGATAGACAAGTTTCACGACCTCCACCAGGTATCTATGACCGTAGTTGAGTATGAGAGTCAATTTCTTGACCTACTCTAGTATGTCATGTATATGCAGGATGAGAAGGTATGGATTCACAGGTTCATCAGGGGGCCTAAACTTGGATTTGGGTGGCACGGTGTACATTCACTACCCACAGACATTAGCTGAGGCCGTGGAGAAGGCCTATATTGCAGAGGAGACACGGGGAGAAATGCAGCTTGGCTAGAGATAGAGTTCAAAGTTGCATCCAAGATAGATACATGATGGCAGATCGAGGGGGTTAGGTCCTCCTCCACGTGGTGAGTAGAGTTCGTGATAGGCTTCATTCAGGCCACCATAGTAGCCAACTAAGCAAGAGTAGACCCGCCCACCTTGCTGAATTCCTCGGAGATTTGATGCACGTAAATGAGTGTCAACATCGAGACAAAGGTGGTCCCAATCAAGATTGATATTTGGATGAATTATTTTGCAAATTATTACAGCTTAATGTGATTATTTTGTTCACAAACAAGGAGTTGTATTTTTGCATGCCTTCACAACAAGACAGAATGGAGAAGAAGAAAGATTTGCATGTTCATGGAGAGAGACTTGCCTAGCAAGTAATCTTATTTTTAGCAAATTACTCATCCTTCTCTTTCATAAAAATAGATCAGTCAACTTTAGTTGACCAATTGTAATCAAGGCTATTAATGCATATTTGTAATTGCATGCTCTATTTTTATTCCTTTATCTATTATTAAATAAACGATAAAAATTGAATGTATGGGTGAGTACAAGCCTTAGGCTATTTTTAGGAAGAGGGTGAATTTTAGTTTTTCTATATATCGTATGCCTTTACAAAGCACAGGAAACTTCGGA
Organism: Taxus wallichiana var. yunnanensis; assembly: GCA_018340775.1. Lineage (NCBI taxonomy): Eukaryota > Viridiplantae > Streptophyta > Pinopsida > Cupressales > Taxaceae > Taxus > Taxus wallichiana. Next base: position 119,233,298 of record CM031241.1, on the reverse strand, counting down.
GGACTTTTTGGATATAGAGTACCGAAGAAATTTTTTCCAATTTTTCCTTCTATGTGTGAAGTATTTTCTACCTTTCCAATTATTTGTAGTATTGTGTATTTTTCTATTAGTCTTCTCGAATGCAAATTCCCTAATCAATTGTCTTACCCTACTACAAATTCTTTAGTTTTTGCTTAATTATAATGTGCACGTTAACTTATTAGTACTCATTGTTGTGATTTTCCTCAGTATCACAAAGTGTTTGCCCTTAAATATTCTGTAGTAAATTGTTGGCTTGTGCATCAAAAATCCTTCCCATAGCATTGTGCATATACTTAGTCAAAGCTCTCACATAAATTTTTGTATCACCTTATTTTTATTTATTTTACAATCATCTTTTACTCTCAAACTCCTAGAAATTTTTTTAGGATACACCAACAAGGAACCAACCTCGATACCGAGACTCACCTCAAAATAGGTATACCCACAGCACTGAAGTGTTTCCATCAGATCTACAAAAGAGAGAGATCAATTATGAAAGGTTAGAAAACATGCAACCATCTCTCTACAGGGTGCACTTTGGAGAGATAACTATTTTTGGCATGCTGGTGGGACCATGAATTAGATCTCGCATGCAAATTACAAATTCTATAAAGCAGATCTACAACAGATTTATAGTAAATTAAAAGTAACTTTCAGAGCAAGTTGCAGCAATTTATTATGAATATTTGAAGATCTTTTGATGACTCCATAGAGATGATTTCAGACTAGTATTGTAGCATGTTCCATGCCTAAAGTGACTACAAGATCATCAAGAAGATAAATTCCTTCCGAGTTTGATTCTTTACCTTTGAATTTTGATAGAAGGAGAAGAGTTGGTAATTCTTTACCTTATAATAGACCTATTTTTGATAACCCTCCTCCTAATATTTCTTCACCACGTATCAATTTATCAATTAACATCCTAGTTTCTCAAATGGCTATTCAACGAAAAGGAATTTTCTAACCTTTACTAATGGTAGTCCATTAGTAATCCCGATTACCATGACATTCCTAATGATGCCATGAAAATTTTGCCATCATTCACGGGTGAAAATAAATTTATACCTATCGAACATATCAAGGATGTTGCAGTCCATAACATCACTCATGAAGACATAGCTTTAAGACTTTTAGTGAATCTTTTAAAGGGCGAGGCCTTGCAATGGTACAAAAACCTAGAAATTGGAAGCATAAGAAATTGGGATGATTTAGGTGAAAAATTGCTGAAATAGTCCTAGGATAATTTAGATCATTTCTCTCTTATTGAACAACTGTCTACCATTAAAAGAGCTCCCATTGAATTTATGTCTAGTTTCAATATCCATTTTGACAGAACTTGGGAGATAATTCCAGCAAGTTTCAAGCCTCAAGTTGATCATGCTTTCCTTTATTATCTTAGAGCATTAAACAATAATATCTAAACTATGATTCAATCAATGGGGGAGAGACACTCCCAAAACCTATGATATCTCTATATGAGCTGAAAATAGTCTTATTTAAGCTAGAAAATTTTTACCAAGACATTCAATGTCCTTTTCTGATGCTGATTTAGCATCTATTCCTCATCCTATTACAATCATAGAACCTCTTCACAGTAGCTCCATCGATGATGTATTTAAAGCTTTGTAAACTATGGCAAATAAATTGACTTTGATTGAGAACAAGATTGTATTACCTAGTAGACCCTATCGGCTCGTTATCAGCAAAATCAATAAAATAAACAAAACAGTAGCCTTGTCAACAAAATCAAAATTATAGGCAGCCTTACCAAAGAAAGGCGCTTGACCCAAAGTCCCTATTTCATCTAATGCTTTAGTCCTAGTTAATATGGCTACATGAAGAGTGGTGTAAACCTTCAATCAACCTCATTCAACTTAGCAACTTGCCCAAATGCTTTTCCGAATCAATCTTGTTACACAACCTCAATCAAAATGATGTTAATGCCTCAAATGGAGGGTGGGAAGTAAGGAACTCATGTTCGAAAGTACCGAACAAAATTTAGTCAGTTTTAATGAGAAGGATTTCATTGCAGTCACTACTAGGGCTTAAGGGAAAGCTGTTGAAAGTCAAAAACAACAAAATAGGCCTATCCTACCTACTATCACCGATAAGACAACATCTATAGTTTCAAATTCAACCAACAACCCTGCTATTCCTCAAAAAACAACAAATGTTCCATTTGATAAAATCCATCAAAAACAACTAGAGCCTAATCCAAGAAAACTATTTATACCTCAGATATCCAAGAAAGATGAAGCGGAATCAATTTTCCCAAGACCTACTCTAAGACAAATTGAATCTGTATAAAAGCAGCTTTCTTCTTTTAACATTGTTGATGTAATGAAAAAGCATAATGTTAATATCTCAATGTGGGATGCTCTAAGTATTCTGGACAACAAGATTTACTCTCTCATGAACTAGATAAGCTACAAATTTCTTCAAATACAATAGAAAAGGAAGTTCAAAAGACATACATGGTCCTTAGAACATTTGAACAAGACCGAATTAAAGAAGTTAAGTGGATGGTTCGAAGGTTCAATGCTCATGACATAAAAAAACCACCACCAATTTATTTATCACCGATTATTGAGAACATCTAGTTCATAATTACATGGGGATAGTGGTGCAAGTAGCACATTATGCCAAAAGCGATTGCAAAAAATTTGGGTCTACAATATGAACCTACGAGAAAGGAGTGTCTTACAGCTTGATGGAACTGCAACTAATACGGTTGGTATAATCAAAAATTGAGAAGTGATGTTACATGCTTGCCCAAATGTTTCTATTCTGCAATATCTTATTATTGTAGTCTTGCCTCCATACTTTTCTTTATGCTTATCTAGAGATTTCATAGCAAAAATAGGAGTTTATCTCTATTTAGATTGGTCCTTATTTTCACTAATCGTTATGGAATTAAAGTTACTATCAATTAAGAGCCATTGGCCAGATTTCATATTGAGCCTCACTCTTCAAATGCAGTGGCTAATTATTCAAACCTAGATCAATCTGATTTTGATGAGGTAGCTCATGTTTCAGCATTAGATGGTGTTTATAACATTTTTATGGATGAAAAAATAGTGGAGAACATGCTCATGATCCTTTAAAGGAGGTTGAAGAACACATGTTTGGTGTGTATTGTATGCATGAAGAAAATACACCACTTTCCTTACAGTCTAAAAAAGAAGATTCAGCAGAAGGGATTTGGAAGCTTCATTTTGATGGAGCTAAGAACAAGAAAGGACAAGGAGCAAGTTTGATGCTCACTTCACCAATGAACAAAAGGTATTTTTCAGCTTTGAATCTCTAATTTTCATGTGCTTACAATGTAGTTGAATATGAAGCATTAATTCATGGCTTACTTTGGGCTAGAAAGAAAGGTATCAACATGCTATAGATTTTTGGTGACTTTGAGTTGGTTATTAATCAAGTAAGAAATTTCAATGTTTGTAAGAACCCATTAATGAAGTCTTACAAACACAGAGTTTCAGACTTAATGGAAGATTTCGATGCTATTAACATTCAGTCTATTCCTAGAGCTGAAAACAAGCATGCAAACAAACTTGCAGCAGTTGGGGCTAGTTTTGAAGTGCTGAAATAGATTGAAAATAACAAAATCCAGCCTCATATAAAGTTAATTGTCAGGCCCTCAGTACCTGATAATGATTCAAATTGGAAAGTTTTTGAAAGTGATGATCAAATCTGCAGGTTTTTGCAGCAAGAAGCTGAGTTTTCTATAGTTAATCAGGATAAATTACAACATTTATATGGTGACCAGATTTTTCAGTTGAAGAGAAATAAACTGCCTCAAGGTATAGTCACATTGGAAGACATCTTCAGCACTGACGATTAGTTGAGAAAGGTCAAGACTAAAATGTCAACTCATGCTAATAATTACGAAGAGATCTTGGTTGATGAAGGGAAAAAGCTATTTCTTGGAAAGGTATGTTCCTTAATTGAAAAGCGCACATTTATTAATCTTTGCAAAGAGTTTAAGGATATTTTTGCTTGGAAATATGAAGATCTGAAAGGATTTGATCCTAGTTTAGCACAACATACAATTGAGTTACAACTAAATTCTAAACCTATTAGACAAAAACAGAGGCCTCAGTAAATCCCAAAATATAGCCTTTGACGAGGAAATAATTATCTAAGTTGATTGAATCAGGGATTACCTTTCCAGTTAAGCATTGAAGTTGGGTAGCCAATCTTGTTCATGTTAGGAAGAAGAATGGTGAAATTAGACTATGTGTAGATTTCAAATATCTTAATAAGGCTTCATTAAAAGATCATCACCCACTCCCAAATATGGATCGATTCTAAGAATATTCTCGGTTCATATTGACTATCTCTTCTAGATGGTTATAGTGGATGTAATAAAATTTTAGTCCAGGAAGAAGATAGATACAAAACAACTTTTACTACTAAGTGGGGTACTTATGCTTACAAAAGGATGCCTTTTGGTCTTTCAAATTCGTGCAACGTTTGAACATGAAATGGACATGGATTTTTGTAATTTTGTTAAATAAATGCATCCTTTTTTATTTAGATGATGTTACTGTATTTTCAAAGGATTCGAAGAACATCTAATGCACTTAAGGAAAACTTTTCAGTTGTGTAGGTAATTTGGAATATCCTTGAATCCATTGAATTCTATCTTTTCAAGACATCAAGGCAAGCTACTTGGTCATATTGTTTCTAAGAAAGGTTTAGCAATTGATCCTTTTAGGATCAAAGCCATATCACAGCTATCATTTCCCCATCATAATAAGGCATTACAGAGTTTTCTTGGAAAAATCAACTTTGTTAGAAGATTTGTTCCAGATTTTGCAGCATTGGTTAAACCACTCACAACTATGCTAAAGAAAGAGAAAAATTTCTCTTGGACCAGTGAAGGAAGAGAAGGTTTTGAAGCAATCAAAATAACCATATCTCAGGCTCCCACTCTTGCAAATCCCAATTTTGATAAATATTTTACGATGTATGCACTTGTAGGAGCTGAAACAATCTCAACCATATTAACTCAAGTCAATGATGAAAATATTGAGTAGCCTATTGCTTTCTTTGAGATAAGTTTGCATGATTATAAAAAGGTACACATTCCTTGAAAATTAGGTACTTTCAGTACTCAAAGGACTAAATAATTTCAAGTATATGGTTTTGAACAATAAAATCCATGTTCTTGTTTCTCATCCAAGTGTGAAAGCATTCTTACTAAATAAGGAATTGAATGAGAAAAGAGCAAACTAGATAACAAAGGTCATGGAGTATGATGTTGATATTCGGGTTGCTAAGACGGTTTGAGGGAAAGAATTATGTGAACATATCATTGCTGATATGGAAAAATACCAAGCTACAAAACCAGATGATTCAAAACATCATGCTGAAATTGTGTATCAGCAATCATAAATTATGATTCAACCAGAAAATCAGCAACCTGAGTCAGTTCAAGAGTTTCAGGAATCAAAATGGATGATTGATTTAGTTAATTATCTATAGCATGACAACTATCTAGAAGGTATGGACAAGAATAAATGAAGGTATTTCAGATTACAAGATGTACCTTACATCTTCATTGATAACGTGTTGTTCAAAAAAGATATAAATGAAATCTTGTTGCATGATGTGTTGATTATGATAAAATTCAAAAAATATTGACCGAATTCCATGAAGGACCTCTAGAGGTCACTTCTCAAAGATGTACCACAACCTTAAAAATTATGAAAGCTTGTTAATATTGACCTAGCATATTCAAGGACTATTTTGAATGGATAAGAAAGTGTAAAAATGTGCTTTCTTTGTTGGAAAAAAACATCTAGCTCCACTACCCTTACAGCCTATTTCAGCTGATCAGCCTTTTATGCAGTGGGGTCTTGACTTTATCAGAATGATAAATCCACCCTCTTCACAAGGGCACAAGTGGATATTAATTGCTACAGATTATTTTACACGATGGACTGAAGCAATAGCATAGAAGGATGCTAATGAAGCTTCAATACTATCCTTTTATGAAGGAATAGTTTGCAGATGTGGTGTTCCAGCAACTATCATATCAGATAATGCTTTATCTTTTCTTAGTGCTAAGATAACAAATTGGGTCTGTGAAACATGGAATATATCTAATTTCTTCATCTAATTATTACCCACAAGGTAATGGCTTAGCTGAGAGTACTAATAAGAATCTGTTAAGGATCATCAGAAGAACACTCAAGGATAATCAAAGAGCTTGGCATCTGATGTTGAATTCATCACTTTGGGAAGACAGAGTGACTCCTAAAAGATCAGTTGGAAATTCACCATACAAACATGTTTACGGAAAGAATAAAGATTGCCTATTTCAGTTGATTTACTAGCTTTAGATTTGCTGCATCAAATGTAGTTGCTTGAGAATGAACCATTGCATGTTCATTATTCGACTTAATGTAATTACAAGAGCTAAGAGATAAAGCTCATTCAAATATGGAAAAGAATCGAAACAAATAAAGAAGACTCTTGACAAGAAATCCAAATTCAGAGTCTTTAATGAAGGAGATATTGTGTTAAAGTGGGATGCTAGTTGTGTAAAGCCATGAAGACACTCAAAGTTTGATACACTATAGAGTGATCCTTACATGATTTGAGCTTGCAAAGAACACAAATCTTTTCAGCTTTCAAGTTGAATGGAGAGGAACTTCCTATTCCTTTGAATGGTATGTTTCTCAAACACCATTATTGAAAATCTTATAGTGATTGTTAGAGTAGGATTTCCTTTCAATAAGTGTAGTTCCCGCAAATTGTAATGTTTTAAATTCAATAAGTTCATTCATGCACGTGATCTATTTTACCGATCCTTTCCCAAAATTTGTTTTTCCTTTTTGGAAGGGTTGGACCTTTTAGAAAATGAAAATTTTGGCTACATGTTTAGACTCCATGCCCAATGGAGAAAAGCAAGGCACTAGTCTTTAAGCTAGCAGAAAATTTCCCAGTAGGATCACTAGAAATGTTGACATTTTTTACACTTTTGAAAAAATGGGCAACTCAAAACTTCATCATTATGATGAAAAGTCTTGAGTGAAGTATACCTAAGCTAAGGAATTTTTAATGTTATTTGTTACTACTGATTTAGTTACAAGATTAAATGAAATTTGTAGTTATGTGTCTTTGTCACAAAACAATAGATCACATAGTCTGTAATTTCATGCCATCTTCATCAAAAGAACACAAATCCCCAAAGGATCAAATGTTGTGTTGTCATGATGAAGACAACATTACAAAATAGGTGAAGTCCGAGTTTTGAGGCAAAAAATAGAAATATAGATATCGAAAGATCGGGGTTCATTATCAATGTTACAAGCTCTCATGAATGTTCTTTCCTTCATGATTAAGACATTCAATTATGTTACTGAGTTGTTTAGTTCATTATATAATCCATACAAAAAGCTGAAATGCAGAAACAAATATACAACTCATTTACAGAATTCAATGTTTTATTCACAAGGAAGGTCAAATGTTTCCCACACAAGTACATGGGATGTGACTAAAAATTAATGTACATCTACTAAAGAAAGAGGTACACATGCATGAAATAGAAAGCAAAGGAGTATGAGTGAACCCATCATTGCCTTTGTATATTCTTCGTTGTGCAGAGCATCTCCTTGCCAGCTCCTTTCATCCTCAAGGCATGGTATCTAAAAGTAAAAGAAAGGAATCATCAATAAAGAGCTCAGGGTTAATCCATATTCCTACACTACCTAATTCATGCATATGGATCTCTAAGCAATAGGAGATATAGATTACTTGAAGATCAAACTACATATCTCACTCAAAAAGAAGAAATAGAAAAGAGAATAAGAAACATGGACATAAGAGAGGCCAAAAGCCTAATTTTTCTAACTATTTTCTTAAAGTGTGCAGATACAAGTTGCAACCAAGAAGAAAGAATCATGTACATGCTAAAAAAGGAGGACCAATGTAACTGAAACTCAGATATTGTCTACAAATGGAAGAGGTTACAATACAAAACAAAGAAGATGCTTGCAGACAAGTTACATTTTCCAGATTTTAGTTAAAGGAAAGGAATTCTGAGAAAATTTTGACAGGGCTTCACCATGTAAAATGGATATTTACAAATTTTCCAATATCTATATAAAACTGAAATCAAATAAATACAACAAAAGTAATAGAACAAAGTATCAATCAAGGCTTATGCCCGATAATGGCATCAACACATATCAAGAATTGCTTAAAATTACCGGGTATAAAAGAGTATAATTGCAACTACAAAGTTACAAACAGCCTTTCAAAAAGGTAATCAAGGAAGAGATGAACAAACGACCACTTCATTTACAGTTTTATCAACATAATTCAACCTTGCAAACTCACACATACCCAATTCAAAGAAATTTACAATATTTTAGAGATTTTCATCTCCATTAAAATCAGACTCAAGTTACATTATCAAAGTGTGTGTATAGATCCGGACCAAAGAAATTCAAACATTAATAGGGATCATCAAGTTCAAAACTCCTAGCCATGATCAAATAGGGGAAATGAAGTATATACAAAGCCTCTACAGAAATAAATGTCAGATAAGAAGTGCAGATTCAGCTCAAATTTCAAATTAGATACACTACGTTGTATGAAATATGAATACCCAAATCAAGAAATGTTCATATCTTGAGTTAAGGGAGGAGCGAGGCTGTAATAAAGAATGATGATCTAATATTGGAAAAGCTTCTACCTCTATGGCAACCACCTTTTCAAATAAAAGTAAGAAGCACTTTCAGAGGTAAAGTGGGGTTACAGTAACTCAAAAGCACAGATCCTGGCCAATCAATGGATCCATAAATAAAAAACGAAATCATACAAAGTAAATCAGAGCTTCTTAGCAGCAACACAATAATCACAGAGTCCTTTTCGAGCTCATTCTTATCAATGGTCGAGCATGACAAATACAAGAAAAATAGGAAATGCGAATAAGTGTAAGATGAAACCAATACTTCAAAATTTTACAAATATTTTCGACACAGAGTTGAATAATTTCTCAAAGTCACATATCTACAGATACCTAGAACTCGAAAAATATAGATATATAATTCATGATGCAGATTGGGCAAGAATACACTCACCTTAATCCTTGGTGATTTCGAGTAAAGTGACTATCAGTGCCCATTGATCAAGAAATCACGTGCTCAAAGAGTAATGGAGTAGGTTTAGAATCCGTTTCAAGGTTGAGGGTACCATCGAAACCCATATAGAAAAGGATGGCCATGGTCGTGCTCAGAAAATCAGAGATAGAACAAAAGAACAAAGACTAAAACGGGGAACAGAACCGAGCTCTAATACATATAACCATGGCGGCCACCTTTACAACCATATCCTTAGGAAAAAGATAGAGGAAGAGCTATAAAATATAGGTGTAGCCGAGCTCGAGTTGAGAATAGAATAATGGCATTAAAGAAAATTTTTCCAGGGCTTCGCCCACAAACCAGAAAATCAAATGAAATGATCATTAGACCCAAGCTTTCCTTTACCGCTGAATCCAAGTATGGGTTAGGTTGGAACTCAACCATGGTTCGAGATCAACAATCAAGCTTCATCAAGGACAAAGATCAAAGGCCGAGAATCATGCTCAGAGCTCAAAACAAATAACCATGGTTAGTTCCCACCGACCACATTCAATGCATAGTCAAAAACCCTAATCATGCTTTTGTGATCAATGATCAAAAATAAACAAGTACACAGATCGACACTCACAAATGGATCACCAAAATCGAGGCAAAATTCGTTGGGACAAAATAATGGCGGTTGAACTTAGTCCAATTTGTCAATTTTCAATTTTGTAAATTGTCAAAGTTTCCTCCACAGCCCGAAAGTCCACAGTGTATACGTGTCATCACAAGAATAGAAGCAAAAAAGTGGGGTCGGGCCCTCTTTAAGTTTTGAAACATTTTTCAAAAGTTAAAATTTCCAAGCTTTCACCTTCAAGCCCGTAGGCCCGAGAAGTACGCGTGTCATCATTACAACAAAAGTGGAGGCCAGGGGTTATTTTTAAGGTTTGAAACTTTTGCAAAAAGACTAAGGTTCCAAAAAATTCCCGCAAGCCCGAGCCTCCATGGCTAAAACCTAAACTACGGTTCAAAATTGATGGCTGAGGATGAAATAGAGGTACAAGAGATCAAGGGCCTAGAACAATCAACAAATATCAAAGCCACCGACAAGTTACCAAGGGGTGAGTCACCATGGAGAAGGGGATAGCCCACGTGTCCATCAAATAAAACATTTGCAATGACTTTCAAAGTCTAACCATAGTGCATACTCCAAATAATATAAAGGGGCTGACCAAATTATACCCAATGATCACCGAAAAGGTGAATTTCTAAATTATATATCATTTAGACATACAAAGCCAACAAGAAAAACTATTGGTCATGCATAATCAAAAGGTGGTCGAGCATGGTGTGGTGACTTTTACAAAGTGCCCATGTGTATCTAAAACCTTGACAAATATGCTAAGTCCACAAAGGTGGCCAAACCTGGTAAAGTAAAGGTGGTCCCCACACCAAGGAGTTGAAGTGGAGTTGCAAGTGTTATCCATGTGATCACTAGAAAATAGAATGAGTGTCAACATCAGAGACAAAGGTGGTCCCAATTAGGATTGATATTTGGATGAATTATTTGCAAAGTATTGCAATTAATGTAATTATTTTTCTCACAAACAGGGAGTTGTATTTTTGCATGCCTTCACAACAGGACAAAATAGAGAAGAAGACAAAGTTGCATGTTCATGGAGAGAGACTTGCCTAGCAAGTAATCTTATTTTTAGAAAATTATTCATCCTTCTCTTTCTTAAAATAGATCACTCAACTTCAGTTGACCAATTGTAATCAAGGCTATTAATGCCTATTTGTAATTACATGCTCTATTTTTATTCCTTTATCTATTATTAAATAAAGGATAAAAATAAAATGCATGGGCGAGTACAAGCCTTAGGCTATTTTTAGGAAGAGGGTGAATTTTATTTTTGCTATATATTGTGTGCCTTTGCAAAGCACAAGAAACTTCTAGAGGAATTTTTGATATAGGAGTACTAAAGTAATTTTTTCTAGTTTTTCCTTCTGTGTGTGAAGTATTTTCTGCCTTTCCAATTATTTGCAGTCTTGTGTATTTTTCTATTAGTCTTGTGAATGCAAATTCCCTGATCAATCATCTTACCCTACTGCAAATTCAGTATTTTCTACTTAATTTTAATGTGCATGTTAACTTATTAGTACTGTTGTGATTTTCCCTTAGTATCACAAAGTGTTTTCCCTTAAATATTCTGCAGTAAACTGTTGGCTCGTGCATCAAGAATCCTTCCCATAGCAATTGTGCATATACTTAGTCAAATCCCTCACATAAATTTGGTGTATCACCTCGTTTTATTTATTTTACAGTCATCTTTTACTCTCAAACTCCCATAAAATCAATTTAGGATACACCAACAAGGAACCGACCTTGATACTAGAGACTCACCTCAAAATAGGTATACCCACAGACCTAAGGTGTTTCCATTGTATCTGCAAAAGAGAGAGATCAATTATAAAATCTTAGAAAACCTGTAGCCATCTCTCTACAGGGTGCACTTTCAAGAGATAACAGAATGAAATCTCAAAACTGAAACTTTAGGTGAATAATATCTAGTTCATAGTGTAATTTGAAACATTACTCAGTAACTTTTACCTTTTGTAAAAATCCCGATTTTAGGCTATGTTTCTAAGAAATATGACCGATGTCCTATGCAGAGTGGTGGTCGCATAACTTCTACTCGGGTAAGGTGGCGGTCTCGAACTACCACTCGAAGGGTGACGGTCCACGGTTTTTCACACAAGTAAGGTGGCGGTCCTAGGATGGTTGGCATGCTCTAGGCGGTAGTTCACAATTACGTGTAGAATTCCTCGGATCCTTACCTATGTAAGTTTTTAACCATTTAATTGTTTGTAAATTATCAAAGAAACTACTAGCAACCAAATAATACTCAAATCCTCGTTGTAGTAAACAATTAAACCTACAAATGGAAGATTAAAAATATTCCTTCTCATTTTTATTCATGGGGGTAAGGTTTTCCACAAATAGAAGACCCTAAATACAAATAGCTTGAAATAAAACCAGATTGGTAAACGAAATCCCTTCTAATCCTTGAATGAAATAGATTACACTGATAAAAATACAACTAAACTAATCTAAACTAGATCTCCTTATAGAATCCTCCATATTATTTCCTCTTTTGCTCCCATGGCTTTCTTCTCTCCAACCTACAAATTTTAACAAAACAAATAGACCTAATGAGGAGAATAGAATAAGGGAAAGGTTTTAATAAAATTTGATAAGGATTTTAGGGCTAGTTTGGAAACCTAAGATCTAGTGTCCAAGATTGTTTTGATCTAAGGATAGAGGATTAACCCTATTTTTGTTTGATAGAAATGTATTTTAAATGTTTATTTTAAATCCTTAAGGGTATGTGTAGATGGGTGAATGGGGCCATTTTATTCCCTAGGGGTCTAAAGTGTCTATTAAACTTAGTTTGTTGTAGTAAATTAATAAAAGGACTTAAGGTATTAGGATATTGAAACTAAATTAATTAAGCATGAAGTTAGGCATATTTGGTTTGAACATTAACTAAGAAGAGAAAACAATTAACCAAGTAAATTAAACTATGGCATCTTCCTAGTTGAATTTTAATTAATCGACCTTAGAGGTAAAGCAATTTTAATATGTAATCTTTTAACTAGACCTGGCCTATAGATCTTAAAGTGTAGTTTAGTGATGTAAGTTAATTTAACGAACCCTAAAGGTCAAACACCCTTGTAACCTTTTTATAACTTAAACAAAAAAAAATAATCACAATTTTTAGGTTAAGTGTTAGGTTGTAGCAAGTTCCTAGAACGTCATTTTTGTGGGCATTACACTTGGTATCAGAGCCGTGGGTTCAAAGCTTGGACCCTTGGGCACACCTAGAAAACATGAAACATGAACATTTAACCTAGTGTAAAATTGGTTTCTTTTAATCTAGAAAACCACAATGTCTGATAATTGTATAATTTAGAAAACATAGAAAACTAAAACAAGACCTAGAACAATGAACTAACTCTCACCTTGATCTGTGCAGGAGGCGCGGATCAGACGAGGGGTCTTTTCACATAGACCTAGATATACCACCTCCAGAGTAGGCTGTAGTAGCCATTCTACCTTAGATTTTACAGATGCTTCAGGACGTCAATGCCACTATACATGGAGGGTCCTTGGGAGGATGACTTTCTAGACATGACATGGAGCCATCAGTGGAGGCCCATGCATCCCCTCGACACAGCAAGGAGTATAGGGAAGAGAACTTTCATGTGGAGTTGGCTAGGAAGAGTCACCACAAAGAGGGCATGGAGATAAGATTTCAAGACATAGGGATAGATCTTGGAGCCCTAGATAGAGGGAGGAGCATGCAGAGAGACCTAGGGGTCCTCAAACATCAGCTAGAGACCATATTAATTAGATCCTGAAGCTACATACGTTTCACTATTTAGTAAATACAGGGGAGGTTTTTCAGGCATAGGGCTCGTTGGTGAGCTTGAGCAGATGCTTCAAGCTTTTCCCTTATACTAGAAACATGAAAGCTCGTGTTGCGATCCATCTTCTGAGGGATGGAGTAGGAGTCTGGTGGAGGACCGAGGAGTTGAAGCTCCTTATTGACTCAGAGATAGTTACCTAGGAGATATTTGAGGATTGTTTCATAATCGGTATTTTCCTAGGAGGTTTATTTAGTAGCAAATAGACAAGTTTCACGACCTCGATCAGCATTTATGATTGTAGTTGAGTATGAGAGTTGATTTCTAGACCTACTCAAGTATGTCATGTATATGTAGGATTAGCAGTGCACGGATTCACGTGCTCATCGGGGGCCTAAACTTGGATTTGGGTGGTAGGGTGAGCATTCACTACCCATGACATTTATTGAGGCCATGGAGAAGGACTATATTGTAGAGGAGACATAGGGGGAGACACATCAAGCTAGAGATAGAGTTCGGAGCTGCATCCAGTAGATGCGGGATGAAAGATCGAGGCGGTCGTGTCCTCCTCCATGTGGTGGACAGAGTTCAGGACAGCCTTCATTCAGACACCATAGTAGCCAACTCATCGGTAACATCGCAGTGAGACCTTCCACCATACGACCTCCTTAGAGATTTGATGCACGTAATGAGTGTCAACATTAGAGACAAAGGTTGTCCCAATCGGGATTGATATTTGGATGAATTTGTTTGCAACGTATTGCAATTAATGTAATTATTTTGCTCAGAAACATGGAGTTGTATTTTTGCATGCCTTCACAATAGGATAAAATAGAGAAGAAGACATAGTTGCATGTTCATGGAGAGAGACTTGCCTAGTAAGTAATCTTACTTTTAGCAAATTATTCATCCTTCTCTTTCTTAAAAATAGATCACTCAACTTTAGTTGACCAATTGTAATCAAGGATATTAATGCCTATTTGTAATTGCATACTCTATTTTTATTCCTTTATCTATTATTATTTAAAGGATTAAAAATAGAATGTATGTGTGAGTACAAGCCTTAGGCTATTTTTAGGAAGAGGGTGAATTTTATTTTTGCTTATATATTCTGTGCCTTTGCAAAGCACAGAAACTTTTGGATGACTTTTTGGATATAGAGTCTGAAGCAATTTTACCAGCTTTTCCTTCTATGTGTGAAATATTTTCTACCTTTCTAATTATTTATAGTCTTGTGTATCTTTCTATTATTCATGTGAATGCAAATTCCTTGATCAATCATCTTACCCTACTGCAAATTCAGTATTTTCTACTTAATTTTTATGTGCATGTTTTTTTATTAATGGTAAATAGTTTTGAAGGGACTATACCCTGTTTACATAGAGGGCCTAAAAGCTAGATAAAACATTAATAGGTTCCACAAAAAATGGATCAACATCTAGAATAGGCGTTAAAGCCAACCGTAACCAAAAAGTTACTACATAAGAGCAAAACAAAGATCGTGCACTGCAACAATGCAGCCAAAAAACAACAAAAGAATAGCAAAAGGAATGATGAAGATCAGCATCTGCAATGAAGACCTCCTTTACTTCTTGGCAGCTCTAGTAATTCTAGATTTAATAGTTTGTAGTGAGATAAAGAGACCCACCATTGTCATGTTTGTGGGGTCTTTAGCATCCTTGCTTTTCGATGGTTTGAGTTCTCTCTTTGTTCGTTCCCCACAGTGTCCTGGGATCCCACTTAGCATAGAAATACTATGAACATGTTGTTCAAGGAAATCACTGATTGCATTAAAAATTTCCATATTGTGGTCATGGCGATCCTTTTCTCTCCCCATATGATTTTCCAATGAGTTAAGATTTTTGTAGATTTCCTCAACTTGCTTATTTTTCTAGATCAAGTATCATATTCCATCTTCCTTTTGCCTTTTTTCTTGGCCAAATGCTGCACTTCTTCATTTAGTTTCATCATCTCATTCTCTAAGGCTTCCAACCTTTGGGAAGTGTTGTTTCCATATTTTTGTAAGGCCTCTTCATGGCCTGCACTATTGATGTGCAATAGGTTTTGGACAACTTCCAAATCCTTATGGTTCCTTATTTTAGGCTTAGACATGGTGGAAGGGATGGGGGTGGGGTTCGTGGTGGAAGGGATAGGGGTGGAGGTAGTGGTGGTGCGAAAGAGTGGAACAGTCTTTATGGGAGGAAGGGAGACTGGGGTATTTAGTAACATAGAGCTTGTACAGCAAGAATATAAGACCTTTATGTAGGGGGTAGCATGGGTATGCTTCTGAAACTCCAAGATGGAGTGTTTGAGGGATTTCAAAAGATAATGCGGGAAACATACAGTGAATTTCCTATGGAAATGATTAAGGAACACCAGGTGTTTAATAGGAATTGTAACATATCTCCCTTCTAAATATATGTACCAAACCATCATACAGTAATTTCATCAAAGGGCGATGGGATAGAACTCACCCTCAAACCCGCAGTAATAAAGACCAACTCCTTGTTATCGCAAAGCAAACTTCTTCTCCTCACCTTTTTTTCGATCCTCTTGCTGAAGAAACAAAAGCCTTCCATCTCCAGGCCTGTAGCTTTGGAAATTAGTTCTTCATTAACAGGTATTTTATGTCCTCCATACTCCACTTTGCGATCCTTCTAATCCATACCAAATTGGATCAAAATGATCCGATCGTGCCACCGAATTCGATCAATGAAGTTTGCAATTCCACCCTTCCCTAGGAGGTTCCATAGCTCCTTGTTTCTCTTCCACTCCGGATCACTACTAGGTTCAACCTCATGCACGGGGATCCTCCCATGTTTTCCTCTCTAAAGTGCTTGCAACTCTTGTCCTTGAAACCCTTGTTTAAACTACTGTAGGAAATGTGGGTGTCTTTCTACCTGTCCAAGATATTAAGAATCCCACACACATGTTGGGAGTGATGAAAGTAAATGTGACCGTAGATTATTTGATATTACGGGTGATCTTTTATCTCTACTAAAGCCCACTCCATGTTAACTTATTAGTAATGTTGTGATTTTTCCTCAAGTATCACCAAGTGTTTGCCCTTAAATATTCTACAGTAAAAATTTTTCTCTTGCATCAAGAATCCTTCCCATAGTAATTGTACATATACTCAATCAAATCCCTCACATAAATTTGGTGTATCACCTCAGTTTTTTTTATTTTACAGTCATCTTTTACTCTCAAACTCCCAGAAATCAGTTTAGGATACACCAACAAGGAACCGACCTTAATACCGGAGACTCACCTCAAAATAGGTATACCCACAGACCTGAGGTGTTTCCATTGTATCTACGGAAGAGAGAGATCAATTATGTAAGCTTAGAAAACCTATAACCATCTCTCTACAGGGTGCACTTCTAAGAGATAACAGTTTTTTGCATGCTTGGTGGGACCACGAATCAGATCTGCATGCAAATTACAAATTCTACAGTAGATCTACAACAGATTTACAACAAATTAAAAGTCACTTTCGGGAGCAAGTTGCAGCAATTTATTTTAAAGATTTGAAGATATTTTGGTGACTCCATAGATCTGATTTCATACCAGTATTGCAGCATGTTCCATGCCTAAAGTGACTACAAGATCATCGGTAAGAGGAATTCCTTCTAAGTTTGTTTCTTTACCTTTGAATTCTGCTAGAAGGAGAAGAGTTGGTAATACTTTACCTTATAATAGACCTAGTTTTGATAACCCTCCTCCTAATATTCCTTCACCACGTATAAATTTTTCAATTAACATCCTAGTTTTTCAAATGGCTATTCAACCACCAAGGAATTTTGTAACCTTTACTAATGGCAGTCCATTAGTAATCCCAGTTTACCATGACATTCCTAATGTTGCCATGAAAATTTTGCCATCATTCACGGGTGAAAATCATGTTACACCTACTAAACATATTAAGGATGTTGCAGTCCTATGTGCAGTCCATAACATCACTCATGAAGACATAGCTTTAAGACTTTTAGCCACATATTTTAAAGGGAAGGCCTTGCAATGGTATAAAAACCTAGAAATTGGAAGCATAAGAACTTGGGATGACTTAGGTGAAAAATTGCTAAAACAATTCTAGGATAATTCATATCATTTGTCTCTTATTGAACAACTGTCTACCATTAAAAGAGCTTCTAATGAATTTATGTCTAGTTTTAATATCTACTTTTCCGAACTTGGGAGAGAATTCTACCAAGTGTCAAGCCTCAAGCTGATCATGTTTTCCTTTATTATCTTAGAGCATTAAAAATGATATTTCAACAATGATTCAATCAATGGGGGAGAGACACTCCCAACAGCCTATGATATCACTATACGATCTGAAAATAGTCTTATTTAAGCTAGAAAATTGGCACCAAGACCGTGAATGCCCTTTTCGGTAGATTTAACACCTATTCCTTAGCCTATTACAATCATAGAACCTCTCATTGTAGCTCCATCGATGATGTATTTAAAGCTTTGTAAACTATGGGAAATAAATTGACTTCAATTGAGAATAGGATTTCGTTACCTAGCGAGACCCTATTAGGATCCTTATCAACAAAATCAACATAATCAACAAAACAGTAGCCTTATCAACATAATCAAAATTATAGACTTCCTTACCAAAGAAAGGCAGCTTGACCGAAAGGCTCCTAGTTCATCTAATGCTTTAGTCCCGCTTAATATGGCTACAAAAGAGTGGTGTAAACCTTACAATCAACCTCATTTAGCTACAACTTACCAAAATGCTTTTCTCGAATCTAAATCTTGTTACACAACCTCAATCTAAAACATTGTTAATTCCTCAAATGGAGGGTGGGTAGTAATGAACTCATGTTCGTAAAGCACCCGAAAAGAATTTAGTCGGTTTTAATGAGGAGGATTTCATTGCATAGCTCACTACCAGGGGCTTAAGGAAAAGTCATTGAAAGTCAAAAAAACAAAATAGGCCTATCATGCCTACTCACATTTGATAAGACAACATATATAGTTTCAAAGTCAACCAACAACCCTATTGCTCCTCAAAAAAACAAATGTTCCATTTAATAAAATTCATCAAAAACAGCTACAAACTGATCCAGGAAGACTGTTTATACCTTAGATATCCAAGGCAACTGAAGCAGAATCAATTTTTGCTAAGGCCTACTCTAAGACAGTTGAATTTGTGTATAAAACAATTTCTTCTTTTAACATTTTTGATGTAATGAAAAAGCATAATGTTAATATCTCAATGTGGGACGCTCTAAGTATTCCTGGACAACAAGATTTACTCTCTCATGAACTAGATAAGTCAGTATATTTCTTCAAATACAATAGAAAAGGAAGTTCAGAAGATAGACATGGTCCTTGGAATGCTTAAACAAGACCGAATTAAAGAAGTTAAGTGGATGGTTCGTAAGGTTCGAATGCTCATGACTTCAAGAAACCACCACCATTTTATTTATCACTGATTATTGGAGAACATCTAGTTCCTAATTTCATGGTAGACAATGGTGTAAGTAGCACAGTAATGCCAAAAGTGATTGCAGAAAAATTGGGTCTATAGTATGAGCCTACAGAAAGGAGTGTCTTACAGCTTGATGGAACTACAACTAATACAGTTGGTATAATAAAAAATTTAGAAGTGATGTTATATGCTTGGCCAAATGTTTCTATTCTGCAAGATGTTACTATTGTAGACTTGCCTCCATACTTTGCTTTATGCTTATCTAGAGATTTCACAGAAAAAATAGGAGGTTATCTCTCTTTAGATTGGTACTTCTTAATATTCACTACTCGTTATGGTACTAAAGTTACTATCAATTTAGAGCCATTGGCTAGATTTCATATTGAGCCTCACTCTTCAAATGCAGTGGCTAATTATTCATCCCTAGATTAGTCTAATTTTCATGAGGTAGGTCATGTTTCAGCGTTAGATGGTGTTTCTAACATGTTTATGGATGAAAAGACAAAGTGGAAGAACATGCTCATGATCCTTTCAAGGAGGTTAAAGAACACCTATTTGGTGTGTATTGTATGCATGAAGAAAATACACCACTTCCCTTACTTGTCCCAAAAATAAGATTCAACGAAGGGATTTGGAAGCTTAATTTTGATGGAGCTAAGAACAAGAAAGGACATAGATCGAGTCCGATGCTTACTTCACCAATGAACGAAAGGTAGTTTTCAGCTTTGAATCTCTAATTTTCATGTACTTACAATGTAGTGAATATGAAGCATTAATTCATGGCTTACTTTGGGTCGAAAGAAAGGTATCGGCATGCTATATATTTTTGGCTACTCGATGGTTATTAATCAAGTAAGAAATTTCAATGTTTGTAAGAACTCATTAATGAAGTCTTACGCATACAGAGTTACTGAGACTTAATGGAAGATTTCGATGCTATTTACATTCGAGTCTATTCTTAGAGTTGAAAACAAGGATGCGAGATAGACTTGCAATAGTTGGGGCTAGTTTTGAAGTGTTGGAACAAATTGAAAATAGAAAAATCCATCCTCATAAAATTAATTGTCGAGGCCCTCAAGACTGATAATGATTCAAATTCAAGCTTTTGAAAGTGATGATCAAATATGCAGGTTTTCTATAGTTAATCGGGATAAATTACAACATTTATATGGTGACCAGATTATTCAGTTGAAGAAAAATAAACTACCTCGAGGTCTGGTCACATTGGAAGACATCTTTAGCATCGACAATCACCAAGAAAAGTCAAGACTAAAATGTCAACTCACGCTAATAATTACGAAGAGGTCTTGGTTGATGAAGGGAAAAATCTATTTCTTAGAAAGGTATGTTCCTTAATTGAAAAATAATCATTCATTAATCTTTGCAAAGAGTTTAAGGATATTTTTCTTGAAATACGAAGATCTCGAAAGGATTTCATCCCGAGCTTTAGCACAACATACAATTGAGTTGCAACCAAATTCTAAACCTGTTAGATAGAAACAAAGGCCTATAAATCCTAAAATAGAGCCTTTGATGACGAAATAATTATCTATGTTGATTGAATTAGGTATTATCTTTCCGATTAAGCATTCAAGTTGGGTAGCCAATCTTGTTCCTATTAGGAAGAAGAATGGTGAAATCAGACTATGTATAGATTTTAGATATCTTAATAAGGCTTCACTAAAAGATCATTACCCACTCCCAAATATGGATCAGATTCTGAGAACAGTTTCAAGTTCAGATAGACTATCTCTTCTAGACGGTTACAGTGGATATAATAAGATTTTAGTCTGGGAAGAAGATAGATACAAAACATATTTTACCACTAAGTGGGGTACTTATGCTTACAAAAGGATGCCTTTTGGTCTTTCAAATGCCGGTGCAATGTTTCAACGTGTAATGGACATGGATTTTCACAGCTTGTTAAATAAATGCATCCTTGTTTATTTAGATGATGTTACTATATTTCTAAAAGATTTTGAAGAACATCTAATGCACTTAAGGTAGACTTTTCAGTTGTGCAAGAAATTTAAAATATCCTTGAATCCACTAAAGTCTATCTTTTCAGTACATAAAGGCAAGCTACTTAGTCATATTGTTTCTAAGTAGGGTTTAGCAATTGATCCTTTTAGGATCAAATCCATATCACAGCTATCACTGCCCCATCATAAGAAGGCATTATAGAGTTTTCTTTGAAAAATCAACTTTGTTAGAATATTTGTTCAAGATTTTGCAGCATTGGTTAAACCACTCATAGCTATCCTAAAAAAGAGAAAACTTTCTCTTGGACCAATAAAGGAAGAGAAGGTTTTAAAGCAATCAAAACAACCATATCTCAAGATCCCACTCTTACGAATCCAAATTTTGATAAAGATTTTACAATGTATGCACTTATAGGACCTCAAACAATCTTAGCCATATTAACTCATATCAATGATGAAAATATTGAGCATCCTATTGCTTTCTTTGGACAAAGTTTGCATGATTATGAAATAAGGTACACATTCCTCGAAAGGTAGGTACTTTTAGTAGTTAGAGGACTAAATAATTTTAAGTATATGCTTTCAAACAATAAAATCCATGTTCTTGTTTCTCATCTAAGTGTGAAAGCATTCTTACTAAATAAGGAATTGAATGAGACAAGAGCAAACTGAATGACAAAGGTCATGGAGTATGATGTTGATATTCGAGCTGCTAAAACGGTTCGAGGGAAAGAATTATGTGAACATCTCATTGCTGATATGGAAAAACAACATGCTGAAATTGTGTATCAGCAATAAGAAATTATGGTTCAACCAGAAAATCAGCAACTTAAGCTAGTTCAAGAGTTTCAGAATCATAATGGATGATTGATTTAGTTAATAATCTACAAACATGACACCTATCTAGAAGGTAAGGACAAGAATAAATTAAGGTATTTCAGATTACAAGTTGTACCTTACATCTTCATTGATAACGTGTTGTTCAAAAACATATAAATCAAATCTTGCCGCGGTGTGTTGAGTATGATAAAATTAAGGAAAATATTGTTAGAATTCCATGAAGGACCTCAGAGGAGGTCACTTCCCAGCATGTACCACAACCTTAAAAATTATGAAAGATGGTTACTATTGGCCTAGCATATTCAAGGACTATTTTGAATGGATAAGAAAGTGTAAAAATGTGCTTTCTTTGTTGGAAAAGAACATCTAGCTTCGCTGCCCTTGTAGCCTATTTCAGCTGATCAGCCTTTTATGCGGGGGTATTGACTTTATTGGAATGATAAATCCACCCTCTTCACAAGGGAACAAGTGAATCTTAACTACTAAAGATTAATTTACACGATGGAATGAAGCAACAACCTTGAAGAATGCTAATGAAGCTTCAATACTATCCTTTTATGAAGGAATAGTTTGCAAATTTGGTGTTCCAAAGAACTATCATATCGTGTAATGCTTTATCTTTTCTTGGTTCTAAGATAACAGATTGAGCTGTGAAACATGGAATATATCTAAGTTCTTCATCTAATTATTACCCACAAGGTAATGGCTTAGCTGAGAGTACTAATAAGAATATGTTAAAGATCATCAGAAGAACACTCAAGGATAATCAAAGAGCTTGGAATCTGATGTTGAATTCAACACTTTGGGTAGATAGAGTGACTCCTAAAAGATCAGTTGGCAATTCATCATACAAACTTGTGTATGGGAAAGAAGCAAAAATTCCTATTTTAGTTGAGTTACCTGCTTTAGATTTGCTAAATCAAATGGAGTTGCTTGAGAATGAACCATTACAGGTTTGTTATGCAGAGTTAATGGAATTATAGGAGTTAAGAGATAAAGCTCATTTGACTATGGAAAAGATTCGAAACAAATGCGAGAAGACTTTTGACAAGAAAGCCAAATTCGAGTCTTCAATGAAGGAGATATTATGTTAAAGTGGGATGTTGATCGTGCAAAGCCGGAAGACACTCAAAGTTTGATACACTCTGGAGTGGTCCTTACATGATTTCATCTAGTAAGGAACACAATGCTTTTCAACTTTCGAAGCTGAATGGAGAGGAACTTCCCATTCTTGTGAATGATATGTTTCTCAAACACTTTTATTGAATATCTTGTAGTGATTGTTAGAGTAGGATTTCCTTTCAATAAGTGTAGTCCCTACACATTGCATCATTTTTCAATTCAATAAGTGCATTCGTGCGTGTGATTTGGTTCACAAAATCTTTTCCCGCTTTTAGTTCCATTTTGAAAGGGTTGGACCTTTTGAAAAAGGCAGATTTTGGTTATATGCTTTGGACTCCATGCCCAATGGACAAGAGCAAGGCACTAGTCTTTAAGCTAGCAGACAGTTTTCCCCACAGGATCGCCAGAAATGTTGAAAATTTTTGCACTTGTGCAAAAATGGGCAACTCGAAACTTCATCGTTACGATGAAAAGTCTTGGGTGAAGTATACCTAAGCTAAGGAAGTTTTTATGTTATTTGTTACTGTTGAATTAGTTACAAGATTAAATGAAATCTGCAGTTATGTGTGCTGTCACAAAACATAACAGATCACATAGTCTGCAATTTCATGCCATCTTCAACAAAAGAACACAAAGCCCCAAAGGACCGCTATGTTTTCATGATCAAGACGACATTACAGAATAGGTGAAGTGCTAAGTTTTGAAGCAGCAAACAGAAATATAGATATCGAAGATCAAGGTTCATTACTGAATGTTACAAGTTCTCATCAATGTTCTTTTCTTCATGATTAAGACATTCAATTATGTTACTGAGTTATTTAGTTCATTATACAATCCATACATGAAGTTTAAATGCAAAAATAAATATACAACTCATTTAAAGAATTCAATGTTTTATTCATAAGGAAGGTCGATTTTTCCCACACAAGCCATGGGATGTGACTAAAAAGTAATGTACATCTACTTGAAGAAATCGGTACACATGCATGAAATATAAAGAAAAGGAGTATGCTTTGTGAACCCATCATTGCCTTTGTTTATTCTTCGTTGTGCGAGATCATCTCCTTGCCGCCTCTTTTCATCCTCAAGCCATGGTATCTGAAAAGTAAAAGAATGGAATCATCAGTAAAGAGATCAGGGTTAATCCATATTCCTACACTTGCCTAATTCATGCATATGGATCTCTAAGCAATATGAGGTATAGATTACTTGAAGATCAAACTATATATCTCAATCAGAAAGAAGAAATAGAAAAGAGAATAAGAAACATGGACATAAGAGATGCCAAAAAGCCTAATTTTTCTAACTATTTTCTTAAAGTGTGCAGATACAAGTTGTAACCAAGAAGAAAGAATCATGTACATGCTGAAAAAGGAGGACCAATGTAACTAAAACTTAGATATTGTCTACAAATGGAAGAGGTTATAGTACAAAACAAAGAAGATGCTTGCAGACAAGTTACATTTTCCAGATTTCAGTTAAAGGAAAGGAATTCTGGGAAAATTTTGACAGGGCTTCGCCATGTAAAATGGATATTTACAACTTTTCCAATATCTATATCAAACTAAAATCAAAGAAATGCAGTAAAAGTAACAAAACAAAGTATCTGAATCAAGGCTTATGCCTGATAATGGCATCAAAACAGATCAAGAATTGCTTAAAATTACTGCAGGTATCAAAGAGTATAAGTGCAACTACAGGTTACAAACAGGCATTTCAAAAAGTGAACTGAAGGAAGAGATGAACAAGCAACCACTTCATTTATAGTTTTTATCAACATCATTCAACCTTGCAAACTCACACATACCCAAGTCAAATAAATGTTACAGTATTTCAGAGATTGTCATCTCCATTAAAATCAGATTCAAGTTACATTATCAGAGTGTGTACAGATCCAAACAAAAGAAATTCAATCATTAATAGGGATCATCAAGTTCAAAAATCCTAAATGATCAAATAGGGGAAGCAAAGTATATACAAAGCCTCTACAGAAACAAATGTTAGATAAGAAGTACAGATTCAGCTCAAACTTCGAATCAGAGACACTACGGTGTATGACATACGAATACCCAAATCAAGAAATGTTCATATCTAGAGTTAAGGGAAGAGCGAGGTTGTAATAAAGAATGAAGACCTGATATTGGACAAATTTATACCTCTATGGCAACCACCTTTTCAAATCAAAGTAAGAAGCATTTTCGAGGTATAGCGGGGTTACAGGAACTCAAAAGCACAGATCTTAAAACTACATCACCAACTTCAGTTGACCAATTGTAATCAAGTCTATTAATGCCTATTTGTAATTGCATGCTATATTTTTATTCCTTTATCTATTATTAAATAAAGTATAAAAATAGAATGTATGGGTGAGTACAAGCCTTAGGCTATTTTTAGGAAGACAAAGAATTTTATTTTTGCTATATATTGTGTTCCTTCACTAGAGGACTCTTTGGATGTAGGAGTACTGAAGCAATTTTTTGCAAGTTTTGCCTTCTACGTGTGAAGTATTGTCCCTTCCAATTATTTGCGGTCTTGTGTATTTTTGTATTAGTCTTTTGAATGTAAATTCCTTGATTAATCATCTTACTCTACTAAAAATTTAGTATTTTTTGCTTTATTTTAATGTGCATGGTAACTTATTAGTATTGTTGTGATTTTCCCTCAGTATAACCAAGTGTTTGCCCTTAAATATTCTACAGTAAACTGTTGGCTCATGCATCAAGAATCCTTCCCATAGCAATTGTGCATATACTCAGTCAAAGCCCTCACATAAATTTGGTGTATCACCTCAGTTTTATTTATTTTATAGTCATGTTTTACTCTCGAGACTCACGAAACTAGTTTAGGATACACCAACAAGGAATCGTCCTTGATACAGGAGACTCACCTTAAAATAGGTATACCCACAGACTTGAGGTGTTTCCATTATATCTATGAAAGAGAGAGATCAATTATACAAGCTTATAAAAGCGCAACCATCTCTCTACGGGGTGCACTTTTGAGAGATAACAGAATGAAATCTAAAAGCTGGAGACTTTAGGTGTATAAAATCAAGTTCATAATGTAATTTGAAACATTACAAGAACTTTTTCTTTTTGTAAAAATCATAGATTTTAGGTTATGTTTCGAGAAACTAGACCGCCACCACCATGCGCGAGCGGTGGTCACGTAATCTTGCCGCTCGTAAAGTGGTGGTCTCTCGAACTGTTGCTACGAAGGAAAGTGGTTCACGGTTTGTCACCCAAGTAGGGTGACGGTCCCGAGAGGACTGGCATGCTCTGGGCATTGCTTTTGTCACTCACGGTAGAATTCCTAAGATCCTCACCTGTGCAAGTTTTTGATTGTTTATAGAAAAATTTAAGTTTGTAAAAATATCAAAGAAACTACCAAGAACCAAATAATGCTCAAATCTTGTTGTAGTAAACAATTACACCTATAAATGGATGATTAAAAACATTCCTTCTCATTTTTATTCATGGGGGTAAGGTTTTCCGCAAATAGAAGACCCTAAATACAAATAGCTTGAAATAAAACCAGATTGGTAAACGAAATCCCTTCCAATTGTTAAATGAAATAGATTACATTGATAAAACTACAACTAAACTAATCTAAACTAGATCTCCTTGTAGACTCCTCCATAGTATTTCCTCTTTTTCTCCCATGGCTTCCTTCTCTCCAACTTGCAAATTTTAACAAAACAAATAGACCAAATGAGGAGAATAGAATAAAGGAAAGGCTTTAATAAAAATTCATAAGGATTTTAGGGCTAGTTTGGAACCCTAGGATCTAGTGGCCAAGATTGTTTTGATCTAAGGGTGGAGGATTAACCCTACTTTTTTTGGTAGAAATGTATTTTAAATGTTTATTTTAAATCCTTAAGGGTATGTGTAGATGGGTGAATGGGGCCATTTAATTTCCTTGGGGTGTAAAGTCTTTATTAGCCTTAGTTTGTTTTAGTAAATTAATAAAAGGACTTAAGGTATTAGGATATTGAAACTAAATTAATTAAGCATGAAGTTAGTCATATTTGGTTTGAACATTAACTAAGAAGAGAAAACAATTAACCAAGTAAATTAAACTATGACACCTTCCTAGTTGACTTTTAATTAATCGACCTTAGAGGTAAAGCAATTTTAATATGTAATATTTTAACTAGACCTAGCCTATCAATCTTAAAGTTGAGTTTAGTGATGTAAGTTAATTTAATGAACCCTAAGGGTCAAACACCCTTGTAACCTTTTTATAACTTAAACAAAAAAAAAATAGTCGTAATTTTCAGGTTAAGTGTTAGGTTGTAGCAAGTTCCTAGAACGTCATTTTTTTTCGGGCATTACACTTGGTATCAGAGCCATGGGTTCAAATATTGGACCCTTGGGAACACCTAGAAAACATGAAACATGAAAATTTAACCTAGTACAAAATTAGTTTCTTTTAATCTAGAAAACCACAATGTCTAATAATTGTATAATTTAGAAAACATAGAAAACTGAAACAAGACCTAGAACAATGAACTAACTCTCACCTTGATATGTGCAGGAGGCGCAGATCAGATGAGGGGTATTTTCACATAGACCTAGATATACCACTTCCAGAGCAGGTTGTAGTGGCCATTCTACCTCATATTTTACAGACGCTTGAGGATGTCAATGGCACTATACGCGGAGGGTCCTTCGGAGGATGAATTGCTAGACATGAGATGGATCCATCAGTGAAGGCCCATGCATCCCGTCGACACAGCAAGGAGTATAGGGTAGAGAACTTCCGCATGGAGTTGGCTAGGGAAGAGTCACCACAGAGAGGGCATGGAGACAGGATTTTAGGATAGGGACAAATCTTAGAGCCCTAGACAGAGGGAGGAGCATGCAAAGAGACCTAGGGGTCATCAGACGTCAGCTGCAGACCATATTAGGGAGATCCTGAAGCTACAGCTATCTCACTATTTAGTAAATACAGGATGTTTTCAGGCAGAGGCCTAGTTTGTGAGCTTGAGTGGATGCTTCAAGCTTTTCCCTTGTACTAGAAACACAAAAGATCATATTGTGATCCATCTTCTAAGGGATGGAGCGAGAAGTTTAGTGGAGGATCGAGGAGCGAGAAGCTCCTTGTTGACTCAAAGATAGTTAGGTGGGAGATATTTGAAAATCATTTTAGGAGCATGTATTTTCCCAAGAGGTTTATTCAAAGACAGCGAGATAGACAAGTTTCATGACCTCCATCAAGCATCAATTACCGTAGTTGAGTATGAGAGTCGATTTCTGGACCTACTCTAGTATTTCGTCTATATGAAGGATGAGAAGGTATGGATTCATAGGTTCATCAGGGGCCTAAACTTTGATTTGGGTGGCACGGTGTGCATTCATTACCCATAGAAATTGTTTGAGGCCATGGAGAAGGCCTATATTCCGGAGGAGACACGGGGAGAGACACAACAAACTAGAGATAGAGTTCGGAGTTGCAACTAGTAGATGTAGGATGACAGATCGAGGGGGTGGGTCCTCCTCCATGTGGTGGAAAAATTTCATGATAGACTTCATTCGAGCCACCACAAAGTAGCCAACTCTGCAGCAACAGCGAGTAGCAGACCCACCCACCTTACAGACCTCCTCAGAGATTTGATGCACAGAGGGGTAGATTATGGGGCCTCCTCCTAGAGGTCCCATAAGGACACAGGTACACCACGAGCTCGGTCAATAGGAGCTTATCAGCGAGAGACCTCAACATTCCATACCAGTTGTTGGGATCCATAGCTCAGACCTCTAGAGTACCTGGGCCGTATCTCATTGGAGAGGACCATGCAATTGTTATGGTTGTGGCATTACTGAAACCATTGGAGAGAGTACCCACAAAACCCTAGTAACAAGGGTAAGATGTAGATCTCAGAGCCTACTATTAGAGATATGACACAAAGCCATCAGATCTACACAATAATCGAGAACCTCTAGGCTAAGCACTAGAGTACCGTGATAGAGATGATAGGTAACATTGGTGGTATTCCTGCCTCTATATTATTTGATTCCAGTTCATCGATTCTTTTTTATTGCACCATCCTTAGTAGACTATTTAAGGCTGGTGGCAATTAGGTAGGGTCATAGTTGGGATGTTGAGATGGCTTCGGAGCCAAAATTTCGTAGACTCTTTAGTTGAGTGTGTATTGGATTTGGTACCCTTTACCACTACCTTGGACCTTTGAATGCTTTCGTTGGGTTCTTATGGTGTCATCTTGGGCATGGAATGGTTATCTACACATAGCGCTAGAGTGGACTATTACCATAATATTGTTACTTGTATAGATGAACTAGGAGTGGAGTCAGTGATAGCGGGGGAGTTAGGAGGCCTATTTCCATTTGCACCATCTCCGTTATGCATCTTAAGCGGTGTGTGCGATGAGGTTGTTAGATTTATGTTATTACGGTTAGTGACAGATCTAAGGATGAGTCTAGTGGACCATCCCTTGATGACCATTACATTTTGAGAGAGTTTGGTGATGTCTTTCCAAGGGAGCTACCAGGATTTCCTCCCCCACGTGAGATAGATTTTAACATAGACCTGGTTCTAGGTGCAGATCCTATCTCACAAGTACCATATCGGATGTCTAATCCTAAGATTTGTGAGCTCAAGTTATAGATTGAGGGCCTTCTAGAGAAATTCCTAATCTATCCTAGTATATCTCCTTGGGCTGCACCGGTGATTTTTGTGAAGAAGAAGGACAGATCCTTGCGATTGTGTATTGATTACTGTCATATGAATAAAGTAACAATCAAGAATTATTACCCCCTTCCACGCTTTGAAGATTTATTTGATCAAATGAAGGGGGCACGCTTTTCTCCAAGATAGATCTTAATTCAAGATATCATGAGCTGAGGATCACCAAGGCGAGATATTCATAAGACTACCTTCCATATGAGATATGGCCAATACGACTTGATAGTGGTACCTTTTGTCCGACGAATGCCCCCGCAACGTTCATGCGCTTGATGAATGGGGTGTTCATGACCTTTTTGGATCACTTCATGCTCATCTTCCTTGATGACATTTATATTTACTCACGTAAGCATGAGGACCAAGAGGAGCACCTTTTCCGTGCTCTTCAATGTCTTCGTGAGCAACATATTTATGAGAACTTGCGAGAAGTGTGTGTTCTTTCGAGAGGTGTAATATTTCAGCCACATCATTTTTGGGGAAGGTATCACAATCGATCCTTCCAAGATTCAAGCTATCATGGATTATCCAAAGACCGACTAGTGTGATCGAGGTGCGTAGCTTCATGGGTTTGGGGATATTACAGGACATTTGTTCAAGATACTTCTCTCGGATTACACACCCCATCACTTCCCTTCGGTGGAAAGGGAAGAAATTTGTATGGTAAGAAAAATGTGAGAAATCCTTCAGACACTAAAATAATCCCTCACGATAGCACCTATTCTAGTAGTGCCATATCCTTAGGGAAAGCTCTACATTTGCATAGATGCTTCTTTGGCAGGACTTGGAGGTGTGTTGATGCAGGAGGGAAGAGTAGTTGCTTTTGAGTCTTGAAAACTCAAGGATTATGATCTCAATTATCTGACTCATGATCTTGAGCTTGCAGTAGTTGTGCATGCCTTGGTGTGGTGGAGACACTTTCTTCTTGGCCGGAGATTTACACTCAAGACTGATCACTTGAGTCTCTGCCACCTCTTCACGCAACCCAATCTCAATGCTCATCAGTGGCGTTGGATGGAGTTGCTTTGTGAGTATGATATGGAGATAGATCATGTGAAGGGGAAGGAGAATGTGGTTGTTGATGCCTTTATTAGCTAGATACATGTGACTATGGCTACTTCAAAGTGAGCACATATTTGTGGAGTACGATTTTGTAGTAGCTTCCTCATAACAGTTTCTATCTTATAGCAAGAGTAGAGATTTATCCCTAGAGACCCCTTGAGGGAATATTTGATGGATTTTCATTAAATTCATATGGTTTTCTCGAGACACGAGAGGTCGGATATATGATCCTAGAGATGGAGGCTTGAGACAGACATTTTGACAGAGGCTCATCATGTACCTTATTCAGCCCATCCCGGGGTGAAGAAGATGCATGCCACTTTGAGATAGATATAGAATTGGTGAGGAATTTAGAGAGATGTGGCTCTGTTTGTGTCATGCTATTTAGAGTGTCAAAGGGTGAAGGCTGATCATCAAAGATACGATTGGCCTTCTTTTTCCTCATGCCATACCGAGTACAAATGACACACCATTTCCATGGACTTCATTGTTGGGTTACCGACATCGAGATACCACCACGACGCCATCATGGTCACGGTGGATAAATTGAAAAAAGTGGCTCATTTTTCTCTGGTGAAGACAACCTACATAGCTAGTGTAGTGGCACGGGTATATCTTGATGAGATCGTCAGATTACATGGGATTCCACAGAAGATCATTTGCGACCGTGATCCTTTGTACACTTCCCACTTCTGGACCAACATGCAACATGCTCTCGGGATGAAGATCAATTTTAGTACAACATATCACCCTGAGACAGATGGACAGACTAAGCGGGTGAATCAGATCCTGGAGGACATGCTTAGGATGTATGTTATGGATCACTAGTCGAGATGGGAGGAGTATTTGTACTTGCTGGAGTTTTCCTACAATAATAGTTATCATATTTTGACAGGTGCATGGCACCTTTTTAGGAATTATATGGCGAGAGAGTGCAAGACACCTCTTCATTGGGACAGGTTAGAGGACAGGGTTTCTCTTGGGCCAGCCTTATTATAGGACATGGAGCAGTAGGTTGTTTTGATCAGGCAGATATTATAGGAGGCGTAGGATAGGCGGAAGAAGTATGCAGACCAACATAGCTTAGATCATAGTTATGAGGTGGCTACAAAGGTGTTTCTTCATGTCGGACCGCATAAGAGCCTTATGTGTTATGGAAAAGGTTCTAAGCTTGCTCCTAAGTTTGTGGATCCCTTTAAGATATTAGAGCTCATCGAACCCTTAGCCTATCATCTAGCGTTTCCACCTAGCTTTTCTCACGTCCATGATGTGTTTCACATTTTTGTGCTTAGGAGATATATTTTTGATCCTTTTCATGTGCTAGATTGGACCACATTTTAGGTGCATGATCGGGGCTGGTGATGGTGGAGCTCGTCCATAATATAGAGCATAGGACCACAGGCCTTAGCGGCAGAGAGATTGACCGGTTTGGGTCTAGTGAGATAGGTACGATGAGACCGCATTTACATGGGAGGATGCTACATTGTTACAAGTTTAGTTTTCACACTTGTTACATGGGAGAACGCTACATGGGAGGATGCTATGATGAGACTGCTACAACATGGGATAATGTTTCATGAGGGTTGTGTGTGGCGCTCCATAAACTACACAAAAGAGAACTATACAAGCCATGATCACACTAAAACCCGCTTAAATTTCAAAAATTAGTGATATTTGGAAATTTCTGTGTGTTCTTGGACATTTATGCGCTTTTGGATGGGAAATTGTAAGATGGTGATGGGATAATATTTTGGGCACGTCGCTTCGGAAGATATGTGTTTCTTCATGCAATATTTTCACTGCTCCACCTATGCTATAAATAGGTCTCCAACCATATCAGTTTACTTTTACCCACATACCCCAAGCATGTGTCAAAATGTGAGCTCTAGAAAAAGGCATGGATGTCTCACAAACCATAAAGATGGAAGAAATGTTTTATATGTTGTAGAAGTTACAAATATTGGTAGACATGAATGCAAATTATGGAAGAATAGGTAGACATGGGAAAAAATGATAGAATGTATTTAAGAATGTATTCTCATAGGAAGATTTTTGTAGTGCCCACTTTCCTTCATTTGGTCTGAAAATATGTCGGTTTGGTAGGTCGTGGGGAAACAGCCAACGTGTGTAGGCGAGCCCATCTTCTGAGACAATGAAGCAAAACTGGTTTATTTCTAATATATCAATCAAGAATATATGTAAATCTACACTATTCTAACTTCAGGGGTTTGGTATCTCATCCCAGTAGAGGTAGTTCCAACAACGAATAGAAAGGTAGGAGGGAAGGAACGGAGGAGGGTAGATCTGAAGGAAGAAAAGAAATTAATTCCAAGACGGAAAGGTCAGAAGGTTTATGCTTTGAGCTGGTAGTAAATAGAGCCAAAATTACTTACATAAAAATTAAAGCAATACTTGTGAATGATGACAATAGAAGGAATGAATCTAACAATATAAAAACAAAGATCTAACTTAAGAAAGATCTGATGCAAATAACACACACATTGAGCACAAAGTCTCGAATATGTGTATTAATATTTCTTCACATTGCAAGAAAACACAAAGCCTTTCTCTCCTCGCTTCTTTTTCATACAAAAATGTTAACACAAAATACAAAAGTATTCTAGTATTTATAGAAGGAGAGGAGGAAAGAAGACAAAATAAAACCCACTACTTACAAAATATCTTACAAGATATTTACAAAAGATCTAGAAAATATCTAAAAAGTCAACAGTTGACTTGGGCAAGTTTTTGGATGGCAACATCCCATGGTGCAACATGGATGAGGTCATCGTGTATGCCAACATGATTTTTTAAATATTTTACAAAAATGATCAATGCATTCACGAAAGGAGAAACTACTCTTCATCATCCCTCTGCTCAAACTTGGTGTCTTACTTTTGATCAGGAGATTCGATGTGACACTGCGCTCGATATTCTACAAACTTGCTGATCATTGCTTGAATTTGATCATGGTTGGGACCATTAAAATGGTCGCAAATGACTTCGTAGGTTTCTTTCTTGTTCTTGCACTTGTCAGGTAACTCGGTGAAATTTTCACATGCATCGATCAAAAATCCAATGAAATCACGGCAGGCCAAGAGGTTATTAATTGAATCTTGGTCAAAAGTGACTTCTAGTGCCAAACCTTGAGTGATGATAGCCTTGAAATGCTAGAATGTATCGTCTTGCTTCCCTCAAGTTATACGATTCACTGAGCATCCCTGGAGCCATTTTTGCAAATCGTCTCTGCTCCATGTTGTGTCATGCTTCTAGGGCTTAATCTTTGATTTTATCGATTCTCTCCGAATATATTCCATCTGATCAACCCGGTAATCTAATGCAGTAAGAGCCTTATTATGTGCACACGTGTGAATGATAACACTCGACATTCAAAGTAAGTCGTCACGATCAACCATTGCTTGGAACGTTTCATGCTGCAACCTGGCGTTATCCAACTCTTCGGATAGGGCACTTGCTAATGCTTGTAGCTCTTTATTTGCTTGAGTTATTTCCTGATAGAGCAATGTAAACTTCCCAAGCATTTCCTCGCCATCTCTGAGGATCTTCTCGATCCAGGATGATATTGTTCTGTCTTGTTCACCAATATTAACATATTAATTTATTTTCTCCTGATTGGGAACTTGAATGGGTTTGGTGGCAGTCATAGGAGGAGCATTGCCCATTTTCTACAATGCTTGTAGGAGATGTTTGTTTTTTTCTTTGAGTATCCTTTTCTCCTCTTTTACCTCTTGGAGCTTTTTGCAAAGAGCATCCATAGCTGCATAAGGCTTCCCCTTGTAGTAGGATTTCGAGATGAGGTCCCCATTGTGACTTGGGTCACCATGAAGTCTATGGGAGAAAAATCTTCTTTTCTCTTGGTGGGATCCGGGAAGCTATCTCCATGACTCTCTCCCCTAAAGTGCCTTTAGAAAACCGAGTTATTGCTTCCTACTTCTTTGTTCCCTTCTTCGGAATAACAGAGAAATCTATGGCCGCAATGGAAACTTTCCTCTTATTCTAAATCAGATGGTCAAAAATCCAACCAGGACTTATGGGAGTGGGAGCAGAGGAAGAAGAAGAAATGGGAGTGAGAGGGGGAGCAACTGTAGAGGCCTCAGGGAAGTTTGTTGAAACACTCGATGGTGGAATTTACTGGGAGTCCAATGCACCGATGCTTATGTAGCCTGGAGTTTCTAATAGAGAAGAGAAGGACATGGAAACAAAAGGGATATTCATCAGGATTGAGGAAATATTGGGTGACAGATCTGTGAGAGAGGAGAAGATGGAAGAGGTGGGAGATGGAAGGGAGGAAGGGAGAGGAGAAGACACATCCATAGGAACAGAAAGTTTGAATGTGTTATCCTGTAAAATTGATAAGGGAAATTTTACAGATAACCATACCGAAATTTTGTTTCAGCCCCTAGGGAGGTTTGACAACGTCCAAAATCAGCCCCTAAGCCCTTCCGGAAAGTCAAGTTGTTTCTAAACTTGGCAGAAAAACCCCTTCTCCTTTAGTGCGTAGAAAATTTAGTGTTAACACTCCAAATGTTACGCCTCCTAAAGGGGCACCAAGGCACACCCATCAGCATGTCGACATCATGCAAAGTGTTTCGTAGGTGCTGAAATCTTGGTGTCGACATCTTTCTATTTGCGCCAAGGCACACCGCTTGCTATGTTGACACTTCACCAACCGTGCCAAAGGCGGTTGGTGGCACAATAAATGCACATTTTTCTATATATAGGCACACTCATTTTCCTGTCATTTTCCTCACACCTCATTTGTCCTCGTCACCTTATGTTCCATTCCTTGTGCTTGTGGATCCCACATCTATCCTTCATCATTATATATATCCTGGTAAGTGGCTTCTACCCATCTTGTTGTTGTTTGTGGTTTTTATGTTAGGTTAGGTGATTAGGATTGTATGTTAATTACAATGAACCTAAAAATAATTTAACAAACCAATCAAAAGGGCTAAAAACCCCTCTTCCCCCTCCTTCCAGATCTACAAATCTGGAAAGCTCTACCTCAGAAAGAACTCCAACCCATTTTTCCTCTACTCCCTGCCTTGCTAGGATTTTCCTACTTGCCATCAAAATCCAAACCGAAAGAGAGGAAATCAAGAAATCCTTGAAATCGGCCAAACAGTCTTGTTTTCCTTTGGCGCACTATTTCTTCATGCTACACTACACACAGTCGTGCCATAGGCGCACTTCCCACCCATGCAGCATGAACTCTTCCCACGCGATGAAAACAAATGCTTAAAGAGCACGGGCGTTGGCACAAATGCAATGACATCAACACTATATGTTGTCTAATCTAAATCCGCATCACACAAGCCAAACCCTTGGCATGCCTGACCTCTATGCAACATCTCTTGCAAACGTGCATAGGCACACCGAAAAATCATGCAACAACTTCCACATCTGCGCTTTGCGCGCCCTGAATGCATGTGACACCAAGAAAATCTGCGCCCCGCCAAAGCACTCTTCCTAAGGCACTAGCACAACTTCCTCAACACCAAAATTGCATGTTGTGTATTACTAATATGTGCTCCACCCCTTTTGGCACTGCCTTTTGTCATACAACACTCCTCAAAAGTGAACCGTACTTTTTAAAGTCCCTACTGAAAGTTGCCTTGTGCCCAAAGGCTTATAAGTTGCTCATTTTTCATTCTGCGAGCTTTAACTATGGATAACATGACGGTTGACATGGCTCTTATGTGTTGGACCTCTTTGATTCTCCATACAGAACAACAAAAACCATCCTCGAGCTCACACATGTCTTTGTCGAGTAGGAAGCCAACTAATTCTAAAGGAAAAACTAAGTTAACAAAGCAAGAAATGAAATACAAATATCGAGAGTTAGGGTGCCCGACTCACTTACAGAGTGCGATATCAACATCGAGAGACTCAGAGCTTGGGCACATAGATATGGATGATGTCTGGGCCAAAACCACAAAGGTTACCGGTGGCCCATGGATGGACAAACTGGTAGGCACCGGGCTACACTTTGTAGCAGGACTCCCAGTAGGTGCAATAAACAATGAGTTCATCATGTTGGTGTCCCATTGTTATAATAAAGACACAAGATTTTTCAAAGATAAGGAAGGCAAGGTGATCATTAACCTCACAAACAAAGCACTTCAAGTCATGTTGGGAATTCCTCAACATAGCCAATATGTGGCAGTAAGCATTGAAGAATGCTTAAAGACATGGACCAACAATGAAGACAAGTGTATGCAGATGATGAATGAAGTCTACCTAAAAAACAAGAAGGTGGTGATCAGATGGCCCCAGACCATCCATTCATTTTCAACAAGGAGCTGTGATACCATCACTTTCCTCAGTAAATTATTTAGGCTTCTTGATGCCCACCACTTTCAAAAATGGATGCTCAGATATCTAGAAACTATGAGCAAGAATGCTCCCAATCAACGCTTCAGGTTGCGGGAGATCATAAGTGATACTATCTCATGCAGAACTCTAATAGGTTTTGAAAACTAGGAGGTTCTACATGAAATCCTATGTGGTATATGTGTCCACATCGAGAGAGAGTTCCTGTGACTAATTGAGAGTGGATCATGGCCTCGGTCAAGATATATGAATACTACCAGGAGCTAAGACTCGAGGCCGCAGATCACCCAATTCAACAAGATCATTGATGCCTTCTTCTATGAGGTGATCTACCTAATGAGTCAACATGAGACATGGTTAGACCAACATGAGCATGGTCATAGCCACAAAGAAATGGGGGCTTTGTTTACACAATTCCCCACCTTCACATATCTTAGGGCTGCCAACTTTCTGGGAGAATCAACCAAGTTACCAAGGTACGTGCGAGGGCCCAAGTTGATCCTCCCGAGCTATCAAGGCAGCTGATTACATATCATGAGAAGTGTATGAAAAGGAAGGGTTGAACTCCTTTCCCCTCATGGTTGGAAAATACACCCGTTCCTCATTCAAAGAAAGCCCGGAAATATTTGTGGAGCTGGAATTTCTCAACCTGAACCATGATTTCCTAGTAAGGCCAACCTTCGACTGTTGGGCTTGCCTCCCAAGGAAAAGATCGATCCCATCCATGTCCCAGAGATTCGAGGACATATGGATAGATGTGAACCACGAAGTTGAAATCAGGTGAAAAGATCACTCCCTACCGCACCGCGGCAGAGATCGTCCACTATGGAGTTGCCATCATCCCAAAAGATTTCCTTGAAACCGATCATCGAAATTGATCAGGTTTACCTTGACACAAATGGGGATGATTGGCCATTTACAAGTATCGATAGGACCAAGGCACCCAAGACCATAGAAGAAAGGGTCTAGCCCACATTGCAACGCACTGAGCATTGGTGCAAATGAAATGGTCTCATCTACCTTGGAGTGGATTTCACTACTTCCCCCTTGGGAAGTGCACCTCCAAAGCTAGATCACTTGCCAAATGGAAAAGGAAAAGATAAAGTTGGAGAGCCAAGCAAACAGGAGAAATCTTCTAATAGGCCTCCTACTGCTTTAGATTAAATAGTGGACTTAGTGTCCCCAAGAAAAGAAGAAGCGGCAGATGTTCCAACAGACACATCCACTCATGATGTTGTCACATCTACAACTATGGTGGTACCCACCATTCCCTCTTCTACTCCTCCTCCTCTTGTCACTCAAGTAACCACTCCTATGGTTGTGTCTTCTCCTCCATCTTCCTCCCTTCCATCTCCCACCTCTTCCATATTTTCCTCCCTTGTGGATCTGTCCTCCAGCATTTCCTCCATCCTATCATAGATCCCTTCCATCTCCATGTCCTTCTCTTCCCCTGTAGTGACTCTGGGCCCTGTAAGAACTAGTGCATCAGACTCTTTATTCATGCCACCACCAAGTGTTTCCACTTTCTTTTGCGAGTCCACTACATTACTCCCCCTTTTACCCATGTTTCCTCTTCTTCTTCCGATCCCAGATCCCATAAGTCCCAGTTAGATCTCTGACCACCTGAGTCAACACAAGAGGAAGGTCCTCATTGCAGCTATGGACTTCTCCGTCATTTCATCAAAGGGACCCAAGAAGACAAAAGTAATAACTCACTTCTCAAAAAGTGCCTCAGGAGAAAGGGTCATGGAGATAGCCTAAACAGATCGCATAAAGAAGACAAAAGATTTGTCTCCTATAGACTTCACAATTACTCAAGTCATAATGGGAACATCATATGAAATCCTTCAAGGAGAATCCTTGTTAGGCTGTAGATGCCCTCTGCGAAGAAGCTACAAGAGGCCAAAGAGAAGAAGAGAGTGCTCAAAGAACAGAACAAACATCTCTTCCAAGCTTTGCGAAGATGGGCGAGAGCTCCTTCAAGACTACCGCAAACTTGTTCAAGCTCCCAGCAAGAAAAAATAGATGAATACATAAAGATTGCTGAACTTGGTACAACGCTATGTCATCCTGGATTGAGAAGATCCTCCAGGATGGTCAAGTAATAATTGGTAGGTTCACGTTGCTACACCAAGATATAACTTGAGAAAATAAAGAGCTACAAGCAGTAGCAGGCTCCCTTTCTGAGGAATTAGATAACGCTAAGTTGCAGCAAGGAACATTCCAGACAATGGTCAACTGTTCGGCTAATGACCTGTTAAAGGTCAGCATTATCGATCACCCACGGGCACATTATAAAGTCTCTCACTACTTTAGATTACCGGTCGATCAAATGGAGTTCATCTTGGAAAGAATCGACAAATTCAAGGAAGAAGCCTTGGATGCACTACACAACATGGAGAAAGCAGTTTCAAAGATGTCTCCTAGACTTCTCAATACATCCTATGAGTTAAGAGAAGCAGATGACACATTCGAACACTTCAAGGCTATTGTCTCTCAAGGTCTAGCACAAGAGGTCACTTTCGATCAAGAGTCCATCAACAACCTCTTAGCTTGCCGTGAATTTATAGGCTCTTTGATCGATGCAAATGAAGAGTACGTTGATTTTCCTAACAAGATAAAAATGAGAAGGAAACTTGTGAATTAATTCATGACCATTTGAAAGGTCCCGATCAAGTATCAACTTTAAAATATAACCAGCAAGTTTGCAAAGTATCGGCACAATGTCATATCGACTCTCCCGAGCCTTAGCTAGAAGCTAAGTTCGAGCCAAGAGATGATGATGAATATCTTCCTCGAGGAGAGATTTTCTATTTTTGTAAAATATTTAAAAACATGTTGGCACATGTGATGACATCATCCATGTTGCACCATGGGATGTTGCCATCCTAAAAATTACCCTAAAGTCAACATTTGACTTTTAGATATTTTGTAGATATTTTGTAAATAAGTGGTTGGTTTCTTTTTGTCTTCTTTCTCCTCCTCCTTCTATAAATACTAGAATACTTGTTGTATTCCGGGTGGACAGTTTTGTATGAAAAATAGAAGTGAGGAGAGAAAGACTTTGTACTTTCTTGTAACAGAAGAAAATATTAATACATACATTGAGACTTTGTGCTGAATTTATGTGTTATGTGCATTGGATCTCTCTTAAGTTAGATATGTGTTTCTATTCTATTGGATTATTTCTTACCTTTGTCATTTGTTCATCAGTATTGCTTTATTTGTTTATGCAAGTAAGTTTGGCTCTGTTTACTACCAGCCCAAAGCATAAACCTTCTAACCTTTCTATCTTGGAATTCATTTCTTTTCTCCCTTCAGATCTATCCTTCCTCCGTTCCTCCCCTCTCACATTTCTGTTTGTCATTCGGAACTACCTCTACTTGGGATGAGATCCCAAACCCCTGAAATTATAATAGTGTAGATTTGCATAGATTCTGCTTGATAGAATATCAATAAACCAGTTTCGCTTTGCTATCTCAAAGAGGGGCTATGCCTTGCACACTGTTGGCCTGTTTCCCCACGATCTTCCTAGCCGATAGATTTTCAAACCAACAGCTTTTGGCGACTCTACTAGGGATCGAACTAAGGAAATAACTTAAAAATGTGAAAATCATTGCTAGAATTGATCAAAACTAAAAATTTTAACTTTTCTCTGGTCAAAAATTAAAATTTTTGTAGAAGTGATCAAAAAAACTGAAAATTTCCTTAGGCAAATCAATAGATCTGGACCGATGGGAGATTTTAGTTCACTAATTTTTACAAAAATTTGTATATTTTTACGTAAATTGTATATTT
This sequence comes from Taxus wallichiana var. yunnanensis, assembly GCA_018340775.1. Lineage (NCBI taxonomy): Eukaryota > Viridiplantae > Streptophyta > Pinopsida > Cupressales > Taxaceae > Taxus > Taxus wallichiana. Next base: position 119,192,460 of record CM031241.1, on the reverse strand, counting down.
CGTAGATCTGAGAATCGACATTTTCTCGATATTTTCAAAACCTTGCAAAATTTCAGTTCGAAGATCTGAAAATCAGCTTTCTATATAACCCACCTTTTTATCCTCATTTAATCTCTCTCGAAAACAACAATCATTGTTATCAAAAAAGATAAATTTAAATATTAAAAAAGTACATGCTGCTGATTTTTGCCAGAAAAATCAGAAAATCAGTGAGTACAAAAAAAAAGATTGTTGTAGATATTCTCTTAACTGTTGCAGATCTAAACTACATTGGCGGGTGAAAATTTTACTCGTGGTAGAAGAGCTCGTGGAGAAGTTGATACAATCTTTGATCTAATTCAAAGGAACAATTCCAGTATCACTCCATCACAATTCGAATCACTAAATTCAGCGGATCAATCAACAAGAAGTGCCTCACCTCCACAAAGAAGCCAAATTTCATAGGTGCTTTGACATCGATCTACGAAAGTGCTATTTTGTTAAGCGGAACCACGCTCCCTACTCATGTTATTTTCCCCACGTTTCAAATGGCAGTACCATGGGGAAATGCCATGGGCCCTCTTGCACTTCCCTATCCAGCCACATCCTCCCTCACGAAAATCGTAAGAATTTCCCAAAAGTATGGATGCACATATTGTTGCATTTATTATGTCATGCAATATTCTAGACATGACTCACGAAGATGTATCTATACATCTCTTTCTTGAGTCCTTGTGGGGGCCAAAGCATCGAGTGGTTCCAGCATTTATCGCCAGATCCATCACCAGTTAGGCCACATTACGAGCTACATTTGAAGATAGGTATAAGCCTTCAGAAGACGCATTTACATTATTGTCAAAGATCACTCACTTGAAGAAGGAGGCCAATGAAACCATGCGTAATTTTATCACCCATTTTAATTCATTGATCAACCATGTGCCGCCTACCATGTTTCCAACACCAGAGAATCAAAAGTGTTTCTTTGTGAATGCCATGAGTTCAAGAGTAAGTTTCTTACTTTTACAAGAACAAATTACCACCTTGGTCCTCGCTCAAGCTGCGGCCATTCGGATAGAGGACAACCTACTTATATCTGGTGAGTTAAAATGAGATCCATCCAAATCAAAGGCTTCAGCTCCTTCTCAAGCCACCTCATCAGATCCAGCTTTCTAGAAGATGGCAAATGACTTGCTCACATTGAAGAAGCAATTAGCTCAAGCTTCGTCTACCACTCCATACCGGGATATCCCACGAGGAACTTCACTCCCAAAACGCCCCCAAAGGCCGCATTTTCCTACTACTACTCCAAGGTTAGCACTTGAGGCCCCTTTAGTTAATGGCTTGCTCGAGATCAAGAAGATGAGTAAATTTATGAAGAACCTTCATTGCAATGTGAAGATGATCAAGATGTCAATGAACCGAATGGTGAATCTACAATCGGGTATATAGAATTTGAGGATGAGGAATCGATGAAGAGGAAGGTACCCAAGGGTATGCAAGTAGATAGTGATATGATGTTTTCACACACTCACAAGGAAAAGAAGCGAGAGGTTGCTTTGGTGAAATACAAAAGGAAAAGGTTGTATTAAATACGCCTCCAACCATCGCTAAATGAGGTAATCCCCTTCATGCTCAACCTCCTATTAAACCTTTCGTAAAGAAATATTTTCCTCCTGTTTCTCCTCCCGAATCAACCTCTCTCCATTTCCATAAATACTAGTACCACTCCTCTACCATCACGAAACGAAGGAGTCATTCCTTCATCAAGCACAACCCTTGGTCACATTCGTCATATTCGATCATGCCAAAAAGACCAAGATCCAAATGTGTGAAGCTAAGTACCTTAAGTTTAACCTCGAGCAGCTTGTTAGACTAACCAAGTATATTCAAAGTCAAGCTGCCATCTCTCACCCCGTTTCTCTACAAGGAATTCTTTCCACGCCTCCTGCATCCCGTATAAATGTAACCTCGACATCCGCGTAAGGTAAAATTGAACCTTTTTATCTATCTCTCCTAATTAATGGTCACAAGTTAAGTAATTGTATAATTGATTCTGGAGCATCTGACAATGTCATACCAGCAAATGTCGCCCATGCTTTGGGCCTCACACTCACTAAACCTTTCGGCAGGTGTTACTCCATGGAAACCAAGCAAGTACCATTAATAGGTCAGATCAAGGATGCACAGTTTGTATTCGTGGCATTCCCGGAGAAAAGAGTTAAAATGACTTTCTCGTAGTTGATATTCCAGCCACCTACGGGATACTACTAGGGAGGAGCTTCTGTAGAGAAGTTGGTGGAGAAATCCATATGGACTGGTCCAAAGCTAGAATCCCTATCAAAGGAGTAATGCAGACGTTGGAGCCTGAATCACAAAAGAAATAAACGGTCACCAACTCGCGACCCCCAAGGCTCGAGATTGTCTTTGAATCATCAGGATGGGGAACTACTTCTTGTCTACCGGCTCTGATAAAATGGAGGTTCTCGTTTAAGAGGAAGACCTCAACAAGATATGGACACTGCAGTTTGATGGTAGTTGTGTAACAAGTGGGTGCGGTGTTGGGGCCATTCTGATATCTCCTGAAGATGAGATTTTCCCTATTTCTTTCAAATTGTAGTTTTTCAATACAAATAACACTGTCGAGTATGAATCTTTGCTACTTGGCATGCAAGCTGCAAAGGAAAGGGGAATTAAGAATTTAAAAGTACAGGGTGATGCTGAGCTAATTGTCAATCAAGTGAAAGGGGTATACCAAGTAAAGAACAACAGCTCATACATTACCAAATGCCATGGGACATCATCGAGGAGTTTGACACTTTCTCGATAAAAGAAGTTCCACAAGCTTAGAACGACATGGCTGATTCTTTGGTGCTCCCTCACCTAGGGTTAAAGATGGACACATATACCATTGAGGTATTTTTCCACCCAAGTGTGCCAGATAACTCACAACATTGACAGGTATTCAATGATGATAATCAACTTATCGCTTTTCTAGAGAAAGCTAAAAATTTCAAAGAGCTCCATTTTGATGGATCGAAATTTCTGCATGTCGTGAGTCTCTCACGGGCCAAGCGCATGAATCGATAGAAGGTCAGGGCATATGTCAGCTCAAGGGAAATAAGATTCCGAAAGGTTTAGTTTCCCTGGAATGATTATTTGATAAGCATGACCGTTTTGTCAAGAAAAGGTGACAGGATAACCCTGGCTCTTCTCTAGAAACTGAATTTGTCAATTTGGGTACTATAGAACATCCTCGGTCTGTGAACATCGGGAAGTGTTGTACACCCGAGGAAAAGTAGAAATTTGTCAAATTGCTGAAAAGATATATGGATGTATTCGCATGGTCTTATGCTGATCTGAAGTCATTTAAGCCTAAAGAAATTCAACATGACATCCCACTAAAAGATGACGTTAAGTCTTTCCATCAAAAGCAAATGCACTACAACCCTAAAATCTCAGGTACCATCCAGGCCAAAATTCAGAAAATGCTAGATGCAAGAATCATTTTTCCAATTCATCATAGTACTTGGGTTGCTAATATTGTACCTGTGTGGAAGAAGAATGGTGAAATACACATATGCGTAGACTTTCACAACCTGAACCAGGCATCCTTAAAGGACAATTATCCACTGCCCATAATGGATCAAGTTCTGCAGGCAGTAACCGGTTCAGAGATGTTGTCCATGCTTGATGGTTTTTTAGGCTACAATTAGATTGAGGTCATGCCTGAAGACCAATTCAAAACAACATTCACCACTCCATGGGGCACCTTTGCCTACAGTAGGATGTCATTCGGTTTAACCAATGTTGGTGCCACCTTTCAACATGCGATGGACTTCACATTCAAAGGTATGATGGGAAAGGTCATCGTAGTTTACCTAGATGACTTAACCGTGTTCTCTAAAAAACAAAGTGATCACTGTGATCATTTGGAGCAAGTCTTGATTAGATGCCGAGAACACATAATTTCTCTAAACCGTAAGAAGTCAGTTTTTGGGGTCATTGAAGGAAAATTGTTGGGACACGTCATCAGAAAAGAAGGGATAAAGATAGACATCGAAAGGGTCAAGGATATTGAGAGCCTTACCTTGCTCACAAGCAAGACTATCATTCACTCTTTCTTCGGGAAAGGTAAATTTTCTCAGGCGCTTTATTCCCAATTTTGCTAAGAAAACTCGTCATATATCCAATATGATGAAAGGGTCGCAAACATTCTGATGGAGTGAAGAAGGCAAGACATCATTCAAGGATATACAAGCCTCTTTTTTTCATGCACCTGTCCTTGTATGTCCAGACTTCTCCAAGGAATTCATCATATATAGTTATGTGTCCATGCATACTATATCGGCTATCTTAATGCAGAAGAACTCTAAGGATGTTGAATCCCCTATTGCTTTCATGAGCTCTCCTCTAAATCCTCATGAACTAAAGATGTCACAACTAGAAAAACATGCCTTCACCATAGTAAAAGCAGTTAAGAACTTCCGCTACTATATCATGAACTCTCATACAATAGTGTTGGTCCCTGACATGGTAGTTAAGTCTATCCTAACTCAACAGGAGTTGGGAGCTTACGAGGAAATTGGATCACAAAGGTCCAAGAGTATGATTTAGACATCAAACCAACCAAGTTGGTAAGAGGTAAGGGCCTATGTCAGCTTATGGCTGAAAATAAAGACCCAGAAGCACCTGAGGAGCAAGCTGCTCAGGTTGATGAAGAACAAAGTAAACTAGAGAAAGTGGATTCTTTACCCATGGTTTTGTTTGTCACGAACAATGACAAATGGTATTCCAACATCACTTTCTTTCTCACTTATGGTGAGTGTCTAGATCACCTAACCAAAAAAAAGAAGAAGCGGACGGTGAAGCTCAGGGTGGCAAGGTATGTCATTTGGGATGATGGGTTGTACAAGCACAAAATTGATGGCATCTTCCTATGATGTGTTGACAAGCCACAACAGGTAAAATTACTAGAAAGATTTTCATGACTCAGCCTGTGGTGGTCATTTCTCCTCTTCCATCACAGCACATAAGATCATTCGGGCCAGGTACTACTAGCCAACGCTATTTCAGGATGCAGCCACCTGGGTAGCGAAATGTGAACTCTGCCAACAGTTTGTTGGCAAACCAAAATTGGCTGCTTTTCCCCTTAATCCCGTCATTATTGATGAACCATTCAGAAATGGGGAATTGACTTTATTGGAGCACTCCATCCCCAATCAAGTTCCGGACATAGTTATGTCCTAACAGCAATAGATTACTTCACCAAATGGGTGGAGGCCATACCATCAAACATGCCACTTCTAAAGTTGTTTATAACTTCATCAAGGAAAATATCATCGTGAGATTTGGCATTCCACACAAAATTGTTGTTGACAATGCTTCCAACTTCTCTTCACGAGAAGTTATTGGTTTTTGCTACGGATATGGAATAACTTTGGCTCATGCCTCTGATTACTATCCTCAGGGAAATGGTCAAGCAGAATCTAGCAACAAGAACCTGGTAACCATCATACGAAGCTAGTTGATGAAAACCAGTGGTCCTAGCACAAGTCATTGTATGATGCTTTGTGGGCGGATCGTATCACTCCAAAGAGATCTCTCAGCATGTCACCTTTTCAGGTATTATATGGGACTGATGCTAAAGTCCCTATCTCCGTGGAACTTCCTACTCTATGCTTGGCACGAGCTATTGAAGATGAAAATTTTTAGAGTTCTCTGGAAAAGAGAATTATGTACCTGATAGAACTTGAAGAGAAATGAGTAAAAGTGGTCGACAAGATCACCGAACATCAAAATCAAGTCAAGAGGTTGTTCGACAAGAAAGCCAAGTAGAGAGATTTCCAGGTAGGGGATCTTGTCCTTCTATGGGATAAACGAAGAGAACCAAAAGGTATGCACAAAAATTTTGACTCTCTTTGGAGAGGGCCATACAGATCAAGCAACTCAATGGAGAGAATAGTTTCTATCTCTCGTATCTAGATAGAATTGAGCTCCCACTTCCCTATAGCGGGGCACCTAAAGATCTTCAGGAAGTAGAGCTTGCTCTCTTCTTTGTACAAATTACTTTTGTCGTGTGTTTGCTTTCTATTTGTTGTGTGTTTCCTTTCTTTCCTTTTGGTCGCCCTTATTTTTGACTCTCTGTAACCCAATGGATAGGCACATGAAGACTGGGATTCTCTACCATTAAGTTTCACTTAAAGATAGTCCCTAGATAGAGCAATTTGTTATCCCGTAAAATTGATAAGGGCATAATTTTACAGATAACCATAGTGAAATTTTGTTTCGGCTCCTAAGGAGGTTTGACAACATCCGAAGTCAGCCCCTAATCCTCTTCTAGAAAGTCAAGTTGTTTCTAAACTTGGCGTAAAAACTCCTCCTTTGGTGCGAGAAAATTTAGTGTTAACACTCCGAATGGTGTGCCTCCTAAAGGGGCACCAAGGCACACCCATCAGCATGTTGACATCATGCAAAGTGCATCATAGGATCTGAAATATTAGTGTCGACATATTTCTATCCATGCCAAGGTGCACCGCTTGCCATGTCGACACTTCACCAACCACGCCAAAGGCGGTTGGTGGTGCAATAAATGTGCATTTTTCTATATATAGGCGCACTCAACCTGTCATTTTCATGAATTAAAAATCAAGAAAAGTCTTTCCTCTGTGCTTGTCAGTTATCCTCATTAGCCTCACGTGTCGTTCCTCATGCTTGTGGATCCCACATCTGTCCTTCGTCATTATATATATCCTGGTAAGTGGCTTATGCCCATCTTGTTGTTGTTTGTGGTTTTTATGTCAGGTTAGGTGATTAGGATTGTATGTTAATTACAATGAACCTAAAAATAATTTAACAAACCAATCAAATGGGCTAAAACCCCTCTTCCCCCTCCTTCTAGATCTATAAATCTAGAAAGCTCTGCCTCTGAAAGAACTCCAACCCATTTTTCCTCTACTCCCTGCTTTGCTAGGATTTTCCTACTTGCCATCGTATCCAAACTGAAAGAGAGGAAATCAAGAAATCATTGAAATCGGCCAAATAGTCATGTTTTCCTTTAGCACACTATTTCTTTAGGCTATACTACACACAGTCGCACCATAGGTAGACTTCCCACCCATGTAGCATGAACTATTCCTACGTGATGAAAAAAAATGCTTAAAGAGTGCAGGCGCTGGCACAAATGCAATGAAAGAAACATTATATGTTGTGTAATCTAAATCTATTCCGCGTAAGACAAACCATTGGCACACCTAACCTCTATGCAACATCTCTTGAAAATGCACATAGGTGCACTGAAAAATCATGCAACAATTTCCACATCTGTGCCTTGGCGCACCCTGAATGCATGCGACACCAAGAAAATCTACGCCCCACCAAAGAACTCTTCCTAAGGTGTTGGCACAACTTCCTTAACATAAACATTGCATGTTGTGTATTATTAATCTGCGCCCCACCCCATTTTGGCACTGCACTTTTTCATACAACACTCCTCAAAAGTGTGCCTTACTTTTTAAAGTCCCCATGACTGCGGTTTAGCCACGCCTTGCACCCAAAGGCTTATAAGTTGCTCATTTTTCAATCTGCAAGCTTTAATTATGGATAACATGATGAGTGACATGGCTCTTCTATGTTGGACCTCTTTGATTATACATATAGAACAACAACAGCCATCTTCGATCTCACACATGTCTTCGTCGAGCAATAAGCTAACTAAGTCTAAAGGAAAAGCTAAGTTAACAGAGCGAGAAATGAAATACAAATATCATAGAGTTAGGATGTCTGACTCGCTTGTAGAGTAGTCTCAACATCAAAGACTCAGAGCTTGGGCACCTATATATGGATGATTTCTGGGCCAGAACCATAAAGGTTACCGATGGCCCATGGATGGACAAACTGGTAGGCACTGGGCTACACTTTGTAGTAGGACTCCCAGTAAGTGCAATAAACAATGAGTTCATCTTGTTGGTGTCCTGTTGTTATAATAAAGACATAAGATGTTTCAAGATAAGGAGGGCAAGGTGATCATTAACCTCATGGATCGGCACTTTGAAGTCATGTTGGGCATTCCTCAACATAGCCAATATGTGGAAGTAAGCATTGAAGAATGCTTAAAGACATGGACCGACAATGAAGACAAGTGTATGTAGATAATAAACGAAGTCTACCTGAAAAACAAGAAGGTGGTGAGCAGATGGCCCTAGGCCATCCATCACAAAGGATTTCAACGAGGAGCCGAGTGATACCATCACTTTCCTCATTAAATTATTCAGTTTCTGATGCCCACCACTTTCACAAATGGATGCTCGGATATCTAGAAACTATGAGCAAGAATACTCCCAATCAATGCTTCTGCTGGGGAGATCATAAGTGATACTATCTCACGGCAAAAGCTCCAATAGGTTTCAACAACTGGGAGGTTCTACATGAACTCCTATGTGGTATATGTAGCCGCATCGAGAGAGAGAGTTCCAAGGACTAATTTAGAGTGAAACATGGCCTCAAGTCAAGATATATGAATACTACTAGAGCTAAGGCTCGAGGCCAAGATTTCGACCAATTCAACAAGATCAACAATTATGACCTTTCTATCATGGAATTCATTTCTTTTCTCCCTTTAGATCTATCCTTCCTCCATTCCCGCCCTCTCACATTTTTGTTTACATTCGGCACTACCCCTACTAGGATGAGATCCCAAACCCTTGAAGTTATAATAGTGTATATTTGCACAAATTCCTACTTGATAGAGTAGCAATAAACCGATTCGCTTTGCTATCTCAAAGAGGGCTATGCCCTGCACACTTTTGGCCTATTTCCCATGATCCGCCTAGCCAATAGATTTTTAAACCAACATTTTTGGCGACTCTATTGGGGATCAAACTAAGGAAATAATTAAAAACTGTGAAAGCCACTGCCGCGTATTCAAAATTTTAACTCTTTGTCAAAAATTAAAATTTTGCGAAGTGATCAAAACTTAAAATTTCATTAGGAAAATCAATAGATCTCAACCAGATATGAGCTTTTAGTTCACCGAGTTTTTACAAAATTTGTATATTTCCGTAGATCTCGAGAATCTAACATTTTCTCGATATTTTCAAAACCTTGCAAAATTTCAATTCAAGCTTCAAAATCAGCTTTCTAAATAACCCACCTTTTTATCCTTGCTAATCTCTATCGAAACCGCAATCAATTGTTATCAAAAAGATAAATTTAAATATTAAAAATGTACAAGCTGCTGATTTTTGCCAAAAAAATTAGAAAATCATCGAGTACAAACAAAAAGATTGTTGTAGATCTGCTTTTAATTGTTGCAGATCTGAACGGATACACTGGTGGGTGAACAATTTACTCATGGTAGAAGAGCTCATGGAGAATTTGATCCAATCTTTGATCTACTTCAAAGGCACAATTTTAGTATCACTCCATCACAATTTGCATCACTAAATTCAGTGGATTGATCAACAAGAAGTGTCTCACCTTCACGCAGAAGCCAAATTTCGAGAGGGTGCTTTGACATCTATCTGCATAAAGGCTTTTTGTTAAGTGGAACCATGCTCCCTGCTTGTGTTATTTTCCCCACGTTTCAAATGGTAGTACCATGGGGAAATGCCATGGGCCCTCTTACACTTGCCACATCCAGTTCACACCCTCCCTCACGGAAATCACAAGAATTCCCAAAATTTGATGGGAGTGGAAATCAAAGTACGGATGCACATATTACTACATTTATTATGTCATGCAATATTCTAGACGTGACTCACGAAGATGTATCTGTGCATCTCTTTCTTGAGACCTTGTAAGGGCCTACATCAAAGTGGTTCCAGCATTTACCAGCTAGATCCATCACTAGTTGGGCCACATTACGAGCTGCGTTTGAAGACAAGTATAAGCCTTCACAAGACGCATTTGTGTTACTATCAAAGATCACTCACTTGAAGAAGGAGGCTAATGAAACCATGCGCAATTTTATCACTTATTTCAATTCATTGATCAATCGTGTGTTGCCTGCCATGTTGCCAACACTAAAGAATCAAAAGTGTTTCTTTGTGAATGCCATGAGTTCAAGAGTAAGTTTCTTACTTTTACAAGAGAAAATCGCCACCTTGGTCTCGTGCTCAGCCGTGGCCATTCGAGATAGAGGACACCTCGCTTATATCTAGTGAGTTAAAATGAAAACTTCGACACCAAAGGTTGGCCTTGCTGGGAAGTTGTGATTTAAATTCAGCAGTTCTAGGTCATCATACATCTCTCATGCTTTAGCAAGTGTAGGGCGTGTGTATCCACCAACTATAAGGGCAATGGAGTTCCTCCTTTCTTTCTCTTCATACACTTTTCATGATAAGTGATTAACTGCCTTGACAATTCCAGGAGGACTAGCTTTGGCCCCGCAAACCTTGGTAGCTTTATTGGTTCTCCCTCAAAATTCATAGCTTTGAGGTATGTGAATGTGGGGAATTGTGTGAACAATGCTCCCCATTTCTTTTTAGCAGCAATCACACTCGGGCTGGTTTGACTGTGTCTCATTTTTGGTCTCAACAAACAAAATACCTCATAGAAGAAGGCATCATTTATTTTGGAGAATTAGGAGATGCTGGCTTCAAGCCTTAGCTCTAGGTAGAACTCGTATATCTTGACTTGGGGCCATACCTCATTTCGAGTTAACCCTGCAAAATCCCTTTCTGACGTAACAACATATACAACGTAGGAATTCATGTAGAACTTATTAGTTATTAGAACTTGTTGGAGCTACTCGTGGATGGTGTCACTTATGATTTAACTCCAGCCTGAAGTGTTGATCAGGTGCATTCTTGCTCATATTCTCAAGGTATCTCAGCATCCACTTATGGAAATAATGGGCATCAGGGAGCCCAAATACTGTTCAAGAACATGATTGTATCACTCAATTCTTCATTAAAATCACTACGGTGGATGGTTTGTGGCCATCTGGTCACCGACTTCTTGTTCTTCAGATAGAGTTCATTCATCATCTGCATGCATTGATCTTCATTATCATCCCATGCTTTCTTGCAGTCTTCAATACTTATTTCCACATATTGCCTGTGATGAGGAATGCCTAGGATCATCTCAAAGTGACGAATCTGTGAGGTTTATGATTGTCTCATGTTCTTTATTTTTGACACATCTAGTGTCTTTGTTATAACATCGGGCAACCAACATGATAAACTCATTATTTATGGCACTCACCGGAAGCCCAACTGCAAAGTGCAATCCACTACCTATTAACTTATTCATCCATGGGCCATTGTTTGCCTTGGTGGTCCTTACCCAGAAATCATCCATGTCAATATGACCCAACTCAGAGTCTCTGATGTCAAGGTCACACTCTGCATATGAGTCAGGCATTCTAACTCTCTAGTACTTGTACTTCATTTCTTGCTCTGATTGTTTAGCTTTAGCTTTAGCTGGTTTCTTACTTGATGAAGACATATGTGAGCTTGAGGACGATGTTGTTGTTCTGCAAGAAGAATCAAGAAGGTCCAACATAGAAGGGCCATGTCAACCGTCATGTTATTCATAATGAAAGTTTGAAGAATAATAGAACACCTTAGAATGTGTGAGAAAATAGTTAGGTTTAGCTTGCAGAAGGAAGAACAAGCAATTTTAAGCCTTAGGGCACAAGGTGCAAGTTCATAAGCAGTTACAAGGGCTTTTTATGCTTTGGCACATTTGGGAAAGTGTCGACATGGGAAAATTTGTGCCAAGTTAGAAAGGGCACAATTTTGAGAGGTGTTACATGACAAATTTCAGTGCCAAAGGGTAAAGCACGGGTGCAGATCTGTAGCATACAACATGTCATGTCGATGTTGTGGAAGTTGTGCCTGCGCCTCACAAAAATCTGCTAAGTGTTCTTTTTGGCTAGGCGCGAAAAAAGGTCATGTTACATGAGTACAAAGTGCGCCAAAGCACAACTTTGGAAGGTGTAACATGGAAAAATAGTGTGCCAAAGATTTTAACAGTTTGACGATTTTGGCAATTTTCTTTATTTTCACCACTTCTCCTTTCTTTTTTGGATTCATTAAATGGCAAGGAAGAGAAGTGGCAAGGCAGCAAGAATAGAGAGATGGTTTCAGCTGGGTTGGGGATTTTTGAATGTTTTCTTTAGATTTTAATTATTTGATACAATCCCTAACATTTAACACAACAAAATGAAAACCACAAATGGGAGAGGAGCCACTCACTTGGATTTATAAAAGATGAAGAAATACGTAGGGTCCACAAGCTCGAAAACGGCATGCAAGGGCTGATAGGGATGGCTGACATGTGTAGAGAAAATACCTTTCACAATTTTCAATTCATGAAAATGACATGTGGCAGGTTCATATTTATAGAAAAATTGGCATTTATGACCTCACCAACTACTTTTGGCACGATTTTGGTAGCGTCGACATGAGAAAAGTTGCACTTAGAAAAATGCTTAGCACAAGTTTCTTGGTGTCGACACAACATTTTTAGCACCAAAGGATGTTTTAAGGGGGTGCAATGTTTTGTATGTCAACACGGGTAAAGTTGCACCGAGTGTAAAAGGGCGTAGTTTTGGTCATGTTGACATGTGAATTTCTGCACCGAAGGATTAGCTAAAAATGGCTAAGTCCCAAAACAACCTGATTTTTTGAAAGGGAGTTTTGGGCTATTTCAAACGTTATCAAACTTCCCTAGGGGTCAAAATAGAATTTTGGTATAGTTACCTACAAATTGCCCTTGTCAATTTTGTAGGATAACAATGGTTCTTTCTAGGGACTATCTTTGAGTGGAACTTAAGGGTAGAGAATCCCATATTTTCATGTGCCTATCCATTGGGTTACAGAGAGTCAAAAACAAGGGTGAAGAAAAAATAAAAAGGAAGGGAACACACAACAACAGAAAAGCAAACACACAACGAAAGCAAAAAGAAACGAACAAGAAAACTATACAAAGAAGAGAGCAAGCTCTACTTCCTGAAGATCTTCAGGTGCTACCCGCTATAGGGAAGCGGGATCTCGAGTTCCATCCAGATATGAGAGATAGAAACTATTCTCTCTATTGAGATGCTTGATTTTGTATGGCCCTCTCCAAAGAGAGTCAAACTTCCCGTGCATACCTTTCGGTTCTCTTCATTTGTCCCACAAAAGAACAAGATCTCCCACTTGAAAATCTCTCTACTTAGCTTTCTTGTCGAATAACCTCTTAACTTGATTTTGATGTTCAGTGATCTTTTCGACCACTTTCACTCACTTTTCTTCAAGTTTTATCAGGTACATAATCCTCTTTTCAAGAGAATTCTGAAAAGTTTCATCTTCAATTGCTCGAGCCAAGCGCAGAGTAGGAAGTTCCACGGAGATAGGGATTTTAGCATTGATTCCATATAATACCTGGAAAGGTGACATGCCGAGAGACCTCTTTGGAGTGATATGATCTACCCACAAAGCATCATATAGTGATTTGTGCCAAGACCACTGGTTTTCATCAACTAGCTTTCGTATGATAGTCACCAGGTTCTTGTTGTTGGATTCTACCTGACCATTTCCCTGAGGATAATAATCGGAAGCATAAGCTAAGGTTATTCCGTATCCATAACAAAAACTAATTACTTCCCGTGAAGAGAAGTTGGAAGCATTATCAGCAACAATTTTGTGTGGAATGCCAAATCTCACAATAATATTCTCTTTGATGAAGTTGCAAACAACTTCAGAAGTGGCATGCTTGATAGGTATGGCCTCCACCCATTTTGTGAAGTAATCCATTACTGTTAGGACGTAACTATGTCCAAGCACTCAATTCAGATTGAGTTCTCCAATGAAATCAATTTCTCATTCTTCAATGGTTTGTAAATGATGACGGGCATGAGCGGAAACACAACCAACTTTGGTTTGCCAACGAAGTATTGGTAAAGTTCACATTTTGCTACCTAGGTGGTCTGTATCTTAAAATAGCGTCAGCTAGTAGTACCTGACCCGAATGATTTTATGTTCTGTCATGGATGAGGAGAAGTGACCACCGCAAGCTGAGTCGTGAAAACTTTTCAACAATTTTACCTACTACGGCTTGTCAACACATCATAGAAAAATGTCGTCAATTCCACGTTTGTACAATCCATCATCCCATATGACATATCTTGCGGCTCTGAGCTTCACCATTCACTTTTCCTTTATGGTTAGGTGAGTTGGGAACTCACCATAGGTGAGAAAGAATGTGATGTCAGAATACCATTCATCATTGGTTGCGACAAACAGAACCATGGGAAAAAATCCACTTTCTCTAGTTCATTTTCTTCTCCATCAATGTGATTAGCTTTCTCTTCAGGTACCTCTGAGTCTTTATTTTCAGCCATTGGCTGACACAGGAATTTACCTCTTACCAACTTAGTTGGTTTGATGTCTAGATCGTATTCTTGGACCTTTGCGATCAAATTCCTCTTAAGCTCCCTAACTCCTTGAGTCGGCAAGATAGACTTAACAAATAGTGTTAGGAACCAAGATTACTTGTATGAGAATTCAGAATATAGTAGCGGAAGTTCTTGACTGCTTTTACCATGGAAAAGACATGCTTTTCCAATTGCGACATATTCAGTTCATGAGGCTTAAGAGGAAAGATCATGAAAGAAATCAAGGATTCGATATCCTCGGAGTTATTTTACATCAAGATAGTTGATACGGTATGCGCAGATGAATAACTGTACATGATGAAGTCTTTATCAAGTCAGACACACCGTAACAGAGCGTGAGCGATGGAATTTTTTTATGTCTTCGAATGATGTCTTGCCTTCCTCACTCCATTAGAATGTTTGGGACCCTTTCATCATATTATATATATGATGAGTCTTTTCAAAAAAATCAGAACAAAGCATCTAAGAAAATTTACCTTTCCGAAGAAAGAGTGAACACCAGTCTTGCTTGTAGGAAAAGTAAGGCTCTGAATAGCCTTGACCCTTTTGACATCTATCTTAGTTCCTTCTCTGCTGATGACATGTCCTAGCAGCTTTCCTTCGTGACCCCAAAACTGACTTCTTGGGATTTAGCGAAATCTCGTGCTCTCGGCATCTAATCAAGACTTGTTCCAAATGATCGCAGTGATCACTTTGTCTCTTGGAGAACATGGTCAAGTCATCTAGGTAAACTACGATGACTTTTCCCATCATACCTTTGAATGCAAAGTCCATTTCTCATTGGAAGGTAGCACTAGCATTGATCAAACCGAATGGCATTCTATTGTAGGAAAAGGTACCCTAAGGAGTGGTGAATGTTGTTTTGAACTGATCTTCAGGCGTGACTTGAATTTGATTGTGTCAAGCATAGACAACATTTCTGAACTGGTTACTGCCTGTAGCACTTGATCCATTATTGGTAGTGGATAGTTACCTTTTAAGGATGACTGGTTCATGTTGTGAAAGTCCACGTATATGCGTATCTCGCCATTCTTCTTCCGCACAGTATAATATTTGCAACCTAGGTACTGTGATGAATTAGAAAAATAATTCTTGCATCCAGCATCTTCTGAATTTCAGCCTAGATGGTACCTAAGATTTTGGGGTTGTAATGCCTTTACTTTTGATGAAAAGGCTTAACGTCATCCTTGAGCGGAATGTCATGCCGAATGTCCTTTGGCTTGAAAGACTTCAGATCAGCATAAGACCATGCTAACACATCCATGTACTTTTTCAGCAACTTAACAAATGTTTAATTTTCCTCAGCATACAACACTTCTCGATATTCACGGAACGAGGATGTTCCATAGTACCTAGATTGATGGACTCAGTTTCTGAAGAAGAGTAAGGATCATCCAATCACTTTTTCTTAATAAAACGTTCATGATTATCAAATAATTGTTTGAAGGAAACCAAACCTTTAGGAATCTTATTTCCTTTGAGTTGTATCACCATTTCAGATTCATGTGCTTGGCCAGTGAGAGACTCATGACATGTAGAAGTTGATCCATCGAAATGAAGTTATTTGAAATTGTCAGCTTTCTCCAAAAAGGTGATAAGTTGGTTGTCATCATTGAACACTTGCTAGTGTTGTGAATTATCTGGCACACTTGGGTGAAAAACCACTTCAATGGTATATGGTATTTGTATTTGTTTTTAACCCGGGTAAGGGAGCATGAGAGATGCTTTGAGACAACCCATAAATCAGCCATGTCATTTTGAGCTCGCAGAACTGCTTTGATTGAGAAAATGTTAAACTCTTCGAAGCTATCCCATAATGTATTACGGTAGTGTCTCGAGCTGGTCATTCTTTACTTGGTATATCCCTTATACCTGATTGACAATTAGCTCAAAGATCACCTTGCACTCTTAGATTCTTGATTCCTTTCTCTTTACAACTTGCATGTCAAGTAACAAGGATTCATATTCAACTATATTATTCATATTGAAGAACTGTAACTTGAAAGAAAAAGGGAAAATCTCCTCTTCAAGAGATATTAGAACAGCCCCAACACCGCATCCACTTGTCGCACAACTGCCATCAAACTGTAATGTCCATACTTTGTTGAGATCCTCTTTTGGACGAGAACATCCATTCTATCTGAGTAGGTGGAAAAGAAGTAGTTCCCCATCCCTGACGATTTGAAAATAATCTGAGCCTTAGGGTCATCAGAGTTGGTGACTAGATATTTCTTTTGTGACTCTGGTTCTAATGTCTACATCACCCCTTTGATAGGAATCCTGGCTTTGGACCAGTCCATATGAATTTCCCCACCAACTTCTTTACAAAAGCTCCTCCCTAGAAATATCCCATATGCTTTGCTGGAATATCAGCTACGAGAATAGTCATTTTTACCTTTTTCTCAGAAATGCTTTGCAAATGCAAACTACGCATCCTTGATCTCGACCAATCAATGGTACCGTTTGGTTTCCATAGAGTAGATCTCGCAAAAGGTTTCGTAAGTATGAGGCCCAAAACATGGGTGACCTTTGCTAGCATAACATTGTCAGAAGCTCTAGAATCAATTATATAGTTGCTTAGTTTATGACCATTGATCAGGAAAGATAGATAAAAAGGTTCAATTTTTCCCGATACGGAAGTCGAGGCAACGTTTATGCGAGATGCAGAGGAATGGGAAGAATTCCTTTTGGGAAATAGGAGGAATGACAGCCTAGCTTTGGATATACTTAGTTAATCTTATAAGCTGCTCTGGGTTGGACTGAAGGTACTCAGCTTTAGACATCTAGATCTTGGTCTTTTTGGCGTGATTGACTATATCGAATGTGACCAAGGGTTGTGCTAATGAAGGAATGAGTCCTTCATTTTACATTTGTAGAGGAGGATTACTAGTCTT
This sequence comes from Taxus wallichiana var. yunnanensis, assembly GCA_018340775.1. Taxonomy (NCBI): domain Eukaryota; kingdom Viridiplantae; phylum Streptophyta; class Pinopsida; order Cupressales; family Taxaceae; genus Taxus; species Taxus wallichiana. The sequence goes on along the minus strand of CM031241.1, from coordinate 119,175,207 downwards.
TATGGGACTGGAGGAAGGCTGAATTGGAGGAGAAATAGGAGGAAAAGATTTCTTTACAAAAGGTTTAATAGGAGGTTGAGTAGGAAGGGGATTACCTCTTTTAACGATCGTTGGAAGAGGAGTTACGACATCGTTTTCCTTTTTTTTTTAGTAGCAACATTTGCTTCTTTTCTCGCAAGCGAGTGAAAACCACGTATGATTTTCCACTCACATACCCTTGGGTACCCTCTTCTTCATCAGATTCCTCATCTTCAAATTTCATATACCCAATAGTAGAGTTGTAAGTCGGTTCACCGACATCTGGATCATCTTCGCCTTATGACCAAAGTTCTTCGTAATTTGGCTCATCTTCTTCAATTTCAACCAAAGCATTAACCGGAGGGGCTTCAATGGCTAAGCTTAGAAAAGTAGCAGGAAAACGTGACCTTTGGGGGCGTTGCTAGAAGTGAAGTTCCTTTGTGGGATATCATAGTACGAAGTGGTAGACGATGTTTGAGTCAATTGCTTCTTTAATGAGAGCAAGTCATTCGGCATCTTCTCGTAATGTTGGATATGATGAGGTATCCCGAGAAGAAGTCAAGTATTTGATTTTGACGGCTCTTGTCTTAACTCACCAGATATAAGAAGGTTGTCTTCTATCCGAATGGCCATAGCTTGAGCAAGGGCCAAGGTGGGTATTTGTTCTTGTAAAAGTAAGAAACTTACTTTTGAACTCATGGCTTTAAGAAGAAACACTTTTGATTCTCTAATGTCAGCATCATGGCAAGTGGCACATAGTTCATTAGTGAATTGAATCGGGTGATAAAATCACACATGGTTTCATTGGTCTCCTTCTTCATGTGAGTGATTTGTGACAATAATGCAAATATGTCTTCTCTCAAGGTTTGTATCGTCTTCAAATGCAATCGCAACGTGGCCCAACCGGTGATGGATCCGGCTAGCAAGTGTTGTAGAACCATTCTGCTGCAAGCACTTGCAAGTTCTCTAGGAAGAGACGTACTAATACATCCTCATGACTCATTTCCATAATCTTTTGCATGACATAATAAATACAGCTATATGCTCATCCATGCTTTGATTTCCACTCCTATGAAATATCGTAAATTTTTTTTTTCAGGGGGGAGGGTGTGTCGACATTAAAATTTTCCTCCGTAATTTCTATTTTATTATGTATGTATTAGGAATAGGATGTTGTTAAGTATGATTAGTAGTGGCATCTGATAGAAGATAACAACGCCGTCAGTACGGTGCCGCCAATAAAGTAGAGTACGGTAACAGTCAAAGTACAATAGGAATGTTGTGGTAAAAAGTAAATATTTGTTGCGTAAGTGGTCCGATAATGTTAAAATGTCAAAGTTGGGGTAAGTAGAGAAGTAGGGTCTACATTTTTAGGAATTAGAAATATTATATTTGTAATAAGGAAAAGAGTGATGTCATAAATATTTTGTGTATTTTATTTATGGAAAATTCTAAAAAGGTGGAACCCATGTGAGATGATAAGGTTTATCTTATCTTAGAAGATAAGCCTACATGTAAAGGCAAGAGTTTAGGCATGGAATATGATTGGCTGGAAGATATTTCCTATCCTATCTTAGAGATAGGGTGGATAAGCCTGAATTCCTATAAATAAAGAGGCCACCCCCTCATTTAGCATAGAGGGAAGTAGTGAGAAATATTGTATGAGTAAGTGTGTAAAGGAAGCCATCATTTAGAAGGTGTGTTAAAGAATCCATTGTGAAGTTTCTCCCATAGTTATTGTTGGAAGGCAAGTGAAGTCAGTAACACTTGAAGTACCTCATGGGTGAGATTGTAACAATTTCATGTTGATATTATAATTTACACTTATATTTCAGATTTTTCATCATTCCTTCGTATCATAGTCTATGGTATTCTTATGTTATGTTTGTTGTTGTGTTTCTAGATTACATCCACCAAACTAAAATTTGTGCATTAGCAAATAATCATAAGACAAGGAGTTCCCAATGCGAGAATTATCATAATGCCGAATTGGTGTTGACATTTTGGTTCCGTTGCTGGACCATTCCTCGTTGGTGGATTTTCTAGAGAAATATTCCCACTTAGTCAGAAATCATTTAGAGGGTAACCTTGTTTTTACTGTGCATAGTAGTTACCATGGTAAAGTCACTTTTTACTATGAATAGTATTTACCACAGTAACTTTACTTTTTACCATGAATAGTATTTACCACAGTAACTTCACTTTTTACCATGAATAGTGTTTACCACAGTAAAGTCAGTTTTTACCGCAGTAAGTCAAGTTTTACCATGGTCATTCCTATTTTACTATAGAAAGGTGTAAAGTCACTTTCTATTGTAGTGAGTCCAATTATTTTTGCACACAAGTCTTACTGATTGTACTTGTGAATTGGTATTTCACTATGGTTACTTTTAAAAATGGGGAAGATTCCTTTTTTCAGCCCAATCTAATGAAGATGTTTCCTCTTTCATTCAAGAGTTTAAACGATCTTGCATTTGTAATGGCCTCATAAGAAGGGAACATGAACTAAATTTTTTCCTACCTTTTTGGATGGTTCAGTTCTTAGGTGGTTTGAAACACTAGGTGATAATGTGAACAATTCATGGGATTTATTAAATGAAAGTTTTCTTGAAGAATTTGGTGAACAATAAAACTATGCAGATCTCATGATCAATATCACAAAGCTATCCCAAGGAGAGAAGGAGAAGATAAGGGATTATCATGCTCGTTTTTAGAGCTAAGGAGGAATCTCGATGCCTAGATCTCTGAAGGAAGGATTAGCGGATGGGTTGATGAATGGTGTGATAATCTCCTCTGTAAGCACTTCATTCTTGGGATGAAGCCGAGATCGACAACGAGTGAAGTATGACCACCCACTACCATTGAACAAGCAAAGGAGATTGCAAGAATGCAAGAAGAAATTATGGAAGAGGAGCCCAAAGAAATTGTTGCTAAGGTAGAACCTACACCAACATCTTTGGTCCAGAATCCACAACCGCTCTCGGTGAGCACAAATATTTTCCCTAGTATATCTATTGAGTATGCATATCTACTCAAGAAGATGGGTCAGTTAACTATTAATATTCTTCAAGGAAATGAATTTAGTTCTCGGGGAGGAGATAGAGGTCCAAAAAGAAAGATAACTCAAGTTGTATATTATGGTTGGCATAAAAAGGGTCATTATAAGTATAATTGTCTAGATAGAGCTTCTACATCTGGTATAAGAGATAATGATAAAGGAAAATAATATGTGAATTCTTTTGATGTAGTAGATAGGAGCATAAATAATGAACCATATGTGTTTGTAACAAAAAGAAAGAAAGAAAAAGATAACCAAGATGGAAATGATCCTAAGAAGATGAAAGGAGAAACTAGTAAGAAACATAGGAGAAGAAATTTGGGTGTGTAGGATTTTTTGATTTCACAGGGGCAAGGACCATACTCCATCTTAGAAGATCTATCTAAAAGGCCTACAAATATTACATATGGTCAACTTCTGGCTATGTCTTTTAAGAAGAGGCGGGAGCTGCGAAGTGGACTCAATGCTCGACAAAGTAAGGAGGTTGAAGTACCTGCTTTTGGAGGTAGAGGCGGATCCCTACACTCCACAAGATGAGGTATTATGTAATGTTATTTCAATTCATGATGTATTAGTTGATGGAGGTGTTGTAGTTAATGTAATGAGCGAGTCTCTGTAATGAATATGTTAGGTTTAAAATTGATCGCCCTCAACACTTATGTTAAGGTCATTAAATAAGGGAAAAACTAAACCAAAAGGTGATGTTTCAAATGTGGCAATATTTGTTATGGGTGTTATATGTGTGGTAGACTTTCAAGTGATGAAAAATGGTACTATTGCGTACCCAATTTTATTGGGAAGGTCATGGCTAAGGAGAGTTCATGCAAGAAACTACTGGAATGAAGGCTGCATGACACTTGGATGTGATAGAGAGAGGGTGAAGATAAACGTGATCCCTCGGCATCATAATTCAGAACCTGTGGATTCAAGTGATGAAATTGATGCTTAGACATCCTCTGATTAATCTAGTAGTAGTGAAGTGGACACAAAAGATGAAGAAAGTGGGGTTGATGTTTCAGTCATGGATATCCTTCTAGTCACACCGACTCATGAACCCATAAGATTATCTGAAGAAGAAATTGTTGATCGTCTCCAACAAATAAAGATTGGTGATGTTGTGATGGAGAGTGAGAAGGAATCCTACCTCCAACTCTTTCAAAGGTACATACACCTATTCACTTTTGATTACAAGGAACTCTATCAAGTAAGTTGGGTAGAACATTCTATTGAGCTGGTAGATGGTGCTAAGCCCATAAAGTAAATGCCATATAGAATGAATCCTAATTTTTCCAAGACTGTAAAAGAAGAAATAGATAAGTTGCTTAATGTAGGATTCATATTTTCTATAGAGAATTTAGAATAGGTCTCTCCCATTGTGATCTCAATAGAAAAGAATGGGAAACTATGCATTTGTGTTGATTATTGGAAGCTCAACAAGGCAACAAAGAAGGATCATTACCCTCTTCCATTCTTAGATCAGATCTTGGACGAAGTAGCTGGCCATGAGTGCTATAGTTTTGCTAATGGATATAGTGGATACAACCAAGTTCGTATAGAAGAGAAAGATCAGCTGAAGATTGCGTTCACCACTCCTTGGGGAATGTTTTCTTATAGAGCTATGCCTTTTGGGTTGTGTAATGCTCCTAAAATGTTCTAGTGCTTGATGAATAGGGTGTTTGAACCCTACATTGGGAACTTCATCAGACTATTTCTGGATGATTTTTACATCTATGGGAGCAAGATGGACCACTGCGCACTAGATGGAGACAACATTTCAAAGGTTAGATGAAGCCCAAGCCTCAATAATCCCTAAAAAGTGTGTCTTTGGATGTTCTTAAGGCATTTTGTTAGGGCATGTTGTATCCAGAGATTCTATTGGTACTGATCTTGATAAATTTTTAAAAATCAAAGAGTTACCATTTCCTATGAATAGAAGTAAGTTGAGATCATTTTTAGGCCATGTGGGTTACTATAGAAGGTTCATCAAGAATTTATCAAATATTGCATAGCCACTAACCCAGTTCTTGAAGAAGGATGTTACTTATGAACCAAGAAATAAGGTGCATGAAGCTTTTGAACAACTGAAGGAAGCTTTGGTGTCTTCACCTGTTTTAAAGAATCTAGATTGGAGCAAGCCATTCATTGTGTATACTGATGCCTCAAATGCAGCACTAGGAAGTACTCTGAGCCAAAAGGATGAAAATGGGAATGATCATCCAGTTTACTTTGGGAGCAGACAAATGAGCAGTGCTAAGGTAAATTATACTGTAACTAAAAAAGAGGCTCTAGCTATCATTTTTGCTGTAAAGAAGTTTAGAAATTACTTGCTAGGGCAGAAATTTATAGTTGTAACAGATCATTAGGCTCTAAAATATATTGTAAATAAGCCTAACCCATCAGGGAGGATAGCAAGATGGATAATTTTTCTACAAGAATTTGAATTTGATATTATAGATAGGCCAAGAAAGAAGCATGTCAATGCAGATGCACTCTCTCAAGCCTATGATGGTTTAGGTTCATCTTGTGATGATGATGATTTCCCAGATGTAGCATTGTTATCCCTTGACACAATCCCTAGTGAATACATAGATATTTGGAATTATCTGAATGAATTCAAGTTTCCTGATGGTGCCAATGCAAATACTAAGAGGAAGATTACTCAAGCCATTATCCATATTCTATTCTCGCATGGAGTATTATTTCAAATAAGACCCGGACTGGACAAGACAAGAGGTCACTTGGACGTAATCAAGGGAAGGATCTGATAGAAGAATTCCACAATGGTACATGTGGTGGACACTTCTCACGACAACTTACAACAAGAGGGATCTTGGATGCGAGTTATCACTAGCCCACTCTTTTTAGAGATTGTTATAATTATTGTAATATAGTCAAACACATGGTAAAGTAAGAATTCATTAGCACCATTATGCCCTATTCTTCCACTTGGTCTCTTTGAAAAGTGGGGAATAGATATTGTAGGTCCACTTCCAACTAGTGGCAAGGTTCATATATGAACGCATTGTCACTAGATTTAGTTTTCCATTAGAAATTGTAATGAGATCAAGGAAGCCACTTCATTAATGAGGTGGTAGAATCCGTAGTCAACAAGTTTTCTATTAAGCATAGGAAGGAAACAACATACAAGCCAAGCACAAATGGATAAGGGGAATGAACAAATTTTGTGTTGTGTCAAATTCTAGCAAAAGATGCAGCCTTACAAGTACATAAGTGGGATAAAAAGATTCATGCAGCATTGTGGACATATAGAGAAACATCAAAGTCAACAACAAGATACTCCCCATTTTAGTTGGCTTATGGCATTGATCCAGTTCTTCCTATTGAATTTGATATTCCGACTGTGAGAGTTATGAAAAAGGAAAGGATGGATGAAAGTGATTCAGTAAAAGAAAGGTTGGTGCATCTTCATTTGCTAGAGGAAATGAGGGAAATAGTGAAGGATACAAGCTATAAGAAGAAAATGAAGTAGAAGGAATACTTTGATCAAAATATTTGTTGGTCTCCATTTCATGTGAATGACTTGGTTCTAGTATATGATTCCAGATACAAAAAAGAAGGAAGAGAAAATTTCTTCCTAAATGGATGGGGCCCTACAAAATAGCAGTTATGTATGAAAATGGTACATAACGACTGGAGGAATTGGATGGCACTCCCATTACGAAATGGGTCAACCACGACAAGTTAAATATTTTCCAAGCACTTAAATAGTCTACTCGAGGATGGAGTAGAAGCTAAGAAGGGGAAAATGTCGACATCAAAAATTTCCTCCATAATTTCTATTTTATTATGTATGTATTAGGAATAGGATGTTGTTAAGTATGATTTGTAGTGGTGTCGATGAAGATAACGCACAAGTCGGTACCATGCCACAAATAAATTAAAATATGGTATACATCAAAGTACAATAGGAATGTTGTGGTAAAAAGTAAATATTTGTTGCATGTGGTCCGGTAATGTTAAAATGTCAAAGTTGGGGTAAGTAGAGAAGTAGGGTCTACATTTTTAGGAATTAGAAATATTATATTTGTAATAAGGAAAAAGAGTGATGTCATAAATATTTTGTGTATTTTATTTATGGAAAATTCTAAAAGGTGGAACCCATATGAGATGATAAGGTTTATCTTATCTTAGAAGATAAGCCTACATGTAAAAGCAAGAGATTAGGCATGGAATATGATTGGCTGGAAGATATTTCCTATCCTATCTTAGAGATAGGGTGGATAAGCCTGAATTCCTATAAATAAAGAGGCCACCCCCCCTCATTTAGCATAGAGGGAAGTAGTGAGAAATATTTTATGAGTAAGTGTATAAAGGAAGCCATCCTTTAGAAGGTGTGTTAAAGAATCCATTGTGAAGTTTCTCCCATAGTTATTTTTGGAAGGCAAGTAAAGTTAGTAACACTTGAAGTACCTCATGGGTGAGATTGTAACAATTTAATGTTGATATTATAATTTACACTTATATTTCAGATTTGTCATCATTCCTTCATATCGAGTCTATGGTATTCTTGTGTTATGTTTGTTGTTGTGTTTCTAGATTACATCCACCAAACTAAAAGATGTGAATTAGTAAATAATAATAGCATGAGGAGTTCCCGGTGGAGAATTATCATAATGTTGGATTGGTGTTGATAGGGGTTGACCGGATGTGACAAGCAGTTAGAGGACCCATGGCATTTCCCCATGGTACAGGTAGATTTTTTTCCATTTTAAAAGTAGGAAAAAGAACATGAGTAGGGAGTGTGGTTCCACTTAGCAAAAGAGCACTGCAAGTTGATGTCAAGGCACCCTGTGAAATCTAGCTCTTTCATGGAGGTGAGGCACTTCTTGTTGATCGATCTCTTGAGCTCGAGCTCGATGATGTGAATCATGCTAGAGTGATACTGAAATTGTGCCTTCAAAGTAGATCAAAAATTGGATCAACTTCCCCACGAGCTCTTCTGCTACAAGTAAATGGTTCACCCACCAACGTACCCGTTTAGATCTACAACAATCAGGAGCAGATTTACAACAATCTTTTTATTTATACTTGCTGATTTTCTGATTTTTACCCGAATTTTGCAAGGTTTTGAAAATAACACGAAATGTCAGAATCTTAGATCTACTGAAATATACAAGTTTTTGTAAAAACTCAGTGAACTAAAAGTTTCTATCTGGCCCAGATCTATGGATTTTCATAAGGAAATTTTTAGTTTTGATCACTTATGCAAAAATTTTGATTTTTAACAAAGGGTTAAAATTTATAATCTGGTAGTGATTTTCACAATTCTTTAGTTATTTCCTTAGTTCGATCCCGGTGAGAGTCGCCAAAAACCGTTGGTCTGAAATTTTTCAATTAGGCGGGTCATGGGGAATCAAGCCAACAAAGGTGTGTAGGGTAGAGCCCCTCTTTGAGACAGTGAAGCGAAACTGGTTTATTGCTAATCTATCAAGTAGGAATCATGTAAATCTACACTATTCTAACTTCGGGGGTTTGGGATCTCATCCAAGTAGAGGTAATTCCAACAATGAATAGAAAGGTAGGAGGGAAGGAACAAAGGAGGGTAAATCTAAAGGAAGAAAAGAAATGAATTCCAAGACAGAAAGGTCATAAGGTTTATTCTTTGAGAGGGTAGTAAACATGAGCCGGACTTACTTACATAAACAATTAAAGCATTACTGATGAATAAATGACAATAGTAGGAAGGAATCTAATAGAATAAAAACATAGATCTAACTTAAGAAAGATCTGATGCAAATAACACACACGTTGAGCACAAATTCTGAATATGTGTATTAATATTTCTTTTGTTGCAAGAAAACACAAAGTCTTTCTCTCCTCACTTCTCTTTTCATACAAAAAATGTTCACCTGAGAATACAACAAGTATTCTAGTATTTATAGAAGGAGAGGAGGAAAGAAGACAAAAGCAAACCCACTACTTACAAAATATCTTACAAGATATTTACAAAAGATTTAGAAAATATCTAAAAAGTTAACAGTTCACTTGGGCAATTTTTGGTTGGAAACATCCCATGGTGCAACATGGATGAGGTCATTGTGTATGCCAACATGATTTTTAAATATTTTACAAACATGATCAATGCATTCATGAAAGGAGAAACTACTCTTCATCATCCCTCTGCTCAAACTTGGTGTCTTGCTTTTGATCAGGAGAGTCGATGTGACACTGCGCTCGATATTCTACAAACTTACTAATCATTTCTTGAAGTTGATCATGGTTGGAACCATTAAAATTGTCACGAATGAATTCCTAGGTTTATTTCTCGTTCTTGAGCTTGTCAGGTAACTCGGCAAGATTTTTGTATGCATCGATTAAAAAGCCAATGAAATCACGGTAGGCTAAGAGGTTATTGATTGACTCTCGGTTGAAAGTGACCTCTGGTGCCAAACCTTGAGTGATGATAGCCTTGAAACACTAGAATGTATCATCTACTTCCCTCAAGTTATACGATTCACTGAGCATCCCTAGAGCCATTTTTGTAACTATCTGCTCCATGTTGTATCGTGCTTCCAGGATTCATCTTTGATTTTATCGATTCTCTCCAGGATATATTCCATCTGATCAACCCGTAATCTAATGTAGTGAGAGCCTTATTATGTGCATGCGGGTGATTGATAATGTCGACATTTAATAGGTCGTCAGCTGAGTAGTTAACCATTTCTTGGAATGTTTCATGCTGCAACCTAGCATTATCCAACTCTTCAGATAGGGCACTTGCTACTACTTGTAGCTCCTTATTTGCTTGAGTTATATCCTGATAGAGCAATGTAAACTTCCCAAGCATTTCCTCACCATCTTTGAGGATCCGCTTGATCCAGGATGATACTGTTGTGCCTTGTTCACCAATCTTAACATATTCATTTATTTTCTCCTGACTGGGAACTTGAATGGGTTCGGCGGTAGTCACAGGAGGAGTGTTGCCCATTTTCTGCAATGCTTGTAGGAGATGTTTGTTTTGTTCTTTGAGTATCCTTTTCTCCTCTTTTGCCTCTTGGAGCTTCTTGCAAAGAGCATCCACAGTAGACAAGGCTTCCCCTTGTAGGCTTTCAGACGAGGTCCCCTTTGTGACTTGGATCACCGTGAAGGCTATGGGAGACAAAACTTCTTTTCTCTTGGTGGGATCCGGGAAAGCTATCTCCATGACTCCCTCCCCCGAAGTGCCTTTAGAAAAGTGAGTCATCACTTTCTTCTTCTTGGTTCCCTTCTTCGGAATAATGAATAAATCCATGGCCACAATGGGAACTTTCCTCTTATTCTGACTCTGATTGTCAGAAATCCAACTAGGACTTATAAGAGTGGGAGCAGAGGAAGAATAAGAAATGGGAGTGAGAGGGGGAGCAACTGTAGAGGCCCTAGGGAAGTGTGTTGAAACACTCGGTGGTGGCATTGATAGGGAGTCCAACGCACCGATGCTTATGGGGCCTGGAGTTACTAACAGAGAAGAGAAGGATGTGGAAACGGAAGGGATATTCATCAGGATTGTGGAAATATTGGGTGACAGATCCACGAGAGAGTAGAATATGGAAGAGGTGGGAGATGGAAGGGAGGAAGGGAGAGGAGAAGACACATCCATAGGAATAGAAGCTTGAATGATATGAGGAGGAGAAGGAATGGAAGAAGGAACATTGGGTACTTCAGTAGTTGTAGTTGTGATAACATCCCGGGTGGATGTATCTGTTGAAACATCTGTTGTTTCTTCATTACCTAGAGACACCAGGTCAACTACTTGCTTCTCAGAAGTAGGAGGAAGGCCTTCAGGAGTTTCTTCTTGTCTACTTGGTTCTCCCACCTTGTCTTTTCCTTTTCCTTTCAGCACATGGTCCAGCCTTAGAGGTGCATTACTTGAAGGAGAAGTAGTGAAGTCAACTCGAGGTATGTAAGGCCATTCTGATTGCACCAATGTTTGGTGTGCTGCAATGTGGGTTTAACCCTTTCTTGAATGGTCTTTGGCACTTTAGCTCTGTCAATCTCTGTAAATGGCTAGTTGTCCCCATCTGTGTCAATGTAAACTTGATCAATTTCTTGATTAGTCTCTTTGAATTTCTTTGGGACAATGGCAACGCCATAGTGGATGATCTCCTCTAGAGCCATCCGGGAGTGATCCTTCTGCCTAATGTCTATCTCATGGGTTAGGTCTATCCAAATGTCCTCGATCTCGGGAACATGGATGGGATCAATTTTTTCCTTTAGAAGACAACTCTGACAATCAAAGGTTGGCCTTGCTGGGAAGTTATGCTTTAAATTCAGTAGCTCTAGCTCAACATACATCTCCCATGCTTTAGCAAGTGTAGGGCAGGTGTATCGGCCAACTGTAAGGGGGAATGGAGTTCCTCCTTTCTTTCTCTTCATACACTTTTCATGATAAGTGATTAACTGCCTTGACAATTCCAGGAGGACCAACTTCAGCCCTGCAAACCTTGGTAGCTTCATTGGTTCTCCCTTGAAATTCACAGCTCTGAGGTATGTGAATGTGGGGAATTGTGTGAACAATGCTCCCCATTTCTTTGTAGCAGCAATCACACTCAGGCTGGTTTGATTGTGTCTCATGTTTGGTCTCAACAAACAAAATACCTCATACAAGAACACATCATTTATTTTGGAGAATTGGGAGATGCTGGCTTCGAGCCTTAGCTATAGGTAGAACTCATATATCTTGACTTGGGGCCATACCCCATTTCGAGTTAACCCTGCGAAATCCCTTTCTGACGTAGCAACATATACAACGTAGGAATTCATGTAGAACTTCCCAGTTGTTAGAACTTGTTGAAGCTGCTATGAGATGGTGTCACTTATGATTTCACCCTAACCGAAGCATTGATTAGGTGTGTTCTTGCTCATATTCTCCAGGTATCTCAGCATCCACTTGTGGAAATAATGGGCATCAGGGAGCCCAAATACTGTGTTCAAGAACATGATTATATCACTCAATTATTCATTAAAATCACTACGGTGGATGGTTTGTGGCCATCTGGTCACCGGCTTCTTGTTCTTTAGATAGAGTTCATTCATCATCTACATGCATTGATCTTCATTATCATCCCATGCTTTCTTATAGTCTTCAATACTTATTTCCACATATTGCCTGTGATGAGGAATGCCTAGGATCATCTCAAAGTGATGAGCTGTGAGGTTTATGATTGTCTCTTGTTCTTTATTTTCGACACATCTAGTGTCTTTGTTATAACATCAAGAAACCAACATGATAAACTCATTATTTACGACACTCATTAGAAGCCCAACTGTAAAGTGTAATCCGCTGCCTATTAACTTATTCATCCATGGCCATTGTTTGCCTTGGTGGTCCTTACCCAGAAGTCATCCATGTCAATATGACCCGAAGATAGATTCTCGATGTGTCAAGGTCACACTCTGCATATGAGTCAGGCATTCTGACTCTCTGGTACTTGTACTTCATTTCTTGCTCTGATTGTTTAGCTTTAGCTTTAGCTGGTCTCTTGCTTGATGAAGACATATGTGAGCTTGAGGACATATGTTGTTGTTACTCGCAACAAGAATAAAGAAGGACCAACACGTAAGGGCCATGTAAACCGTCATGTTATTCATAATGAAAGTTTGAAGAATAATAGAACACCTTAGAATGCATGAGAAAATAGTTAGGTTTAGCTTGCAGAAGGAAGAACGAACAAATTTAAGCCTTAGGGCGCAAGGCACAAGTTCACAACAGACTCTACATGGGAAAAGTTGCACCAAGTTAGAAAGGGTGTTATTTTGAGAGGTGTTACATGACAAATTTCAGTGCTAAAGGGTAAAGCACAGGGCACGATCTGCAACATACAACATGTCATGTCAATGTTGTGGAAGTTGTGCCTGCGCCTCACAAAAATCTGCTAAGTGTTCTTTTTTGGCTTGCAAAAAAAAGGTCGTGTTACATGAGTACAAAGTGCGCCAAAGTGCAACTTTGGAAAGTGTAACATAGAAAAATAGTGTGCCAAAGATTTTAACAGTTTGACGATTTTGGCAATTTTCTTGCTTTTCACCACTTCTCTTTTCTTTTTCGGATTCGTTAGATGGCAAGGAAGAAAAGTGGCAAGGTAGCAGGCAAGGAGAAATGGTTTCAGCTGGGTTAAGGATTTTGAATGTGTTCTTTAGAGTTTAATTATTTGATACAAGCCGTAACATTTAACACAACAAAATGAAAACCACAAATGGGAGAGGATCCACTCACTTGGATTTATAAAAATGAAGAAATACGCGAGCTCCACAAGCTCGAAAATGGCACGCGAGGGCTGACAGGGATGGCTAACACGTACAGAGAAAATACCTTTCATAATTTTTAATTTGTGAAAATGACATGTGGTAGGTTCATATTTATAGAAAAATTGGCATTTATTACCTCACCAACTACTTTTGGAGTGATTTTGGTAGCGTCGACATGAGAAAAGTTGCACTTAGAAAAATGCTTTTTGCAAGTTTCTTGGTGTCAACACAACATTTTTAGTGCCAAAGGATGTTTTAAGGGGGTGTAACATTTTGTATGTCGACATGGGTGAAGTTACGCCGAGTGTAAAAGGGCACGGTTTTGGGCATGTTGACATGAAAATTTTTACGCCGAAGGATTAGCTAAAAATGGCTAAGTCCCAAAACAAGCGGATTTTTTGAAAGGGAGTTTTGGGCTATTTCGAACGTTATCAAACTTCGCTAGGGGTCAAAATGGAATTTTGATATAGTTACCTGCAAATTACCCTTGTCAATTTTGTAGGATAACACCTTCAAACCTTTTTGTTGTTGATTTTATCTTTATCGAATACACTTATGGATATTATTCTAGCTTTTTGATTTAGCATGATGTTATATGTTAGAGATATTGGACTGTTGTTGATTTCGACTCATATATGATGCATGTGGATTATTAGAGACATTTTATATTGATGTTGATATGTTGTTGACATGGTTATATATATATATATATATATATATATATATATATATATATAACATCCGATATACTTTCGTCACACTGAGTAGGCTTTGATAATTGAACTAATGTTGTGATCATTTTGACATGGATGAAACGTTGGATAGAAATGTTGCTAGAAATTGTAAATGATATCATATTTTCCTAGATGATATTTGATTCATATATAGATGATTGTGGATTTATATTGTATATTTTTTCATAGATGTTTTTAATTCGCCACGAGGCCAAAGGAGGTATTTATGTGTTTTACAGGTAAATTTATTCACAACAAACATCGGGGGATTGGAGACCAACCACATTGGAATTCTAGGTGAATTCAACAAGGGTCACCATGGAAACATGTATTTGTGTGTGTGTTTGAATTTGGTTAGGGGGAAATTGTGACCAAGGGGTTATGTATTTCCTTTTATTTAGTTTCCTTTATTGATGTTAGTAAGTTATTTTAGTTATGTAATTCATTTTATTATTTATTTGGAAATTACTGTATGCTTTTCCCCCTTTATTATTAATGGGTTGTAGAGTCTTAATTAGAGCTAGTTTAACCTTGTCCTGAACTAATTAAATATGTGACTAAAAGAATTCATGTATTAGAGTAGATTTCTCTTGGATTTTGTGTTATAAGTTGAGTGCTTTGGGATCTTGAGTGTTTTACACTCTACCCCTTCATAGAAATTCGAATTTGGCCTTAGTGGCCAATTTTGGAGGCTTGTGGGACAAGTCAAACTTGTCCCCTACCTCTTAAAGGTGTTTTGGGAAGATAAAAAGGTAAAATGTTTATTGCACTTCCTTTCTTGTAATTAATTTTTTCCTTAGGGGGTGTGGGTTTATATTGTGTGTGTAAGCAAATTGTCATTTTGTCAACCACTTATTAATTGTGCTTTGGAATATGAGGTTGACTAGGGTTTTGTGGAGTTCAAAGGAAATGTGGTGGCATCCTACATGGAGCCACATCATCCTCCTCTCTCCCTTTTCTATTTATTGAAGTTATTTTTCTTGTGTAGGGGTTACCTCATTATTTTTGCTCTTGCATTTCGGGAGTTAGAGGATTTTTGAGAGCTTGTGATCTTTGTGTGAGAGGATTTTGAGCTTTCTTTGTGTGAGATTTTGGTGATTTTTTTGGCATTGAAGGAGCTTGGAGATTGACTATTGGAACAAGATCTACTATGGAAAGGTAGGAGTTTTACTCTTTCTCATGTTTTTATTTTATTTGTGTATATGTGCTTGTTATTTTGAGGATTTTGGAATGCTTGTTGGGTGCTTGGGTAGATTGCCTAAGTGTGGTCTAGGAGGAGACTATGGGGATGATTCATGTAGGAGGCATAAGATTTATTTCATGTGTTGGAGGGAGTTTGGGTTGGGTGCCCCCACCTTGGACAAGGAATGATTACATTTCTTTCTTGTTATTGTACAAGGAGGAATAAGAGTATGAGGGAGGAATAAGAGTATGTAGGGGATTTTGATATGCATTGGAGGTTATAAGGTGGGCAACCATTTCCCATTGGGAGGCATAAGTTGCCTTCCCATTGATTCTTGTTCTTTTAGATTTCATTAAGAAGCCCTGTGTATTTTATTTGTCTTCTTCTTGTGTTTGTAGTTTGAGTTTGGTTGTGTTGGAATGGTTTTGAAACACTTGATTTTGTGTTGTGGAAGCTTGTTTGTTTCCATGGTTGGATCCACCTTTCATTATAATGTGATTGGGGCTTGGGGGTCAATGAGGAGGATGGCTTCTCCTCCTCATTGGATATTTTGGATGGGTGGAGAGTGTTTCCTCTCCCCATTTTGTTCTAAGTCAAATATATCATGAAGGATCTATCTTGTTGGTGTTGTGAAGCTCGAGCTTTTGGTGGAGTCCCTAAGTAGAACCTTCCTGTAATAAAACTTCTTTAGTGTTATGCCAACTTAGAGTGGAGGAACTTGTAATATTGTATTCTATTTTTAGCTTATATTCTTGTATGATTTCCCACTTTAAGTGGAGAACATTGTATTGAACTTGTGAAGGAAAATTGCATTCCATTGTTGGTTATGAAAGTTGTATTATATATTGAAAAAGAAAGAAAAATTTGTGTTGTAAAGTTAGTTTTGTGAAATAGAAAAGAAAGTAATTCTCTTTATTTGGAGTTTGGTTGTTTTGTGTGAAAGGAAGTTCTTTGTTTTGAAAGAAATGGGTTATACTCAATGGAAAAGAAATTTTAATTTCATTGTGAAATTCTATTATTGTAAATGAGAAAGTAGAAATAGAAAAGTTGTAAGAAGTTGAAATTGTATGTTTAGTAGACTTAAATGTAAAGAAAAGTTGCTATATATAGTTTGAATGTAGATATGTTGAAGTGAAAAATGTGAACAAGGAACAAATTTGAAGTATAATGTTGTATTGATATGTTGCATTTTGTAGTAATCAAATAATAACATTTGCAGTACATGTTGATCCTATACACTCTTGAAATAGAAAAAAATTTAGTTGAACAAAATGGAATAGATCTTGTAGTTGTTATTGTTACTATTCAATTTCAAAATGCTTAACATTGAGTAGTTTTAACTAAGAAATGATCAAATGGAATGAAATATCAAAACTGGAAACTTTAGGTGCATAAAATCAAGTTTAGAATGTAATTTGGAACATTGTAGTAACTTTTACTTTTTGTAAAAATCTCAGATTTTAGGTTATGTTTCTAAGAAACAGGACCGTCGCCATGTGCAGAGTAGTGGTCACGTAACCGCCTCTCATCTAAGGTGGTGTCTCGAACCACCACTCCACGGGGCAATGGTTCATGGTTTGTCACCTAGGTAGGGTGGCGGTCCCAGGACTGCCATCCTACTCGGGTGGTGATTATATCACTTATGACAGAATTCCGTGGATCCGTGCACATGTAATTTTTTAACTATTATAGAAAAATTTAAGTTTGTAAAATTATCAAAGAAACTACTAAAGAACCAAATAATGCTCAAATCTTGTTGTAGTAAACAATAAAACCTATAAATGGAAAATTAAAAACATTCCTTCTCATTTTTATTCATGGGGGTAAGGTTATCCCCTAATAGAAGACCCCAAATACAAATAGCTTGAAATAAAACTAGATTGGTAAAGGAAATCCCTTCCAATCCTTGAATGAAATAGATTACATTGATAAAACTACAACTAAACTAATCTAAACTAGATCTCCTTGTAGAATCCTCCATAGTTCTTCCTCTTTTTCTCCCATGGCTTTCTTCTCTCCAACCTGTAAATTTTAACAAAACAAATAGACCAAATGAGGAGAATAGAATAAAGGAAAGGCTTTAATAAAATTTAATAAGAATTTTAGGACTAGTTTGGAACCCTAGGATCTAGTGGCCAATATTGTTTTGATCTAAGGGTGGAGGATTAACCCTAATTTTGTTTGATATAAATGTATTTTAAATCCTTAAGGGTATGTGTAGATGGGTGAGTGGGGCCATTTAATTGCCTAGGGGTGTAAAGTCTTTATTAGCTTTAGTTTTTTTAGGAAATTAATAAAAGGAATTAAGCTATTAGGATATTGAAACTAAATTAATTGAGCATTAAGTTATTCATATTTGGTTTGAACATTAACTAAGAAGAGAAAACAATTAATGAAGTAAATTAAACTATGGCACCTTCCTAGTTGACTTTTAATTAATCGACCTTAGAGGTAAAACAATTTTAATATGTAATCTTTTAACTAAACCTGGCTTATCAATCTTAAAGTTGAGTTTTGTGATGTAAGTTAATTTAATGAACCCTAAGGGTCAAACACCCTTGTAACCTTTTTATAACTTAAACAAAAAAATTAGTCGCAATTTTCGGGTTAAGTGTTAGGTTGTAGCGAGTTCCCAGAATGTCATTTTTTTGCGGGCATTATACATGGTATCAGAGTCATGGGTTCAAAGCTTGGACCCTTGGACACACCTAAAAACATGAAACATGGACATTTAACCTAGTGCAAAATTGGTTTCGTTAATCTAGAAAACTAAATGCCCGATAATTGTATAATTAAAAAAACGTAGAAAAGTGAAACTAGACCTAGAAAAATAAACTCACTCTTTCCTTGATATATGTAGGAGTCATGGATCGATAAGGGTTATTTTCACATAGACCTAGATATACCACCTCCAGAGCAGGCTGTAGTGGGCATTCTACCTCAGATTTTATAGACGCTTCAGGACATCAATGCCACTATACACGAGAGGGTCCTTGGGAGGACGACTTGCTAGACATGACATGGAGCCATCAGTGGAGGCCCATGCATCCCCTCGACACAGTGAGGAGTATAGGGTAGAGAAATTCCATGTGGAGTTGGCTAGGGTAGAGTCACCATAGAGAGGGCATGGAGACAGGATTTTAGGACATAGGGACAAATCTCAAAGCCCTAGACAGAGGGAGGAGCATGCAGAGAGACCTAGGGGTGGTCAGATGTCATCTGCCGACCATATCGATAAGATCCTGAAGCTACAATCGTCTCACTATTCAGGAGATACAAGTGATTTTCAGGCACAAGCATGGTGGTGAGCTTGAGTGGATGCTTCAATCACTTCCCTTTTACCAGAACATGAAAGCTCGTGTTACGATCCATATTCTAAGGGATGGAGAAAGATTCTGGTGGAGGACTGAGGAGAAGAAGCTAGATGTTTACTCGCTTTCATTGATTTTTTCTATGGGATATTGGATAGGTTGTTTATGCGGGTGCTTGTAATGTCCTACACTATTTCTGATTTCATTATCAGCTTGTTGAGGATGAGATGGATGGAGGATATCAAGATGCCTATTTGGGGGCATCCGAGTGTTGAGATTTTGCCTAAATTCATATCCTCCATCGTCTTCCCCATTAAATAAATTACTAAAAAATAAAGAAATATGTTGGAGGATCGATAAATGATATGGTGATGGGGATAATATTCTGTGGTTTCTAGTAATCCTTGAATAATGTACTTTCTCACAAGGATAATACATCAGCTCGCAATGAGCTAAAAAGATAAAAAAGAGGTGAATTTAAGAATAAGCGGCCTTGTTACAATGAACACTAGAGCAATGTCCGGACTGAAGAGCATAGAATAAATGTTGAAACCTAACAATGGAGAGCTTGTGGATACATGAAAACTATTTGGCAAAATTTAAGGGAGATTTGGAGTTTTACGGAATCTTTAGCGAACCCTCCCGGAACCGTCTTGATTTACTGACATCATTATTTTAAAACATGGTATCCTTACCCGCACCTTTTATATTTTTGTATGATTGGTTCTTCATTTGCAATATAATAGAAATATTAAATTATTAGTTACTCAAATAATTGAATATTTTAACCAAACAACTAGTGCAATCTATAAAACAAAAAATCATGATTTTTCTACCAACATTCAATTTTAACCTCAACCATGTTGTGACCACAACCTCATACATTGTTAAATCTAGAGTTTAATAACTTAGTTCTCGTGTCCGTTGGTTTTGGAAAGAGCTAGATGATTTAACTAAAACAAGCATTTCTATCTACCTTCTAAAGTTAGAAAAATGCATTTTCAAGAGACTTGCAAAACAACACGGATCCTCATAAAAGAGATGTCAATCATCGTATTTTTTATTTGGTATGAAGAGAGTCATTTCAAGAATTATCTCAACATCATTTTACCATTTGCGCTCTCTTCATCTCTCCTCTAGGAGCCTTGCCACTCCATTTTGGACTTTTAGGGAGCTATTAAAACTGAGAAGTTGGGTTTCATTTCAGCTTGGCATTTGGACTCTGAGCATCGAAATGTTTTCCCAACATCGAAAACCTATAGTATTTTTGTGATAAAACTTCCTAGAACCTTTAGATTTGGGAAAGATTCATTTTTATAGTTTAACAAGGGGATTTTGTAGTCCTCTGGTCGTTGTTGACTAAGTTAGATTAGATAGATTACGACAGATGGCTTTGAAAATCTATCCAAAAATTGAAAACCTTTCACCCATTTGAAATCCGTCGAGTTCCTATGAATTCATGGTATATAAGAGGACACATAGGAATTTACCCATTCTACATCGCTTAGAAGAAAATAGTTTTTAACACACTTTCTTAGCCTCCAAGAATAAATTTACATTTTTGCAATGAAAATGTAAAAAATAAAGTTGTAGGACCCCCGTCAGTTACCAAACTATCGTGGAAACTTATTGACATGTATAAATAAATGTTGAAACTCTATCATGAGACTTTTTGTTTTAAATTAAAATTTTGTCAAAATAGTGTTTCTCTCTCTTCCCTATCTCTTTCTCTCTCCTTGGTTAAGAAATGAAGTGAAATGAAATGAAATAAATATGTGTCTCTAACCCTCTCCTTTTGAATGTAAATTATTATTATTATGTAAATGGAAAATGAAAACATTAATTATAATACATCTAGGTGGGTGTCATACCAACAATTTATCGTTGATTTCATGCTCACTTGGTTTTTTAGGGTGCAAGTAAGATGGCGAAAAGGCGAGGTGTAATTCATTTTTATTATTGAAATTTATATATGTTATTGGAAAATGTTTATATGTATAATGTATTGCCATGTAACAAAAAATTTTATATTTTAAATTTGGTAATATATATGAGATGCTAGTTTTAGGGATGCCTTGGAAAATATGTATTTAATCATAGGTACCATTTTGATTTAGATTTACATATGGTAAAAAGGTTAGAAAAATATATATTAAATTAATTTGAATGTAATACCTTGTAGTTCATTTCCGAGTGTACAATAAACGATTAATTAATTTGTGTGTTTTTTCCTATTGACCAAAATAAACTCACACTTATTTTTGGTCAACTAACACCATTTTCTCCCTCCTTATGCTTTAATCTTAATTTTTATATATTTCAAGCACTTAAGGTCCCTTGAAATCATTTCCATTAGATATAAAATTTCTTCCTCTGTCCAGAAATATAAAGAAGTCCTTCTAACTCATCATATTTTGCAAATGGCGGGCCGGCGGGCCTACAGGAAGATTTTTGCCAATGGGAAAATTGTGGACTAGCGGGGCGGTGGGGGATATTTTGACATTTTGAGCTTTTCATAAAAGGAACAAGTTATTACTGCAGGCCAGCGGGCCCGAGAAGGATTATTTTTGTAAAGTGGAAAGTGCGGGTCGGTGGGCCCGAGGATGAATTTTCAAAAAATGTAAAGTTGCGGGGCCGCGGAGGAAGTTTTTCCAGTATAAATGTGGGTCGGCAGGTCTACGAGGCATTTTGGAAATTTTACACTTTTCAAAAAGTGGCGCAGCTTTTAATTACAGTGTCTACGAGCCCATGAGGTATTTTTTACAAATATAAACTCACAGACCCCCTTGAAGGTGCCACGTGACTCAACGAAGTAACTCCAACGGTTAAACCCAAGGAGCGAGTCTCTAAACTTGCACCAGCTCGCCATGTGGTAAGATTAAAAAAGAAGACAGAGTTAACTCTTAAAGAGTCCAGGACCAGCAGAAGCCTCCTCACATCAGCTCGGTGTAACTTCAAGGTTAAAATATGGAGCAGATTCCCAAATGTGTGTAGGGCTTCCATGTGTTCTAGGTCCGAAAAGGGATAGAGTTGACCGTTTAATCGACTAAGTGTAAGAGGGTCAGGAAGGCTCAACATGTCCAAACGGTGCACCTCCTAAGGACAGTCCAAGTGCGGTTCCCCAAATGAGCACGAGTTACTACGTGCCTCAAAGGGGAAATTTTAAAAGTGAGAGCCTAAGGAGGAGACTCAAATGAGTGCAAGCTCGCCACGTAGGCAGGGTCCAATAGAAGTCAAATGGGTAGTAGGCCCGAATCAGCTAAGTATAAAGGAGCGAGCGGAAGCCTTCACATGTCTCGTCAACGCTACTTCGAGTTATAATCTAGAGTCAAACCCTAAATGATTGCAAAGCTTCCACGTGCCTCATTGGCGTAACTTCAAAGGAAGAATCAAGAGTGGGTCCTCAAATGTGTGTTGAGCCTCCACGTGTCCAGGGTCAAACATATGGCCCCGCCAAACAAAAGGGACTTGGCCAAAACACAAATAAATAGGGAAGAGGTGTGGAAGGTGCCACGTGCCTCATCGACAAAATTTAAAAGGCGTGGCCAAAAGGTAGTCCCCAAACAAGCACTGGCCTTCCATCTTTCAAGAGTCTGAAAAGGTAAGGTCGACCATTGAAAAGTCCAAAATCTTAAGGAGGCTCGCATGTGTCTCATCCACACAACTTGAAAATCAAAATCCAGGAGGTAGTCTCCCAATACGGGCTGAGCCTCCACATGTCTCGGGTTGGGCACAATGTCTCCATCAATAGGAGGGACTCAGGAAGAATACAAAGGAAACCGAGGAGCCTGCGGAAGCCACCATGTGTTAGTTCGGTGTAATTTCAATAGTGAGAGGAGGGGGCTGAATCTTCAAGGTGCGCGAGGCTTCTAAGTGGGTCTTGCATGGATGGACTATTTTAAATATCTTCAAACTAGGATCTCATTTTTGAGTGGGAAAGGACATTTTAGAGAGGTCTCGGCACCTGCTACTCACTTGCCACCATTAATGATTTGGTCTCCATTTTCAAAGTGTCAAGTCTTCCACTTGCCACCATAATGAAGAATGGGTTTCCTTTCTTGCCCAATAAGGAATAGTGATGGGGGCATGGGTGTTGTAGCGAGACTCTTCATTGTGGTAGGTGGATTCAATGCTCTTCCAGGGGTGGTTGGAGCAGGGTTCAAATTCTTCCCTCCTTTCTCTCTTATTCTTCCTATATATTGTAAAGGAGGGGAATTTTCTAAGGGTTGGTCTTTATTTCTCTCCTTCCCACCTCTCTCTTTCTTCTTAGGGTAGAATTTGAATTTTAAGCCTTCTCTCATGGCTCTGTAATGGAATTTTCTTTCCTCTTGCCCACTGATGATGTACTATGTGACTTATGGAGCAATAAAATCTGTTTTTGTGATGTATTTGTCCATCCTTTACTTATTTTGTTGTCTCTTCTTGCCTATCATCATTACAGGGTATATTGTGCATACTCTGATGTTTATTGCAAGTTCTAAGAGCTGTGTTTAATGGGTTTTGAAGTGGTGTTCCATGTGAACTTCATCTTTGGTCTATGATGCATTTGTTCATCTTCTCCATTGCTTGCCTTTCTCCACTTTAGGAAGCTGGATTTGTGATCAGCCACTTCCTTATCTGGTGTATCACCGCTTAGTTTAGGATCTCTTTCTATATATATCTCTCTCTCCTTAGTTCCTGGAATGGTTAGATTCATTTTTCCTACACTATAGTAGCTTGTGGTAGGTAGATTAGGAAGTAGGAAACAACATTCTCTCGGAGGTCCACCTCAAGTCCTCAAGTCCCACAGGTTTGAGTGATGGTCCAATGTTGTGCAATCACCCAAGATGCCCCACTCAGAACCAAGGCCATCTAGGGGTGTTGTGATTTTACACCAATAGTTTTGGCACGCCTGGTGGGACACTGAGGTTAGATTCTCTCATTTTTATAAGGTGTCTCATTATAAAATAGCAAATCTTGAGCCAATGTGTGATCACTCAAAATTTTTGGCACACCCGATGGGACACGTCTTAAGCACCTTACCACTTCATTTCATCAAGTAGATGTGTTCTTGGTGAGATTCATTCTTTTAAGGCACATGTTTCAACACATCTGGTGACTCCATGTGGTCAACAACCCATTCTCTAAGGTTGCAAACCATATTCCTATCCATTTCCATCTATTATTCTTTCCACATCTTTCATTTCCTTCCATTCCATGAAGTTGTATAATCATGACTTCATTTCCATCTTGGAATTCACAATTGCAGCAAAAACAGTACATTCCACCTCCAATGTATTTCATGATTCCTCTATATCAGCATTATGATCAGATTCACAATTATCATGCTTACCCATATGAGTAGTGTCAAAACCAATTTGGCTATGGAGCTTATTAAGAACAAGGGTATGCATATAATGATAACAACTACATGGAAAATGCTGATCTGTTGGAGAAGATTCAAGGGATGGAGGCACGCATGGTACAATCAAGGGCCACAACTCAGATGAAAGTATTAAGAATTGGCTATAGGGAACCTTGTCCATGGGCCGGCCCTATGCCAAGACATTACAACCCTCGGAGAAGGTTGAATTCATGGTTGAAATGCTGCCTCAACTTACACAATGGATTGAGGATATTGAGGCATATGAGCAAAGTGTGAGACAACCTTGTCAATGGGTAAGTCAATCACCAGCTCCTTGTCCTTCATTTTCTCTTTCTCAAACTCTATCATTTCAGCATGGTCAAGAGTCAAGCCCCTCACTTGCTGCCCCAAATGTTGTTTTCCCTTCTCCATCTCCTAGTCTTCCATCTCATCTCAATTATTCTGCCCTTTTCCCTTCCAAGCAGTCATTCCCTCCAAACAAACAAGAAGTTCCACTTCCCTCACCAACATAAACAATTGTAAAGCTGGTTGAAACCCCATCCACTGCTCCTCTTGCTTTCCCAAGTCCATGTTGTGAAGAGAGTCAAGAATCCAGTCAAGGAGAACAATAGAGAAAAGAGGAACCCAACAGAGAAGAAATGATAGAAAACCTGAAGAGTTGGGCTTCCAAATTTGGGCTTACAAAGATTCCCTTGATGGTTAAGCCAATAGAGGAGGTCAAGGTTGAAGAGCAAGTGGTGTCTAAGGCTGAGTTTACAGGGAAGAAGAATGAGAACAAGAAGAAGAAGATCAACAGTCCATTTGCTCTGAATGTAGTGTCCATGATGGTACTTTTTCTCAAGAGAATGTTGATCTAATCCAAGCTACACAACCAGATTAAGATAGAGGAAGAACAACCAGCTCCAAGTCCCGTTGAAGAGGAGCAAATGGGGAGAGATCAAATCAAAGTTGAGGTTGCTTAATTAAGAAATCATCATTGAAGATTTTTTTATTTCATTTGAAGGGCCTGATTTGATTGATGAACCCATGATAGAGGAGGACCATGTAGTTTCGAGAGGTTCCAAGTGTGGAGCAGACACAAAATAACATTAAGTTATTCCTCCCACTTCATCCCCTTCGAGCTCCGATGTTGAAGAAGAGTTTGATCTTTCAAAATTCATGTTTGAGGATGAAGGGAACCATGGTGATCAAGTTTCAGATCAGGAGAACACCATGGAGGAGGTTGAGCATGCACGAGGGGAAACGAGGAGGTAGATTGTCTGTCACACACTTGGAGTATTGTCTTGACAGAGAGGAGCTCGAGGAGATCACATCATTTACTCCTCCATCATCTGCCTTCCAAGCACATGAGTCCTCTTCCATGGAGGACAACATCCAAAGACAACATCCTACCTGTCACAACATCCGTCTAGAATCAAGGTTGGAAGATATGAATCTTCCATGTTCTTCACAGGAGAAGGAAGGAAAAGAACATGAGGATCCCATCTCTCTCACACCATCCACCCAAGAAGGTCTGCAAGAAGACTCCACTCTTGGAGTTGAAATTCAGAACCATGGGCACATCCATCGATCAGACCATGCCCAATTAGGTACTTGGCTTCATTGGAGCCAAGGGAGAAGCCAAAACCAGTCATGCCCACTTCAGGGCATGAGGATGAGCTCTAAAGTACTAAGGATCAGCTGCAATGCCTCTTCAATCCAAATGAAGAGAAACTAAAAGAGGAATTTTTCTTGTTTCTAGCTGACACCTTGATGATTTGGGTGGAGGATCAACTTATAGTCAGTTTTTCACTCATACAAGCAACCATATTCAATGTCAAATCATTTGCATGGCTACCCCTTTTGAGAAAGGGAAGCTACTTCTCCCTACCAGTTGCAGGATTTGTTTGAGTCCCCTTTCTCTCTGGTTAGTGTAGGAGTAGGAGTATATTTTTCTTTCAGCAGAAAAAATTCATTTTACACACTCTGCATGTTCCACTTGGAGCATGTATGATTTCTAGTTTTGTACATAGTGTGTTGTGGTGTTTTATTTCTTGTGCGTAGTGTATTGGAAATAGCATTTGTTGAGATCGAGATCAGGTTCTAGTGGTGTTCCAAGTGGCTCAGGAATAACATTTTAAAATTTTAGATCAGATTTGTGTTTACTGAAGTGCAGACTCCATCCCTGATGGATGCTTCAAGGAAACTAATCATTTGACCTAGCAGTCAGGTGATCCCCATGGGTCGCGAAATTGTTGACCAAAATAAACTCACACTTATTTTTGGTCAACTAACACCATCTCTCCCTTCTTGTGCTTTAATCTGAATTTTTATATATTTTAAACTCTTAAGGTCCCTTGAAAGAATTTCCATCATATAGGAAATTTCTTCCCCTTTCCAGAAATATCAAGAAGTCCTTCTAACTCCTCATATTTTGCAAATGGCGGTAGCCGACGGCCTTGGAAGGATTTTCTTGCCAAAAGTGGGCCAGTGGTCGGGCAAAGATTTTTGCCAATGGGAAAATAATAGACCAACAGGATGGCGGGAGATATTTTGGCATTTTGGAATTTTCACAAAAGGCACAAGTTATAATTGTGGTCACGAGGGCCCGAGAATGATTACTTTTGCTAAGTGGAAAATGCGGTTTAGCGAGGCCCGAGGATGAATTTTGCCAAATGTAAACTTGTGGCACCACAAAGGAAATTTTTCCCTAGTATAAATGTAGGCCAACGAGTCTACGGGAAATTTTGGAACTTTTGAATTTTTGTAAAATAGAGCGGTTTTCAAGTGCGGGCTGCATGAGCCCGTGGAGTCTTGTCACTAAATATAAAGTTGCAGACTGTGAAGGTGCGATGTGCCTTAATGGATCAACTCCAAAGGTTAAGCCCAAGGGGAAGTATCTAGAATTTTGTTAGCTCGCCACGTTGTTAGAGTAAAAAAAAGGATAGAGTCAGCCATTGAAGAGTCCAGGACTGGCAGAATCCTCTATGCATCAGCTCGGCACTACTTCAAGGTCAAAATCTAGAATGGGTTCCAAAATGTGTGCAGATCCTCCACGTGTCCTAAGTCTGGAAAATAAATAGAGCTGACCATTTAATTGACTAAGTGTAAGAGGGTTGGTGGAAGCCTCAACGTGTTTAAATGACGGACCTCCTAAGATCGGTCTAAGTGCAATTCCTAAACGAGTGCAAAGGTGCCACGTGCCTCAACGGTGCAATTTTAAAAGATAGAGCCTAATGGAGAGTCTCAAATGAGCGTAATCTCATCACGTAGTTAGTGTCCAATAGAAATCAAATGGGTAGTAGGCCCAAATCGGCTAACTATAAAGGAGCGAGTGGAAGCCTCCACATGTCTCATCGATGCTACTTCGAGTTATAATCCCGAGTCGAACCCAAATGAGCATAAAGTTTCTACATGCCTCATCGGCGTAACTTCAAATGAAGAATCAAGAGTGGGTCATCAAATGTGTGCTGAGCCTCCACACGTCTAGGGTCAGACATATGGCCCCACCAAACAAAAGGGACTTAGCCAAAACAAAAAGAAATAGGGTAGAGCTACGGAAGGTGCCACGTGACTCGTTGGTGTAATTTCAAAGGTATAGCAGTTCCCAAACAAGTGTTGGCCCTCCACATGTCCGAGTATGAAAAGGTAAGGTTGGTCGTTGAAAAGTCCAAAATCCCGTAGAGGCCTCCATAGGTCTCATCCATGCAAATTCAAAAGCAAAATCCGGAGGTAGTCTCCCAATACGCGTTGAGCCTCTGCGTGTCTTGGGTTGGGCACAATGTCTACGCCAATAGGAGGGACTCAGGTAGAATACAGAGGAAACCGAGGAGCCCACGAAGCCACCATGTGTTAGTTTAGTGCAATTTCAAGAGTGAGAGGAGGGGATCAAATCTTTAAGGTGCGCAAGGTTTCCACATGGGTCTTGCATGGATGGACTCTTTTAAATATTGTGAGCCCACGACCCTGATCTTTAGACAACCATATCTTTCAACCAAGAGCTCATTTTTGAGTGGGAAAGGACATTTTAGAGAGCTCTCGGCACCTACTACTCACCTACCACCATTAATGATTTGGTCCACCATTTTTAAGGCTTTTAAGTCTTCTACTTGCTGCCATGATGAAGAATGGGTTTTCTTTCTTTCCTAGTAAGGGACAGTGATAGGGGCATGGGTGTTATAGTGAGACTCTTAATTGTGGTAGGTGGATTGAATGCTCTTCAAGGGGTAGTTGGAGCAAGGTTAAAATTCTTCCCTCCTTTCTCTCTTATTCTTCCTATAAATTGTAAAGGAGGCGCATTTTCTATGGGTTGGTCATTGTTTCTCTCTTGCCCCCCTCTCTCTTTCTTTCTTAGGGTAGAATTTGGAGTCTAAGCCTCCTCTCATGGCTCTGTAATGGAATTTACTTTCCTCTTGCCCACTGATGATGTACTGTGTGACTTATAGAACAATAAAATCTATTTTTATGATGCATTTGTCCATCCTTTGTTTATTTTTTTGTCTCTTCTTACCTCTCATCATTGCAAGGTATATTGTACATATTCTAATGTATATTTCCGGTTGTGGGAGTTGTGTTTAATGGGTTTTAATGTGATGTTCCATGTGAATTTCATCTCTGGTCTTTGGTGAATCTGTCCATCCTCTCCATTACTCGTCTCTCTCCAATGCAGGAAGTTGGATTTGTGATCATCCACTTCCTTTTCTCGTGTATCACCACTTAGGGTAGGCTCTCTCTCTCTCTCTCTCTCTCTCTCTCTCTCTCTCTCTCTCTCCTCTCTCTCTGGTGGTTAATGGTTAGATTAGGATTAGATTATTTTTTCCTTCACTAGAGTAGCTTGTGGCGGTAGATTAGGAAGCAGGAACCAACCTTCTCTAGAGGTCCATCTCAAGTCCGTAAGTCCCATAGGTTGAGAGATGGTCCAATGTTCTACAATCACACCTAATGCCCCACTTAAAACAGAGTCCATCCGGGGTGTTGTGATTTTGCACTAACAGATTCCTTATCTTGTAAATGTAATAAAGAAATCAAAATTCAATATTCGACCTTAGTTTAAAACTTGTGCATATCTACCTTTATTACATGATCCATATTAGGATAGAATAATTTGAAATCGTAGAATCAACTTAAAATTTTCTCTCTATGACACCTTCAAGTTAAAGTAAATAAGAGTCCAATATTAAGTTTATTTTCATAGGTTATATGATTAGTGACATTGTCATGAACTCGACACTAGGAATGACATGGTCAAAGTTAATGCAGTAACTAGAACTAACACTTCCTTATTATTCTAGTGGAATACCAAGTCCTAGAAATTAGATCTAGAGATTAACTTCATCATGAAATAAATTCCTTGTGGGATTCATATGAATCAAATGGGGATAGTGAAATAGTCGTATTATAACTTGAACCCCTATTAACCATCTCCTTACTTCCCGACAACTAAATATGTTACCTTGGTTATTAATGACATAACACCTTAGTATTTCATGAAGGTTGTATAGCATAAATGTGTCTTGTTACCTTAAACTCACATAAAGTTGGGTCATAGATCCTTAGATGAATTTGGAGTTAAACCAAACCTTGGCTGATTAAGGGGTTAACTTGTGGGTGGAAATTGTACATAACTCTTAGCAAATAAAACTATATTTAAAATATGTTGACTTAAGAAAATTGTACAAACTCGAAACATGGTCCCTTAACCCATGTGCTTAGTTACCCTCGAACCCTAGCGAGTGGCCCAAAACCAAACAAAGGAAGTAGGTGATACTCTTATGATTAATCTCATGGTGTAATTTAAATGACACAAGTGAATTTCCTAGTTAACACGCGTTTAACACTATAGTGTATAACGAGAAAAGAAATGGGATGTCTCATGATATGGTACACCCTTGTATTAGTGAATCCATTAGTGAAATTTTTGTGTTATTTTGTTTACAATTGTTGTAAAATAATTATAATATTGGGACCATAGTGCAATGTAAGAGTAAAGCATATAAGAGTAAAATGAGATTTGAGGTTAGGAATAATGTCACTCTTGGAGTCCTTATAACTCAATTAGAAATTTTCATGTGTTAAAAAGAATATGAATTGCCCTTGGTGAGATCAAACTTCAAGAAAACAAAAGATATATATATAAATCTAAATAAAATTTCTTGATGTGGAAATGTTGAATGGATTCAAAAAGTTATTGAACTATATTAACTATGATAGGGAAATAAAGATACCATGATCGAAGAATGTTTATGGGAAAAGGTATCTTGAATCTAAATCTCCTTATATCGTAATATTTCTTGCTTGACATCACATCAGATTCACTTGTGTAGAAAGGTTAAAATTTAAGCATTAAATAAACATTTGAGAAGCATAACCTTAACTTAATAACAAGAGAATTAGGAAATTTGTAAGAAATTTAAAATATGGCAAATAATTATGTAAGTTATGGGGATTTTTGTAAGGGATAAAGAGCCACTTAAATGGTCGAACTGTAAGTTGAATGTGAAATGAATTTAAGAATATGTAGGTGGAAAAAGAATAAAATTATCCTTACATAATAATGTTCTTGGAATGTTAATCGTAACTAAGATGTAATCATGGTAATGATGTGTTTTGGTTTGCAATCCTTGGGTCCCTTTTCTTGTGGTTTGGTCATTGCTAGCATTCATTCATTAGGGAAAGTGTGGCATCGACATGTATATGGTGTTGTTATGTATCTATGTGATTTGATGAATTATGTAAGTGTCTTATGCATTGTTGAGTTTCTCTACTTAGAGCCCTTGTGGTGTTGTGTAGTGAGAAATGTAAGTAAAAAAAAATTATTTGGGTATTTTTACTATTGTATTTGTGTTTGTAAAATGTGGGTGTTACATTTTGTATCGAACAGAGGTTCATGCTTTGTCAAACCTTTGGGATGGATTGGAGTTGTGATGATTTTTGCATGGTAGTGGTAGTGGATATTGGAAGAGTAATGTGATATATGTTGTTATGTGACCAATGTCGTAATTTTGATATTGTGAATGCACATGTTGTGCATGTCACTTAGTGCGTATTTGTTATCTTGTTGATGTGCTTTTGATGAGAGTATTCACTCTCCTTTCATGGATTCAATGAGGAATTTGTGTGTGATGTACCACCTTGTTGTGCTAAAAGAATGTTATTATGGATTGCGGAGTGTGGAGAATTTTGACATTATGTGATATGAATGTGTATTGATGTATTGCATGACAAAATTGGTGTAAAGTTAATTGGATTGTATCATGATGTGGGCACCATGTTGTGATGAATTGTGTGTGTCACCATGTTGTAATTACAATTGACTATATGTTGTAATGTTAGACATTGTGTTCCTCATACATATAATATGTGTAATATGTGATGGTTCATGTCATGATTTAGGGGCATATGGTGATCGCATGATCCCTATTATATAGTTCCTGCAATTTGGGTGAAGTATGTGCTAACGTGATGATTGTGATGTACCCTGTAAAGATACCATGTGTAGATGCTATGGTTAATGTGTGTGAGATGATATTGTGTTAGTGATGTAGTTTTGTGTTATGTTGTGAACCTTACACTAATCGAACCTAAGGGAAATCGGTAAAGGTGTATGTTTGGAGTGAGGAAATGTGTATCATTGACCAGTCAATCAAGCCAAGTACGAGATAGGAAGTGGAGTCTTACATAGGCTTAAAAACCACTTTTCTTCATTGGGTATGTATGGCACTTTCTCAATGAATGTCATGAATATTGTCTTTTTCGGACACCTTAGGCTTAGTAGATGGTGACTTATACTCCTTTCTCTCTCCCTATATGGTTATCATATAGATTCAACCTAAGTGTAGTTATGACTATGTTGAGCCTTGTAGAAGCGGTGGAGGGATGATTCAGATAGAGATGATGATAGTTGTATTATTTGATATGTTATTTTATGAGCTGAGGCTTGATGTACAAGTGTTAGCAACTTGTTGAGTACCCATCTAGTAGCCCTATAAGGCCACATAGTTATTGTGATGTGCTACTTCTCTATATGTATTTTATTCATAAATTGAACATTTTCTTTTTCTTTCTAGAACCAATAGTTTTCTTGATTGATGTGTTCTTATATTTTTGGGAATTTTATTTGGTTGTTTCACTAACATGAAAATTTTCACTAACTATGGCTATTTGGCTATTTTTTTTACTTAGTTTTATATTTTCTTTTCATGTTTAAAGGTTTTATAGCCTAGCCCAAGGCTTGGGATTTTTTCCACTTGGCGTTTGAAATGGATTGTTATGTTGGTTCTAATGACATAATGTGGGAAATATGGTCATGGGAATAGGGTACGCCCCAAGAGCTACAAATAACTAGTGGGTTATTGAACCATGAGTTATTATGTCACTTGGGTTAGAGGTTTTTTGATCTTATGTGCCCAAGGCCATAGGGTGACTAACCTCTTTTGAGGAGAGAAAAGGAAAATTTATCTTTATTTTATTGTTTGGAAGTTATATGGATTTTTTTGTGATACTTTGAGGGAGGCATAAGACACTTGAGGGAGGCATAAGAGACTTGAGGGAGACATAAGATACTTGAGGGAGGCATACCAGACTTGAGGGAGATATAAGAGACTTGAGGGAGGCATAAGAGACTTGTGTGTGTGTGATTAGTGCACTTGGAGTTTAAATTTTTTATGTAGTTGTTGGTGATGCTTTGGGAGGTATATGGAGTTGTTTTGGGATGTTTTGGGAGGTGTATGGTGTTGGTGTTATGATTTATGTGTACAATTGTGAGTCCAGTTGTGTTGTTTTTGTGTTAAGGATTGATGCTCCTCATTGTTTGTATGATGTTGTTTCCATCTTGACACTATGTAGCTACAGTAATTATTTTGAGTTGCATGAAATCCCTGTATGTGTACATGTTGGGAATTCTAGGTTGTTGTAGTCTTCTTATGTTATGAGTACCTTTGTGTTTGGGGCATGTGTAATAAGTATTGTGTTGTGAGGGCTATGTATGTTCTTCTATGGTTCGGTTGAGTTCTTGTGATGTGATATAGTGGTGAAAGTGCATATCATGATGCCTTATGAACCATTAGTGTTGTGTTTGGCCTTGTGTGGTATTGTGATGTCAGCTTTTGTTGGGCACCCACAAAAATGAATAAACTGAAATCTTAAAACAATGAAATATTAAGAGCTTGAGACTAATAAATACTGTTAAGGGAAAAGATTTATAAGGTAATAATGCAATGGGACTAATAAATATTGTTAAGGGAAAAGAGTAATAAGGTAATAATGCAAATGGAAAACTACCAATCTTCACAGAACATTAAGAAATCGTCAAGACTTGCCTTAAATCTTGTGATAGCATTATACCAACAATTTGATTTGTAAAACATCATGTGTCATTTTTGAATTTCTTGCCTAGGTATCCTTTGAGCTTCGGTATTGTGTCACATTGGGGACA
Organism: Taxus wallichiana var. yunnanensis; assembly: GCA_018340775.1. Taxonomy (NCBI): domain Eukaryota; kingdom Viridiplantae; phylum Streptophyta; class Pinopsida; order Cupressales; family Taxaceae; genus Taxus; species Taxus wallichiana. The sequence continues at coordinate 119,141,884 of CM031241.1, read as the reverse complement.
ATGCTATTATAAAGGGAGGGAAATGTAGTGCCCTTCTCAAAACAAAATCAAAATTAAAAAAAAAGATGAAGGCATGTCACGGGGTATGGGGTCCTAAGTTTTTCAAAGAAATTTAATAATAGGGGGTTGTGTGTGGCAGTCTCCATCAGTTGTACCAAGGAGAATTGTACAAGTCCTAATCATGCTAAAACTTAGTCAACCTTGAAAACTTACTAGAAATTGGAAAGTTCAGGTGTGTTGGTAGACATTTATGCAAATGTGGATGGGCAACTGTAAGATGGTGATGGGATAAGATTTTGGGAACTTAGTTCAAAAGATATGGGTTTCTTCATGCAACATTCTCACTGTTCCACCTATGCTATAAACAGGTCTCCAACCAGATCAGTTTATTTTTTCCCACGTACTCCAAGCCTATGTGAGAATGCAAGCTCTGAAAAGGGCATGGATGTTTGTCAAAGAATAAAGATGGAGGGAATTTTTCAGATGTTGTAGGTTCAAATGCTTTGGTAGATGTGTATGTAAATTATGGAAGAATGATGAGATATGGGAACTATTGATATAATGTCTTTAAGGACGTGTTTTTAGGCAACTTGATTGTAGGATATTAACAAACTGGATTCATTGAAAAGGATAAGACAATTTTAAGAAAATGCGGAAATTACGTGTTGATGTAAAGAAATTATTGAGCTCTGCTACTAAGAAGCTACCCTCTTCACTAAAAATGTAAGACAAAATTAAAAGACCATCATTACTATAAATCTAGAAGTTCAGAAGTTATTTTGATATTATATTGTTTGAAGTCTTTGGTATCAATGGAGCTCAATTTTGAAGCGAACTTCATGAAGGATAATGAGCCTATGAGTCCCCTTGGAAATTTTTTCAAGACTTCCTTGTTTACGATATACGAAACAAGAAAATTTGAGATGAAGAATCCTTTGGATGTGTACAGTGCCAAGAAATCCATTAAGGATGTAATGTTACCATACAATCCCCAATTTTGTTGTTTAATGACTGAGGATAGGAATGGAGGGTTGAGTTGGGAAATTATTGAAGTAAACATGGACGATCATGTAATTGTTGTAGAGTTCCCCTCTGGATAGAATGAATTTGACAAATTTTTGAATGATTATATCTGTAATATACACCTCACTCCTCCTCAGAAATTTTGGCCTCTTTGGGAGTTCCACGTTCTGAACTCCAATACTAGCAACACAAGGGCCACACTAATTATAAACATGGATCATTCCATAGGAGACAATATTTCCCTCATGGATTTTTTGTTCAGCTCTATCAGAAGAGTAGATAATCCAAATCTTTGCTTTACCTTTCCTTCTTCCAAATCTCTTCCTAGGAAAACAAATAGTTCATATTGTTCACTCAATTTCATTGAGTTTTTCTATGGGATATTGCATAGGTTGTTTATTCTGGTGCTTGTAATGTGCTACACTATTTCTGATTTCATTATCGGTTTGTTGAGGATGAGATGGGTTGAGGATATCAAGATACCTATTTGGGGGCATCCAAGTATTGACATGTTTCCTAAATTCATGTCCTCTGTCATCTTCCCCATTGAAGAAATTAGAAAAAATAAAGAATAGTGTTCGAGGAACGATAAATGTTTTGGTGATGGGGATAATATTATGTGGTTTGCAGCAATACTTGAAGAATTTACTTTCTCACGAGGATAATACTTTAACTCCTAATGAGCTAAAAGAAAAAGACATGAATTGAAGAATAACAAGCCTTATTACAATGGACACTAGAGAAATGTACAGACTTAAGAGCATAGAATAAATGTTGAAACCTAACAATGGAGAGATTGTGGATGCATGAAAATTTTATGGCAGAATATAAGGGAGATTTGGAGGTTTGCGGAATGTTGGCGAACCCTCTTGGAACAATCTTGCATTACGGACATCATTATTTTCAAGCATGTTCTCCTTACCCGTATATTTTATAAATTTTTTATGATTGGTTCTTCATTTGCAATATAATAGAAATATTAAAATATTAGTTACTTAAACAATTGAATATTTTAATGAGACAACTAGTGCAATGAATAAAACAACACCTTTTGATTTTTCTACCAACATATAATTTGACCCTCAATCGTGTTGCAGCCACAACCTCATACATTGTTAAACATAGGGAGTAAAAACTTGGTGCTCGTGTCCATTGGTTTTGGCAAGAGATAGATGAGTTAAATGAAACAAGAAAGATATTGATGTTGATATAATGGATTATTGATGACTTTATTTTACGATGCATGGTTATACTATGGATGTTGTTTGGACATGTGATATTTGGATATTGTGAGTAGACCTAGAAATGGAAATTATTTGATGATGATATAGTTGTTGAGTAAAATTACAAATGATCTTGTTGGTTGCTTGGATGTTGTTGTGATCCATATATCTAGATGATTTTGGAATTTTATTTATATTATTTTGGATGTTCTGATATGGCCACGAGGCCGAAGGAGGTATTTGTGTTTTGTAGGTTAAAATATCACAACAAACATCGGGGGATTGGAGACCAACCACATTGGAATTCTAGATGAATTCAACAAGGTCACCATGGCAAATTAGTATTTGTTTGTGCGTGTTTGTGTGTGTTAGGGATTCCCATGGGGGGATCACCTTTAAATGTGACCAAGGGGTTATGTGTATTTATTTATTGGTTCCTTTGTTTATGTTTGCATGTGTTTATTTTGTGGTGCATTGACCCTTTCATTATTCATTAAATGGTGTGTAATATTGTGAGTAATCATGTTGTTAAGTTAATTAATTAAAATATGTCATAAGAAAGTAATTAATAGAGTTGTTGGCCTTGAATTAAAGTGTTGTAAGAGATGTGTAAGTGATGTGTAAGTTAACTTTTGAGTGTGAAACACTCCACCTTCTTGGAAATTCAAAATTTGTCCTTGGAGGCTGATTTTGGAGGCTTGTGGGACAAGTTAAACTTGTCCCATACCTCTTAAATTTATTTACCAACCATACCTATGGTTGGAGTTGAAATTAGACTTTTATAATGCTTTTTGAGAAGGAAAATTGTAGGTTTTAATTGCACTTTTCTTACATGATTTAATTTCAGTCCTTTGGGGTGTGGGTTGGATTTGAGTATGTAAGTAAATTGTCATATTATTCACCCACCTATTTATTATGCATTGGAGAATGAAGTTGACTTTTGGGTTGGGGTTGAGGATGTGTGATGTGGCATCCTACATGGATCCACCTCATCCTCTTCCCTTCCCTCTTCTATAAAATTTGAATTCCTTGCCTTGTTTTGGGGTTGCTTCAACTTTGGAGACTTCATTCTTGGGTGAATTCCTTGTTGTTTTGGGAGCTCTTGCTTTTGGAGAAGTTTGAAGATTGTTGCATGCTTGTTGTTTGGTGATTTTTGGATTGTTTTCTTGGAAACAACTATTGTTTGGAACTTGGAAACTCCATCATGGAGAGGTAAGAGCTTGGCTCTTGAAATGCTCTTCTTTTATGAATGTAAATGTTAATGTGTGAATGTTTTGGCATGTTTGTGGGTTGTTGGGTAGATGGCCTAGGAATGGTGTAGGAGAAGACTATGGGGTTTATTTTGTGGGAGGCAACAAGTGTGTTTTAGGGAGGTATAAGGGTGGAGGGAGTTGGGATTTGGGTTCCACCTTACAAAAAAATAGCTTGCATTTATTTACTCATTATGGGGTGCCATAAGAGGTTGGGGAGGCATAAGGAAATGTGAGGAATAAGGGGTACTTGGGGAGGCATAAGGAATGTCGGGTTTTGATATACTATATTTTGGTGGTTTGTAATTCAGGTGGTGATACCCATTTCCCCTTTTGGGAGGCATAAGAAGCATCCCCATAGTTTCTTGCTCCTTTGGCTTGCTTGATGATGAAGCCTCAGTAATGTTTGTCATGCTTTAATGTAGTTGTAAACTACATTCTATTTTTTGGACTATGTTTTTATTGTGAAAATGTTGCTTGTGTGTTTGTGGAAGCCTGTTGTTGCCATGAGTTGGATCACATCTTTTATTGCATTATGGTTGGGGCTCGGGGCCAATGAAGAAGGATGGATTCTCCTCTTCATTGGATGTCTTGGTTGGGTGGAGAGCGTTGCCTTTCCCTACTCTTGTTGTGATCACAATTTGGAAGAATGAGAAATATGCATGTTGTTGTTCTAGAGCTGAGAAAAGATAGTTTGATAGTCCCTTGTGAAATGAAATCTTATTGTAACCTTTCCCACTTGAAGTGGATGAACTTGTATATGTTTTGTAATGGAAAGATGTTGTATTGGTTATGAAAGTGTAAATTGAAATGTGAAAGAGACATACTCTGTTCTGTTCTTTTGAAAGCAAGAAATTGTGTCTGTATGATGAAATTGAGGAATGAAAGAAGGAAGTTGTAAAGTTGTCTTTTGAAATCAATAAAGGATTGCATAACCTTCCTCAAATTGCATCATTGTATTGAATTTAATCATCTAAATGTGAGTTGTAATCTCTGTTTGAAAGAAAGAAATGTGTATGAAGGAAGTGTAATACTCTATCTTTTGAAATATGTGAAAATTGGAAATCAGAGATGTATTTTAGCTTTTGAATAGTTGAATTGAATCAACTAAATGTATTAGATTAGAATTGGAATGAATTCTAATACTTGGAAGATGAAAATGGCAAATAGATCCTTTAAAATTTGATCTTTGTTTTGTATTTTCAAATTGGAAAATACTTTATCCAAAAATGCACAGTTCGAACCTGCAACAATGAAATAAAAAATTAAATGATTAAATTGAAGTAGTATGCCCTAAATGAATCCAATTGGACAAAAATACTTAAGGAACTTCTTAGAAAACTTAGCAAAAATGGGCTCAACCCTCTTACAGTCGTTTTGTTGTCAAGAGATGTAAATTTTCAAATTGCAAATCAATCAAAAAAATTGAATCTTGAAATCCTTCTTAAATCCATCTAAGAACAATTCTCCATGTCTATTTGACATGTTGAGAGAGGAAGAAGATCAAATTGAACAAATCTTATAAGTTAAAATTTACCAGTTTGCACTGTAAAAGCTAAAGATCATTTTCTTGAAATTGACTCCTTAAACTTTATCAAAATCAAAATTTAATGATTCTTGAGTAAAGAGGACATTGAGAGATTTCCAGAAAGTCCTCATTTTCCCAAAACCAAGCTCTCTATCAAAAGTTATGGCCTTTTGAAGTTTTTTCATTTGGCGTCAAAAAAAAATTCTAACTATAAAAAAAAAATTTGGGAAAAATTTCCTTGGTGGACCCATGGGCCCAAATTTTCCCTTAGCACTTTGGAAAATTTTTGGGAAATTTTTCCTAATTTTCCCCTAGCCCCCCATGACCAATCAGAGGCTTCCACGTGGCACCACGAGGCATTGGCGGAGGGGGATCCTTTTTAACTTAGCGCTTTGAAAAAAAAATTTTTGGAAAATTTTCTAAATTTTCCCCATGCTACCCAATCAGGGGCCCGTGGCACCAATCGGCAATGGCGAGCTGCCACGTGGCATCGCGAGGCATCGGCGGAGGGGTCGGAGGCCTTTTGGAGGAGGGTTTTTTCGCTTTTGCATTTTGAAAAAAAAATTGGGAAAATTTTCTAAATTTTCCCCGCCCCCACAGCCAATCAGGAGCTGCCATGTGGCATCACGAGGTGTCGGGGAGGCAGTGCGAGTGAATTTTACCCTTTTCACCCTTTGGGGCATTAAAACTCTTTTATCCCCACCGCCCCACTTTCCCCATTTGGCTTAGGAGGTGCCACGTGTCCCTTGCGGACTTGCGGACTCATGGGAGCGTGGGTGCAAAGGTGGCTTTTCACCCACGCGGGAAATTTCCAAAATGTCTCCCACGGCCCCCGACCCGACTCCTCCTCTAGGAAAAATTTCTCCCCATCCCTGAGACCCCCCTCCCATGGGAAATATTTCTCCCCATGGCCCATGACCTGGACCCACCCTCCCCCTGGAAAATTTTCTCCCTTGGGCCCAGAGCCCGCTCTTGGGGAAAATTTTCACCCCAAGGCCCACCGACCCATAACTTGAGAAATATGAGGAGTTAGGAGGACTTCTTTATATCAATGGAAAGGTGAGGAAATTTCCTATCCAATGGGAATGATTTAGGGAAATTTTGAATGCATTAATTTTGAGAAAAATCAAGTTGAATCTTTAAATCCTATTAGAGAGTGGGTATGGTGAGGAATTACCCTCTGAACCTAATTGAACTTTCTAACCCTAAATTTTGGACCTTGTGACCTCTAATAATTGTTAATAAAAGAAAATTATATTCTAGTGGATTAGAATTGATCTAGAACTTGTTAGTGACAATTGTTGTCTTGTAACCTAGTTGTAGACTCTTTTAAACAAAAAAAAATTATTCCATAATTTTCCTAACTAATCCTAGGTTGTTCTTGGGTCTCAAGTGGGTTGTTTTAGCGGGCATCACACTTGGTATCAGAGTAGTGGTTCAAAATCTTGGGCCATTGGGCACACTAGAAAACTTGAGACATGAACCTTAAACCTAGCACACTTTTAAATCTAGAAAACAACTTAGTTTAGAAATTTTCATATTTTAGTAAACATGGAAACTAATAAAACTTAGAAAGATGAACTAACTCTCACCTTGGTTTGTGCAGGAGGCATAGATGGGATGAGGGGTCTTTTCACATAGACCTAGACTTACCACCACTAGATCATGCTGTAGTAGCCATCCTACCCCATAGATTTTGTAGACTCTTTAGGATGTTAATGCCGCTCTACGTGGAGGATCAGTAGGAGGACATGCAACCAGACATGATAGAGTCACTTCCATTGAGGGTCATGTATCTCCTCGACCCAGCGAGGAGCATGGAGGAGAGAACTTCCATGCAGAGTCAGCCAGAGAGAGTCACCACAGAGGGGATAGGGTGACCAGTTTTAGGACATAGAGAGAGGTCTCGAGCCCTAGGCTTAGGGATGAGCATACAGAGAGGCCTAGAGGCCATCAGACCACAGTTGCAGATCACATCAGGGAGATCCTGAAGCTTTGGCCATCACATTATTCTAGTGACATAGGTGGATTTCAGGTAGAGGCCTGGTTGGTGAGCTTGAGTGGATGCTTCAAGCTCTGTCCTTGTTCTAGCAACACGAAATCTCATGTTGTGATCCATCTACTGAGGGATGGAGCTGGTGTCTAGTGGCGGACAGAGGAGCAGAAGCTCCATGTTGATTATGAGATAGTTACCTAGGAGCTCTTTGAGGAGCATTTCGGAGTAGATATTTGTCACGAGGTTCATACAATAACGGATAGATGAGTTTCATGACCTCCGACAGGCATCTCTTACAGTGGTTGAGTATGAGAGTAGATTTCTGATCTACTCCAAGTATGTTGATTACATGCAGGATGAGTAGGTGTGATCCATAGGTTCATCCAGGGCCTGAATCTAGACATTGGAGGTGCAGTGTGGATCCATTGTCCATAGACATTAGCTGAGGCCATCGAGAAGGCCTATATAGTAGAGGAGACTCGGGAAAGACCCAACAGGCTAGAGACCGAGTCCGAGCCATATACAGTAGATGTAGGACAACAACAGATCGAGGGGGTCAGTACCTCTTCCTCATGGTGGACAAGGTTCAACACAGTCATCTTTTAGACCACAAGCAGCAGCATAGCAGTCCCACCCACCTTATAGACCTCCACAGAGGTTTGATGCACAAGAGAGGTCGGAGTATGGGGCCTCCTCCTAGGGGTCCCATCAGGACACAGGGTGCCCAGAGAGCTCACTCAGCAAGAGCTCACCAGCAGAGACCTCAGCAGACCATAGCCGGATCATCAGGATCCACACCACAGACCTCTAGAGTACCGGCCGGACTGCTACACAAGGGAGAGGATCAGGTGGTTGTTTTTGGTTGTGGTGTTATTGGACATTTTTGGAGAGACTACCCACAAACCCTAATAACAAGGGTAAGACACATAGATCTCAGAGCCTACTATTGGTGATATGGGGCGCAGTCATAGGATGTATGCAGCGGTTGAGAACCACCAGGAAGAGCATCAAAGTATAGTTATTGAGACTACAGGTAACATTGGTGGTATTCCTACCTCCATTTTGTTTGATTTTGGTTCTTCTGATTCTTTTATTGCACCATCTTTAGTAGAGAGATGCAGGTGGTGGTAGTTAGGTTAGGGGGTCATAGTTGGGATGTTGAGATGGCTTCTGGAGCCAAGATCTCTGTAGACTCCTTAGTTAAGGAGTGTGTGTGGATTTGGGACCTTTCACCACTACCTCGGATCTTCGTATCCTTCCTTTGGGCTCTTATGGAGTCATCTTGGGTATGGATTGGTTATCTACACACAGGGCCAGATGGATTGTTACCACAAGATTATATCTTGTGTAGATGATCTAGGAGTTGAGTTGGTGATTTTGGGGTTAGAGACCCATTTCTATTCACACCATCTCTTGCTATGTAGCTTAAGCGTGTGTGTGATGGGGGGTTGTCAGATGTATGTTGTTACAATCAGTGATAGATCAGAGGATGGGTCTAGTGGACCATCGCTAGATGATCATCCCATTTTGAGAGAGTTTGTAGATGTCTTTCTAGGGGAGCTACCGGGTTACCACCCCCACGTGAGATTGATTTTCATATAGATCTAGTTCCAGGAGCAGAGCCTATCTCACGAGCACCTTATCGGATGACCACCCCAGAGCTCTATGAGCTCAAGTTGTAGCTTGAGGGCCTTTTAGAGAAAGGCCTTATCCATCCTAGTGTATCCCCTTGGGGTGCACCGGTGATTTTTGTAAAGAAGAAGGATGGATCCTTGTGGTTGTGTATTGATTACCACGCTAGCTGAATAAGGTAACGATCAAGAATCGTTATCCCCTTCCATGCATTGATGATTTGTTTGATCAGATGAAGGGAGCCACAACTTTCTCTAAGATAGACCTTAAGTCAGGCTACCATCAATTGAGGATTTTGGAGGTGGACATTCATAAGACCACCTTCCATATGAGATATGGCCACTATGAGTTCACAGTGGTACCTTTTGGTTTGACTAATGCCCCCACAGTGTTTATGAGTTTGATGAATGGGGTATTTAGGACCTTCTTAGATCACTTCGTGCTCATCTTCCTTGATGACATTTTGATTTACTCACGTACGTGCGTGAGGAGCACGAGGGGCACCTTTGCTAGGTTCTTCAGTGTCTTTGGGAGTAGCAACTTTACAGGGAACTTGGAGAAGTGTGCATTCTTTCAAATGGAGGTGTAGTATTTGGGTCATATCATTTCTAGGGAAGGTATCACCATCGATCCTTCCAAGATTAGAGCTATTATGGATTGGCCAACACCCACTACTATGACTAAGGTGCGCAACTTCATGGGATTAGCAAGTTACTACAGGAGATTTGTTCAAGACTTCTCTCGGATTACGCACCCCATCACTTCCCTTCAGAGGAAAGGGAAGAAGTTTGTTTGGTCGGAAACAGGTGTGAGTAGGCCTTCAAGTACACTAAAGGAATGTCTCACTACAACACCTATTCTTGCATTTCGGATCCACAGGGGTGAGTTTTTCATTTGCATGGATGCTTCTTTAGCAGGGCTTGGAGGTGTGTTGATGCAGGAGGGTAGAGTAGTGGCTTTTGAATCTCACAAACTCAAATATTATGAGCTTAATTATCCAACTCATGATCTTGAGCTTGCGGTAGTTGTGCATGCTTTGGTTTGATGGAGGCACTTTCTTCTTGGTCAAAGATTCACACTCAGGATAGATCACTTGAGTCTTCACCACCTCTTCACGTAGCCCAATCTCAATGCTCATCAGCGGCATTGGATGGAGTTGCTTTGTGAGTATGATATGGAGATAGAGCATGTGAAGGAAGGAGAATGTGGTGGTAGACACTCTCAGATGGAGACATGTGGCTATGGCCACCTCAGTGAGCACATAGATTTGTAGAGTAGGATTCTTCAGCAGCTTCCTCTTGACAACTTCTACATTGCAGTTCGAGCAGAGATCGAGTCTCAGAGACCCCTCGAGGGAAGTTTGATGGTTTTTCACTTAGAGGAAGATGGCCTTCTCAGGCACAGAGGCTGGATTTATGTTCCCAGAGATGGAGGCTTGAGGCAGGACATCTTGGTAGAGGCACATCATGCACCCTATTCAGCCCATCCCGGGGTGAAGAAGATGCACGCCACCTTGAGATAGTTGTATCATTGGAGAGGACTTCATAGAGACGTGGCCCAGTTCATGTCATGATGTTTAGAGTGCTAGAAAGTAAAGGCCAAGCATCAGCATCCAGTTGGCCTTCTCTTTCCTCATGCTATACTTGGAGTGGAAATGGGACACCATTTCCATGGACTTCATTGTTGGGCTACCGATGTCGAGATATCACCACGACACCATCATGGTCACGGTTGATAAATTGAAAAAAGTGGCTCACTTTTCTCTGGTGAAGACCACTTATATAGCTAGTGTAGTGGCACGGGTATATTTGATGAGATTGTCAGGTTGCACGGATTCTGTGGAAGATTATTTGTGACCGCGATCCTTTGTATACTTCCCATTTTTGGACTACCATGCAACATGCCCTCGGGATGAAGATCAATTTCAGCACAACATATCACCCCGAGATAGATGGATAGACGAGCGGGTGAATCAGATTTTAGAGGACATGCTCAGGATGTATGTGATGGATCAGCAGTCTAGATGGGAGGAGTACCTTGTACTTGGTGGAGTTTTCCTACAATAATAGTTTTCAGAGTTCTATAGGCATGGCTCCTTTTCAGGCTTTGTATGGTAGAGAGTGCAGGACACCTCTTAGCTGGGACAGGTTAGAGGACAAGGTTTCTCTTGGACCAGCTTTGTTGTAGGACATGGAGCAGCAGGTGGTTTTGATCGACAGAGACTGAGGGCACATGACATGGAGAAAAGAAGTATGCAGATCATAGCATAGGACCGACCATAGTTTTGATGTGGGCATGAAGGTGTTCCTTCGTGTCAGGCCACATAAGAGCCCTATCCATTATGGAAAAGGTTCTAAGTTAGCTCCTAGATTCATGGGTCCTTTTGAGATCTTGGAGCATATCGGCCCTTTGGCCTACCATCTAGCATTGCCACCTAGCTTGTCTCATGTACATGATGTGTTTCATGTTTCAGTTCTTAGGAGATATGTTGCAGATCCTTCTCATGTGTTAGATTGGACATCATTGCAGGTGCAGGATCAGGGGTAGGTGATGGTGGAGCCCATTCACATCCTAGATCGCAGGACCCTGGGCCTTTGAGGGAGAGGTTGATCAAGTCCGGGTGTAGTGGGACAAATATGATGAGACTACAGCTACATGGGAGGATGCTACTTTTCTACGAGTTCAGTTTCCACATTTGTTCCAGTGACTTCCAGGAGGAAGTCGAGTCTAAGGGGAGGGGATGTAGTGCCCACTTCCCTTTGACACCTTTTTTATACTAATCATGATACTGCTGATTATATTATGGACATGATTATGGACTTTATTATAGTATGATGTTAGATGTTAGATCATGGATTATTGTTGACTTGATTCAGTTATGATGCATGATGATTATTAGAGACATTTTGGATATTGATGTTGATATACTATTTGACATGGTTATATTATGGATGTTGTTCGGACATGTGATATTTGGATATTGTGAGTAGACCTAGAAATGGAAATTATTTGATGATGATATAGTTGTTGAGTAAAATTACAAATGATCTTGTTGATTGCTTGGATGTTGTTGTGATTCATATATCTAGATGATTTTGGAATTTATTTATATTATTTTGGATGTTCTGATATGGCCACGAGGCCGAAGGAGGTATTTGTGTTTTGTAGGTTAAAATATCACAACAAACATCGGGGATTGGAGACCAACCACATTGGAATTCTAGATGAATTCAACAAGGTCACCATGGCAAACTAGTATTTGTTTGTGTGTGTTGTTTGTGTGTGTTAGGGATTCCCATGGGGGATCACCTTTAAATGTGACCAAGGGGTTATGTGTATTTATTTATTGGTTCCTTTGTTTATGTTTGCATGTGTTTATTTTGTGGTGCATTTTACCCTTTCATTATTCATTAAATGGTGTGTAATATTGTGAGTAATCATGTTGTTAAGTTAATTAATTAAAATATGTCATAAGAAAGTAATTAATAGAGTTTTTGGCCTTGAATTAAAGTGTTGTAAGAGATGTGTAAGTGATGTGTAAGTTAACTTTTGAGTGTGAAACACTCCACCTTCTTGGAAATTCAAATTTGTCCTTGGAGGCTGATTTTGGAGGCTTGTGGGACAAGTTAAACTTGTCCCATACCTCTTAAATTTATTTACCAACCATACCTATGGTTGGAGAGTTGAAATTAGACTTTTATAATGCTTTTTGAGAAGGCAAATTGTAGGTTTTAATTGCACTTTTCTTACATGATTTAATTTCAGTCCTTTGGGGTGTGGGTTGGATTTGAGTATGTAAGTAAACTATCATATTATTCACCCACCTATTTATTATGCATTGGAGAATGAAGTTGACTTTTGGGTTGGGGTTGAGGATGTGTGATGTGGCATCCTACATGGATCCACCTCATCCTCTTCCCTTCCCTCTTCTATAAAATTTGAATTCCTTGCCTTGTTTTGGGTTGCTTCAACTTTGGAGACTTCATTCTTGGGTGAATTCCTTGTTGTTTTGGGAGCTCTTGCTTTTGGAGAAGTTGAAGATTGTTGCATGCTTGTTGTTTGGTGGATTTTTTGGATTGTTTTCTTGGAAAAAGCTTGCTTGTTTTGGAACTTGGAAACTCCATCATGGAGAGGTAAGAGCTTGGCTCTTGAAATGCTCTTCTTTTATGAATGTAAATGTTAATGTGTGAATGTTTTGGCATGTTTGTGGGTTGTTGGGTAGATGGCCTAGGAATGGTGTAGGAGAAGACTATGGGGTTTATTTTGTGGGAGGCACAAGTGTGTTTTAGGGAGGTATAAGGGTGGAGGGAGTTGGGATTTGGGTTCCACCTTACAAAGAAATAGCTTGCATTTCTTTACTCGTTATGGGGTGCCATAAGAGGTTGGGGAGGCATAAGGAAATGTGAGGAATAAGGGGTACTTGGGGAGGCATAAGGAATGTCAGGGTTTTGATATACTATATTTTGGTGGTTTGTAATTCAGGTGGTGATACCCATTTCCCCTTTTGGGAGGCATAAGAAGCATCCCCCATAGTTTCTTGCTCCTTTGGCTTGCTTGATGAAGCCTCGTAATGTTTTCATGCTTTAATGTAGTTGTAAACTACATTCTGTTTTTGGAATATTTTTTATTGTGAAAATGTTGCTTGTGTGTTTGTGGAAGCCTGTTGTTGCCATGAGTTGGATCACATCTTTTATTGCATTGTGGTTGGGGCTCGGGCCAATGAAGAAGGATGGCTTCTCCTCTTCATTGGATGTCTTGGTTGGGTGGAGAGCGTTGCCTTTCCCCTACTCTTGTTGTGATCACAATTTGGAAGAATGAGAAATATGCATGTTGTTGTTCTGGAGCTGAGAAAAGATAGTTTGACAGTCCCTTGTGAAATGAAATCTTATTGTAACCTTTCCCACTTGAAGTGGATGAACTTGTATATGTTTTGTAATGGAAATATGTTGTATTGGTTATGAAAGTGTAAATTGAAATGTGAAAGAGACATACTCTTGTTTTGTTCTTTTGAAAGCAAGAAATTGTGTCCTATATGATGAAATTGAGGAATGAAAGAAGGAAGTTGTAAATTTGTCTTTTGAATCAATAAAGGATTGCATAACCTTCCTCAAATTGCATCATTGTATTGAATTTAATCATCTAAATGTGAGTTGTAATCTCTGTTTGAAAGAAAGAAATGCATATGAAGGAAGTGTAATACTTTGTCTTTTGAAATATGTGAAAATTGGAAATCAGAGATGTATTTTAGCTTTTGAATAGTTGAATTGAATCAAACTAAATGTATTAGATTAGAATTGGAATGAATTCTAATACTTGGAAGATGAAAATGGTGAATAGATCCTTTAAAATTTGATCTTTGTTTTGTATTTTCAAACTAGCAAATACTTTATCCAAAAAATGCACAATTCGAACCTGCAACAATGAAATAACAAACTAAATGATTAAATTGAAGTAGTATGCCCTAAACGAATCCAATTGGACAAAAATACTTAAGGAACTTCTTAGAAAACTTAGCAAAAATGGCTCAACCCTCTTACAGTCATTTTGTTGTCAAGAGATGTAAATTTTCAAATTGCAAATCAATCAGACAAATTGAATCTTGAAATCCTTCTTAAATCCATCTAAGAACAATTCTCCATGTCTATTTGACATGTTGAGAGAGGAAGAAGATCAAATTGAACAAATCTTATAAGTTAAAATTTACCAGTTTACACTGTAAAAGCTTACAGATCATTTTCTTGAAATTGAACTCCTTAAAATTTATCAAAATTAAAATTTAATGATTCCTAAGTAAAGAGGACATCGAGAGATTTCCAGAAAGTCCTCATTTTCCCAAAACATATCTCTATCAAAATTTATGGCCTTTTTTTTTTTTCTTCATTTGGCATCAAAAAAATAAGTCTAGTCGAAAAAAAAAAAAATTGGAAAAAAATTAAATAAAAACTTTCCTTCATGGACCATGAGGCGGGCCCAATTTTCCCTTAGTGCTTTAGAAAATTTTTGGGAAAATTTTCCTAATTTTCCCCACCACCTCGCCACCTACACGCCAATCGAGAGGCTGCCACATGGCACCATGAGAGCATTGGCGGAGGCGGATCCTTTTAAAACTTAGCGCTTGAAAAAAATTTTTGGGAAATTTTTTCCTAATTTTCTCCAACGGCCCCAATCGATCGGCTACCATGTGGCATTACAAGGCATCGGGAGAGAGGGTTTCTTTCTACCTTTTGCATTTTTGGAAATTTTTGGGAAAATTTTCTAAATTTCCCTGCCCCCCACCCAGCCAATTAGGAGCTGCCACGTGGCATTACGAGGCATTCGGCGGAGGCGCGGGTGAATTTACCCTTTTCGCCCTTCAGGGCGTTAAAAATATTTTATCCCCGCCACCTAACTTTCACTACATTGGCTTAGGAGGTGCCACATGTCCCTTGTGGACTTGCGGACTCGCGAGAGCGCGGGTGCAAAGGTGGCTTTTTCACCCCACGTGGAAAATTTCTAAAATGTCTCCCACGGCCTTGCCGACCCGATTCCTTCTCCGGAAAAATTTCTCCCCATGGCCAGCAAACCCGCCCATGGGGAAATATTTCTCACCATGGCCCCGAGATCCGCCTGGGGGAAATATTTCTCCCTGCAGCCAACCCTGGGAACAAATTTTCTCCCCTGGCCCCAGAAGCCCGCTCTTGGGGAAAATTTTCACCCCAAGGCCCGCCGCCCATAACTTGAGAAATATGAGGAGTTAGGAGGACTTATTTATATCATTGAAAGGTGAGGAAATTTCCTATCCAATGGAATGATTTAGGGAAATTTTGAATGTATTAATTTTGAGAAAAATCAAGTTGAATCTTTAAAGCCTATTAGAGAGTGGGTATGGTGAGGAATTACCCTTTGAACCTAATTTGAACTTTTAACCCTAAATTTTAGAACCTTGTGACTCTAATAATTGTTAATAAAATAAAATTATATTCTAGTGGATTAAAATTTATTTGGAACTTGTTAGTGACAATTTGTTGTCTTGTAACACAGTTGTAGACTCTTTTAAAAAAAAACATACTTTGAGGAACATATCTTTTTGTGAACTAGTAAAATGTAAAAAATAAAGTTTTAGGATCCCAAGGTTACTAAACCATTGACATGTGTAAATAATGTTAATTATCTATCATGAGAATTATTTTTTAAAATTAATTTTTTTCAAAATAGTGTTTCTCTCTCTTCCCTATCTCTTTCTCTCTCCTTGGTTAAGAAATGATGTGAAATGAAATGATATAAATATGCGTCTCTAACCCTCTCCTTTCGAATGCAAATTATTATTATTATTATGTAAATGGAAAACTAAAGATGTTAATTATACTATATCTAGATGGGTGCCATGCCAACGATTTATCGCTTATTTCATGCTCACATGGTTTTGTAGGGTGCAAGTAAGATGGTGAAAAGGCGGGGTGTAATTTATTTTTATTATTGAAATTTATATATGTTATTGGAAAATGTTTATATGTGTAATGTATTGCCATGTAATAGAAAATTTAATATTTTAAATTTGGTAATACATATGAGATGATAGTTTTAGGGATGCCTTGGAAAATGTGTATTTAATCATAGGTACCATTTTGATTTAGATTTACATATGGTAAAAAGGTTAGAAATATATATATTAAATTAATTTGAATCTACTATCTTGTAGTGCATTTCCATTGTACAATAGATGATGAATTAATCCATGTGTTGTGTTCTTTACCTTGTAAATGTAAT
Source organism: Taxus wallichiana var. yunnanensis (assembly GCA_018340775.1). Taxonomy (NCBI): domain Eukaryota; kingdom Viridiplantae; phylum Streptophyta; class Pinopsida; order Cupressales; family Taxaceae; genus Taxus; species Taxus wallichiana. The sequence continues at coordinate 119,125,486 of CM031241.1, read as the reverse complement.
AAATAAATATAAATAAAACATTTGACCTTAGTTTGAAACTTGTGCATATCTACATTTTTCGCATGATCCATCTTAGCATAGAAGAAGTTGAAATCGTAGAATGAACTTAAACTTTTTACTTGATGACAAATTCAAGTTAAAGTAAATAAGAGCCCAATATTAAGTTTATTGTCATAGCACATATGCTTAGCGACATCATCATAAACCCGATGGCTTAGAACGACATGGTCAAACTTTATCTAGAGTAAGTAGAACTAATAGTTCCTTATTATTCTAGTGTACTACCAATTCTTACGAAGTTAGATCTAGAGATTAACTTCATCATCGAATAAATTCCTTGTGGGATTCAAATGAATAAAATGGGGCTAGTGAAATAATTTTACTATGACTTAAACCCTTATTAATGATCTCTTTAGTTCCTCATAGCTAAATGTGTTACCTTGGTTATTAACAACATAACACCTTGGTATTTCATGAAGGTTGTATAGCATAAATATGTCCTCTCACCTTAAACTCATATATAGTTGGGCGTAGATCCTTAGATGCATTTTAAATTAAACCAAACCTTGGTTGATTAAGGGGTTAACTTGTGGGTGGAAATTGTACATAACTCTTAGCAAATGAAATTGTATTTAAAATATGTTGACTTAAGAGAAGTGTAGAAAATAGAAACATGGTCCCTTAACCCATGTGCCTAGTTACCCTTTGAACCCTAGTGAGTGGCCCAAAACCAAACAAAGGAAGTAGGTGATACTACTATGATTAATCTCACAGTGGAATTTAAATGACACAAGTGGATGTCTTGCTTGTAACATGCATTTAATACTACAGTGTATAAGAGAAAAGAAATGGGATGTCTCGTGATAGGTTACACTCCTTGTAGCGAATCCATTAGTGAAAGTTATGTTTTATTTTTGTTTACAATTGTTATAAAAAAATGCTAATAATGGGACCATAGTGCAATGTAAGAGTAAATCATATAAGAATAAAATGATATTTGAGGTTAGGAATAATGTCACTCTTGGAGTCCTTATAACTCAATTAGAAATTTTCATGTGTTAAAAAATATGAATTTCCCTTGGTGAGATCAAACTTCGAGAAAAAAAAGATATATATAAATCTAAATAAAATTTCTTGATGTGGAAATGTTGAATGGATTGAACAAGTTATTGATATATGATAGGGAAAAAAAGATACCATGATCGAATAATGTTTATGGGAAAAGCTATTTTGAATCTAAATCTCCCTTAAATCCTAAGGTTTATTTCTTGAGATCACGTCGATTCACTTGTGTAGTAATGTTAAAATTTAAACATTAAATAAATGTTTGAGAAACATAATCTTAACATAATAACAACAAAATTAGGAACTTTTTATGCAATTTAGAATATGGAAAATAATTAAGTAAGTTATGGGGATTGTCGTAAGGGATAAAGAGCCAACTTAAATGGTCAAGTACAAGTTGAATGTGAAATGAATTTAAGAATCTATAGGTGGAAAAAGGACAAAATTATCCTTGCATAGTGATGTTCTTGGAATTTTAATCGTAACTAAGATGTAATTATGGTAATGATTTGTTGTGGGTTTGCCAATCCTTCGGTCCCTTTTGTTGTGGTTGGGTCATTACTAGCATTCGTTCATTGGGGAAAGTGTGGCATCAACATGTATATGGTGTTGTCATGTGTCTATGTAAGTCAATGACTTATGTAAGTGTCTTATGAGTAGTTGATTTTGAATGGTATTGGTGCTGATTTTGAATGATTTCGAATGTTGATATTTGATGCGTAGTGGTGTTGTGTAGAGAGCAATATAAGTCAAAAAGAAAAATTGGTATTTTGAATTGTTGTATTTTTTTGTGTAAAATGTGGGCATTACGGTTCTTCATTTCTTCTTTTGTCATACTATTTCTTGAAATAGAGGAAGAGGTATGGCCTAGTAATGCTTTTTGAATCTTCTACCAAATTTTTCTCATCATTTTTTTGGAGCTTATTTTTATATTTATTAATTTTTCTTTCAGAAAGGATTATAATAGTTCTGAAGTGAATTATTGGTTTATTTCTTTATAGGATTTCTAACATTCTCTTATTTTTATGTTGGTGTAATCCAAGGAATAAATTGGAACTTTTCTTGGAATGACAAGGTTGCTCAAGCGTGGCATGGTAAGCCGAGACGAACATTTTTGTGCGACATGTTTTTGTCTCATTGACACCTTTGTCCCATAAGTTGTTTAATGTGCAACTTATTGTAACTTGAACATTATTTCATGTGATTTAAATTTATTGACGATTGTAGTATTTCACATAAAGTTTTTTGCCTCCCATGTTTATTCAACTTGCTTTGATTTCATATTCTTATTTTTAGTTAAGAAGATTCAATTTGAACAATTAGGTATATAATTTATCCGTATGATCTATTGTTTCTAAAATTAAGAAGCTAATTATAATTGTGCTTAATTTCTTCCAATTTACAATTTTGAATTTAGAACAGGTTGATTTTAGTGTATTAAAAATTTAAAACTTTTTTTGGATTTGCACTAATTTCTGATTTGACTTATAATTTTCAAATCTTTCCTTTATTATTGTGAAATTAATTCGAATCTTATACTTGGCTATTGTGATCAAATTAGCAACATTGCCATAAATTTCACAAAAATAACTTATATAATATCCAACCCTTGTGTGGAATTTAAAAAGTATGCCCTTCATGTGAAAAAAGTGTAGAAATACAAATTGAGGAATTATGCCATGCATTGATAATTTGACATGGAATTTAAAAAGTACACTCTTCATGTGCAAAAAAATGTCGAAATACAAATTGAGGAATTATGCCATGCATTGATAATTTGACATGGAATTTAAAAAGTATTCCCTTCATGTGAAAAAAGTGTAGAAATACAAATTGAGAAATTATGCCATATATTGATAATTTGACATAGATCTAATATTTATCAAATTGAAAAATCAATTGCAAGCAATTTTAGTGAGAGAATATACAAGTAGGAGGGCCACTTCCATCGTGACATCATTTTCATTAGCATAAGAATCATTATCTATTGAGTTTATATGTTACTATGGACTAAGACTACCAACCAATGTGGGATTAATGATTTGAATGAATGCATTTTAGAGTGGTAAAAGAGATCCCCCTTTTTTTAAGAGTCATATTAGACTTGGAGTGGTAAGGCATGTATTTGTAAGGCATTTGAATGTTCAATAGACTACACTATTAATATTAAAAAAATATTTACCTATTTTGTTAAGGGATATGACTTGAGGTGGGTAAGAGTGTAATACAATATATTTTTGTTTAAATGTAGCATGTCATACTCAGGAGCATCCAGTTATATCTCAAGTATCAATTCATCTATATTCTACTATTGCATTATAACTGGATTCTACACAAATGTTTCTACCATCATAATTGGGGAAAAACATATCAGAACTTGGAAATTGTGCTACCTCTTCAAAACCCTACATGTTGAATAATGAGAAGTCATACTCATTCATGATAATGCAAGAAAACGTGACTTTGACATATGTCACAATAGACATACTTGTACTTGAAATAAGTGTTAATTTTTTAATTGCCATTCAAGGATATGTGCGGTCTTGGGAGTCTAGTCATGACCGAGATCCTGTGTCGACTTGGAAAAATCCAAAAGCCTTACCAATGGACCATAGGCCTTAGGTTGTACTTGAATATAAAGGAGTGTTACTTTTCTATGCCCAAATCTTCTATTGGTACACTAAATGCTTAGGCTCCAACGATTTCTCTATGATCCATACTTCATATCCTTGCCGAAAAACCATGTTTGAGACACTTACACTAATTAAGAACATCCCAAATACCATGTATAACAATAGGGAATATGGAAACTAAATAAACAACAAATTTACTTTAAACTCTAACAAGATAACTTGGGGATACAAACACTAAAAGCCCTAGAAAAATGTAAAATCCCTAATAAACTTATATTGGCTCAAACACCATCTACTATTGACCATAGCTTGATAAGAATTGTGAAAAAAATATTAAATTCATGCATATACATTACATATATCCAAGTTGAAATAAATAGGAAAAGCAGACACAATTTTGAGTTGGTGGATGTTTACTATGGGTATATTCCTACACTTCCACTATCAATCACACCCCTTATCAAAAATTAAAAATACCTTTTCAATAAAAAACCAATCAAATAAGCGATGCAATCTTTGCTTTGTCTCAAATACTTTGGAACACTAACACAATTTCCCCTAAATAATTACGAACCACATAAACTACAAAAGTAATTAACTATCCAAATCCATATCAAATATATCAAATGTATTCATGCTTAGTTCCAAAACAAAAGGCCATAAAAGGGTACCACTCATGATATAAGATTTGCAAACGTATATGTGCAAATTTGTAACAAATTTAAAATGTACACATAGAACCTTTCAATGTAATGCTTCATCTTTATTCGTACATTTCCACTATCACCACACCGCTTATCAACATCAACTACAAAAGTAATAAATATCCCTTTAAATAAAATAACATATACCATTCGAAAATCACATTACATTGTACACATGCGATTGCTAATAATAAATAATTGTCTAAAATCTTAAATAGTTATTGCTAAATGCGAGATAGTTGTAAATACCACTTGTTGTAAAAAAATTGTGCCAAAGATATGTTAAAAGTCTGCCATATTTCTATAAATTCAAAATGATATTTTATGAATAATGTATTTGTGTAGCCTATACATATTTCAGATTCCTAATATGACATATACAAATTACAATAACATATACAATCAACAAGGGTGTAGTGCGGCGAGTACCTGCCATGAGATGTGGCTTACGGCATTGAGGAGGGGAAGAAAAATAGTAGCCCTATTTTAGACATAGGAGCAATAATTACACCAAATTATTGTGATGAACTCTAGATACAGAAGATCAATCTATTCATTAAGCCAAGTTTAGCTTTCTTCCATAGCAGTGCAGCATAGGAAACTTTCCAAATGTGAAACATCGAAAGGTGCTTTAGCATTACCTCGTTTAAGAATTGTGCAATTCCCTATTTTGAGAAGAAGGAGAGCATTTTGATGGCTATTTGCTTTTCATTTGACAATTTACCCCATAAAGCCCGACGATTAAAGCCACCTTGTCCAATGTTATGGCTAAAATTTTGTGTAGATTTTTTCATTTCATCTAGAGAAAAGACATGGGATTTTGATGGATTTGGCACCATAACGATTGAATAATAATCTACAATAAGGCACATGATGCATTTGGGACCTATATCAGTGGTAAGGACTGTTACTTTTAACTACTTCAACAAAAGTGCCATGCAGACACCAAAGGTAAAATAAGCTGTTAAAGAAAACCATAAGAAATCGATTGATAAGTTAGAAACCACAACTTGATTGTGTCTCACCTCAACTTTTTTGTTCATTGGGCAAAGTTAATGAACATAGATGAAGCTCCTGCATGTTAATTTTATTTGTTATGTCTGTTTCTTAGGCCGTAAGCCATTATCGAGGTTACCTTCTTCCTAAAACCAATGTTTTGAGTTAGCTTCTTTGTGAAACCATATGGTTTGAGTTAGTTATTTCATATGGGTTTCAAACTTTCAGGGCCAATTTTGATTTTAAGGCTTCTGTAATATTTGATTATGGATGATTTTGGTTTTTGGCTGCCTAGTTTTATACTTGTGGTCTTAAAATTTTCAAGAACTATGACATTAAATTTTCTCTAATCGAATTAAACCCTTCATTTCTCCATATATATAGAACAATCTGGAAGGATCCTTAACAATAAAGTGGCGGTATGAAGCTATTCAAATACCTAAAAATCGAGTTGAAAAAATCATCGAGCTAGCCAATCCTTGTTACAATATCCACGTCTTTGTAATATCCTTCTAAATCCTACTAGTTATGGTAATGCCAAAGTGATTATATAAATTCCCATGTCTTGCGCCAAACGTAGAATAGTGGCTAACACTGTGAGTAACAAAACATATAACACAGATATTCATCCATTGTGCAACTCATATAAAAATTACGCAAACTTAATTTAATTAGTTCCACCCGTATTTATTATCTGTATTTTGCTACAAATAATGTATAGCCAGAAAGATGACAAATATACTCGGGATTAACACGGCATAAGATGAATAAAATTTTGAAGATACATAGGGAGAAGAGAAGAACCAAGCCAATAAATAGAGACATCAACTCCGCACAACAGAAAAAGAAGATAAAATTGCAAAGCCCTAGCCCCTTACAGCCTGCATACCATCTACACTATATTGTTATGCTTACATTACTTCGCTTTTAGTGACCTTTGATATAAATAATGTGAGTAATCACTAGGTATTGGGTAGCTAGAGGAAGGATACATCATGTTATTAGGTTGTGCATTAGCATGCCTATTTACATCAGCAAATGAATGTCTCATTCCAAATTGTTCGATATCTCGAATTCTTTGTCATGTCCATGGTATCCTGTAACTCTTCTAGTGTTTCAACCACATCAGTCATAGTAGGCCTGAATTTTTATTTTGTGCAAAGACACTAATAAGCAACCATCGATACTATTTTGGCACATTTAATTGAATATTGACCATCCAACCGAGTGTCTATAACGTGAAACAATTTGTGTTTACCATTCAAATAAGGCTTAGCCCATTCTACTAGATTCTACTCACCAGGAGGACGGTTCTTATCTAAAGCTCGCCGACCTGATAGCATTTCTAGTAAAACAACTCCATACCTGTAAACATCACTCTTAGTCATCAAATGGCCTATTAACATACATCATTCAATGGAAAGAGGAGTCAAAAATACTTCAGATTAAGAGCAAAGTATATATTAGAAACAAACAGACACACAAACTACTTCCTAAGTCACATTTGATTAAGTATCCATATTAATTAATATTAGCCTAATGAATGCCCGAAAACCTGACAATTTGATCACCTGTTGCCACATATTCAGGAGCAGCATAGCCATAAGTCCCCATGACCCTTGTAGAGACGTGTGTTTTATCACCAGTTGGACCATCCTTGGCTAGGCCAAAGTCTGAAAGTTTAGCATTATAATGCTGCAGAAATGACAAAATCAAGCACAGACTTAACTAAGAAAATTATTCTAGGTAAGATTAAATGGAATCAATTGGAAACAATACTTCAGTACAATATTGTAGATACAACAGTCAACATACTGAATCAAGAAGGATGTTTGATGTCTTGAAATCATGATAAATTACTTGCTTTTCTGGATTATGGAGAAAAGCAAGCCCTTTAGCAGCCCGGTAGCTATTTTCATCCTTATAGCCCAAGAAAATGGTTGGTAGCTAGAACCTCTGCAAAACAATAAATCAGAAACATCATAAGGTCCAGATTATCCACGTCAATAAGTCACTTCAACTCATATCTCAGGGAAAGCACAAAATAAGTTGTTCTTGTATAAGAAACTGTTCCAATTTAGCCATCATGTTTATGTAATTGTTACAGTTCTTAAAAATCAAGAGTTAATTATTATAAACCTACAAGTGAATTCTGAAATGATAGTCTCCAATAAATTGCAATAGAATTAGGATATGCAACTATGATCAAACTCAAGCCAAAGCAGAAATTGGTCCCTTCATTTTGTAAAGCTGATAAAATAAACCAACAATCAAAAGTGACAAGTAAGTAATCCTAGAAATGAATCTGTGCTTTTGTGAATTCAAATGAATATTGTGGCCATTTTGATGACATTGCGAACAAAATTTGTTCCAAGATGGTAGCATATTCACACAAAGGGAGTACTCACTTCTAAAGAGGTGATTCTCCAAACTCCCTTTTGACATAAACTCATAAACCAATAGGCGATGATCATCTTCAGCACAGTATCCAGTGAGCTTCACAAGATTAGGGTGGTGAAGTTGACCCAGATAATTCACCTCTGTCTATTCACATGGAAAACCAAAAACAGTCATGCCCTCATATCACATTTCATTTTTCAGCCTCATAAAGTGAATCACTGCTGATGTACCTAGCAAATAAAATTGCCAAAATTTGAACAAAGTAAAAACTAGGTGAGGAATGAGAAAGACAACTATGTTGTAAAATTCCACTCTAAATGAGCACTTACCAACCATTCCTTGTGACCTTGCAAACTCTCCTGGTTCAGTTTCTTGACAGCAATAACAATGCCTGAACCTGGCTTGCTTGCCGTGAAACCTTGTTCATCAACCCACCCCTTGAAAACACAGCCTGAAGCCTCCTCTAAAAAAGACTGTTTGGCCAAAGTTCCTTGTTGCACTTTTAAGGTCGTTAAAGGTGAAGGCCTTCAGATTAGCTGAAGGTAGAATTTGACCTTCAGACATGGTTGTTGACAAGTTACTACTGTCTGTCCTATTACTGAGAGATGACATGCTTTGAGTAGCAACGACTTTGAGAGGGGTAAAACTTACAGTCTCTTCAACCTGGTTAGGCCCGAAAAATTTGGTAATTCTCCAGTCAGATGGTTGTTATGAAGTGACCTGGTCATATATGCCACCAAGAATAGATTAATAATTAATATGATAACAGTGTGAATGTTATACCTTTAGTATAAGATGAATTGTGATAATGTGTTTGATTACATCAATTTATAATTTTTCTGTCTAAAATGATTACAGAATTTGAGGCTCAGATGTAAATGAGTTCGGTCAATTGGGTAAGAGCAGGTGGTATCGATCCTGCCAGATTCCTTTTGGACAAGTTGCTTTGAACACAAACAAGTTTTCTCAGAATTTTACTTTGAAAAAAAGGGAACTGTACATTATATTTTTTAATTCAGCTTACATTTATGAAACCCTTGCAGCTGAGGAGATGTTAGTACACTAGATTCCCTCCCATGGCAGAATGAAGCAAGGATCCAAAGTCCAATTCTTAATATTAAATTATATTGCAAAAACTACGAAAAATAGAAGGAAATTGTGTATTGACGTCCATTGAAGAAGTTGCAGGTTGAGTGGGAAGCAGGTGGTAATGGTCAAAAGCGTTAATGGTTGATTTATCTTTTTTTATCCCATCCTATAACTCTTTAGCGGACATTAAATTTGAGTCCTACCTAAAAAGATTAAATATTATCAAAATCAAAAAAGTGTATTCATTAGCACTTACTAGGACAAATGCGTGACCAGGAGCTATGGAGAATCTGTACATATCCACCCCCATTTCGTCCATTATTTCCACGTCTTCCTGCAAATGTTTATGTGGAATTCATATCATCATAAACATAGTTTTTTTAGAACAACTAGACAAAGGGTTTGTACTATTTGATGTGAAAATACTTTGTAGTGGTGATATTTATGTATTACACTATCTTTGTTCTTTCCATCTGCAATTTCTCCTACAAATTCAACAGCCATGGTAATCAAAAAGGGGGAAATACTTCACAAGAATTAGAAAGGAACACAAAGTAATAAAAAAGGGGGAAATACTTACCAGGGAGATGGGAGAACACATCCCAATTCTTGAGCCCCTTTCCATCTTCAATATAACCCCTGTCATACTGCAACAAGATTTTCTCCTAAAAAGTTAGAATTTTGAAACATTAAATCTATTTCTGCTCCTGAAACAACACTAAAGATGGAGGCATTGATAGACGATTTGGATCGAATAAGGAATCAAAATTGATATGTGACAGGGAGAAATGCATGCATGCCAAGTGTCGGTAGGAAAGACTAACAGGAGTCATCCAAAACAAATAAACTGCAATAAAATATGCTGCCGGCAATGAAGGGAAAAGAAAGGACCAATGAATAGCAAAAGAAATAAAAATTTGGGCAACATACACTATAGTCTATGGGAACATGCAATTTGACCTTGGGAAAATAATGGCATGCCAATTTAATCAGCCAGTAATAGTGCACCACCCCACTGCTTTCCATCTAATGAGCCAAAGTGAAAACAATAGTATCCTGCCTCGACAGTACTAATAATACATCCTCTTCATATTAAATAAACATCCTTTTCACACGGGTGAGGAAAACATTCACATCCATTTAGATGGTTTGTAATCAAACGAAACTTCAAAATACATTTCGAAATGTGAAATATGTTCCACGTGTCGTATGCCTTTATCATGTTGAATGTATGTTATGTAACAATGGACAACAATCTACCACTTTTTGTCCCAAACATACACATTTCATTTCTATGTTATAGGTTATACTTTTGATTAATACAGATATTTTTTTATTTTCAAAATATTGATTTTTCTTAAAAAAGAGTGCTTAAGTGCTAATTTTCTAATCATGTGAGACACAAATTCTTAACGCATTTTCACGGTAGGAACATGAATTTTTCATTTGAATTCTTTGTGGATTATAGTTTTGATATTTTTGAATATTCAAATATTTTACGACTACAATGAAAGAAAATAATTTATCAACATGTTTATTCAATAATTTAGTGTAGAGATTAAAATACATTTATTTAAATTCATATTATACTAGTCTCATTTGAGGTATCACGTGGAAGCGTGCAAGTTTGATTACACGCTAGTCTCACTAAGGTAATCATGTTTCACGCTACCACATCATCTAAATTGTTTTGCAGGAATAATTCTTGGGAGAGGTCGATTGATGCAAGTGTTATTTGTGTTGCATGCATTGATTAGTAAATCATAAAAAAGTGAGTATTTATTTAATTCATATGTGATTGATTTCATACTTTTTGTTATGGATGTGGTACCCTATTGTAATGCAATAATTTTGATGGCCTTGGTGATGGATGAGAGTAGTCTTATTTATTTGCATGTATTTATATTTCAATTTTGTATACAAATGACAATTTGGTATGAAATTTTTGTATTACTTTCACACATAATATGTCAAACAATCTTTCCTTGTTTATTATTTATCCCCACCATTCTTTGTTTGAAGTGTATGTCAAGATAATACTTGTTTTGATGGACAAATGTATTGTCTAGTATTCGTAATTTGGCTATTTCTAGAGATTTTGAAAGTTCCATTTGATTATTTGGATGCCATATGAATGCCCAAGATTCTCCAAAAATGATCACAAATGTTACTATTTCCCAATCACATAACCAAATGAATTATTATATCAATATTTTCTTTTTAATTGATCACCTTTAAATCAACAAACTAGGATTTTAAAACATGTTTGGATCACAACAAATTCTATGGACATGTTGATCAAAATCACCAAAATTTTAGAGAGAAATTTAGAAATTTGATTAAATTCAACACTTATATATGTATATATGTATGTATCTAGGTGTGTGTATTTATATGAACAAATATATTAAAGGCACCAATTCAAGTAATTGTCTACTCAATTAAAGGATTGTATAACCTTAAAATTAGAGTATGGATTCTATTCTATGTGATATTTTTAATAAAGGACTTTATGGGAGCATTTAAGCCATAAAAATGTATTGTTTTCATCCTAGTTAGAAGCTGGTTCATCTAATATTCATTTACTGACCTTTTTACAATGGAGAACTATTTAATTTTTCCATAGGGAACTATCCTGTATTTCCAAAGGAGTAAAAGCATATGCGTATATATACAATTTAAAAATATCTCTTAGTATATTTGAGGAAAGGCTTTGTGAGACGCATTTTCGAAAAGAATTGAAAAGTTTCAAAGTAAAGAAAGACCAAGGCAAGAGACTCTAGAAAAAAAAGTATAGGATGATGACACATGGCATGAGATTGATGGATGATGGGCCCAAATTAAATAAGTCAATAATTTGTGTTGGTTAAGTAATGAATGCATATATAATTCACTTCATGTGATCAATAGATTAAGCAAATGAAATTTAAATTGAAGAGGACAACTGAAATTCGCTGAAATATTTAGTAAAATTATAAAATTTAGATAAGATTCACCTTAACATATGCAATATTTTTTAAATATTCTTTTCCATTTTTACCGTAGTCACAATATCCATTTCTCTAATATTTTCCATCCCAATGAATTTTTCTTTAGCAAGATTCAACACCCTTTCTATAAGTTTTTGTCATGGGTTCCTTAAATTTTTCACTTCTTGTTTTTAGTTTTTAAATGCAATTTTATTTATTGTGCTAAAATCTAATAATTATTTTCATGAACTATTTTTTATGTCCATGAAATAAATTACATATTTATGTTTCCTCTAACAAGCTCTAGTTATTTTCTTAGCCATTTTCCATTCTAAATGAGTGTTGAAGAAAATATGGAATTTTGACATCAAAACCACTAGAAGTTGACCCAAAGTGATAAATAAAAATTTATAAAAGATAAACAGGGGTTTGTTATCTCTCGAAAGTGCACCCTATAAAGAGATGGTTGCATGTATTTTAATTAGCTTGCAAAAATGATCTCTCTCTTTCGTAGATACAATGGAAACACCTCAGTGGGTATACCTATTTTGAGGTGAGTCTTCGATATCAAGGCCGGTTCCTTATTGATGTATCCTAAACTAATTTTTTGGGTTTTAAGGGTAAAAGATGACTGTAAATGGATTCAAAATCTGGGGTGATACACCAAACTTGTTTGAGGTCTTTGACTGAGTACATGCATAATTGATATGTGAAAGAATTTGGATGCACAAGCCAACATTTTTCAACAAAATATTAAGGCAAACACTTGATGCATTGAGGAAAATTTCACAACAATATTGTTAAGCTACACATGCACACTAATATTCATGTAGAAATTACTAAATTTTACAATAGGGTAGGATGATTAATCAAGGAATTTGACATTCACAAGAATTAATAAGACATACACAAGACTACAAATAATTGCAAAGAAAAAATATACTTCTCATTCAAGGGGAAAAGCGGCAAAATTGCTTCAAACTCTTGTGTCCAAATTTCCTTAGTCAAAGACCTCAAATAAGTTCGGTGTATCACCCGGTTTTGAATCCATTTACAGTCATCTTTTACCCTCAAACCCTAGAAAATTAGTTTAGGATACATCAATAAGGAACCGGCCTTGATACTAGAGAATCACCTTAAAATAGGTACACCCACATACCTGAGGTGTTTCCATTGTATCTACGAAAGAGAGAGATCATTTTTGCAAGTTTAGAATACTTGCAGCCATTTCTCTACAGGGTGCACTTTCGAGAGATAAATTTTTTTGGCACGCCCGAAAGTGGGACACTCACACAACTAAAAGTTTGACTTTTCAAAGGTGTTTCGTCATTTAAGCGAGATCAGACACCACAATAACTTGATTTTGGAAAGAACTACTATTGATGAATTCAGACAATTGAAGATTCAGGTGCATAATTCATCTGACGACTCCGTAAATCTGATTTTAGATCAATACATCACTTTTCAACTCCATCAATTTTTAGCTAAAGTTTTCAAGTGTTTTTCAAAAAAATCAGATCTGTTATTTTGTTTTTATCGATTGTTTTGTGACCAGCAGACCTATTTTTTTATAGTTTCAATTTTATGAGGCCCTACAGCCATGAACTCTCATTTTCAACAATATTATCAGCCAAACCAAAGCAACCCTTTTATCCACCTTCTCCTTCAGATCAATTTTATAACCCTTATCAGAATGAATATCCTTATAACCCAAACCCTTTCCATCAAAATGATTATCAATATGAGGGTTATGTTGTTCAAGATAAGTCTTATGTGGAGGGTTATGTCGATTATTTACAATAAGAAGATCGAGAATTGATTTTAATAGTTTGAAGCAACAATAATTAGCTATCAAGGAACAAATTGAGAAATCAAAAGCAATGAATATTGATAGGCATCAGTTTAAGGAACCCTGTCAATGGGATGTTCCCACTTACCTTCCCTATCAAAATCCAGTGCCTATAAATCCTCCTTGCCAGCCAATGCATCCAATTCCCTAGTTTTCTAATTATCAAGTTGCTTAATTCCTACTTTTTCCACCCAAGAATCATATACTGAATTCAAAATTAATTGTTCGGTGTTGTTCCAGCATAAAATTTATGCCTCATCCTCTTGTCCAAAATTTTCCAGTTAAAGCTGAAACTAATCCCACTCCTCCTTTACCCATACTTCTAGTTCAGGAAAGAGAGAATCAAAAGATCAAGCAGGAGGGGAAGCCAACAAAGACAATAATAGGCTAGAATTTTTGTAGAATTTGCATGGATGGGTGTCAAAGTTTTAATTTGATTTTATTCCAGAATTGGGAAAAGAAACCATGCAAAAGGTACAATCTATTTTTCCATCAGATCAAGGGTAGTTGGAAGATGATCAATAATTTGCATATTCTGAGTGTAGTGTGCATGAGGGCACCATACACATGAAGTTTACAGCCATATCAGAAGGGGATAGATCGATTTTGAATAAAGAGGAGGTTGAGATTCAAAGAAATTGTGTTTCAGATTTACAGCCTGAAGAGGCTGATTTCTTATTAGATTTGGAAAACTACATAGGTGAAGAACAACCTATAGAACTCACTGATTTTTCAATTTCAACATTCAAAGAACCTCTGATTACTAAGGTCCCTCTTGTACTTGAAAAAGAGAAAGAAGTGCTATTAAATACAAATCTTTATTATCCCCTCCTGGAAGAACCTTTTCGGGAGAAAAATGTCTCAGAACAACATTCTGCTCAAATCAGATCTTGTGCAGAAAAATGAGACAATTTTGATCTTACAGATTTTATGTCAAATAATAATGAGCAAGATGAAACATTATTTTTGATACAACCATTAAAAGGAGCTGAAATATGTTGAATTTAGTTTCAGAATGTACTAAAAGATGATACAGAACAACAACTTCATATAAGTACCTATGAAGATGAAGAAGATGATCTTCAGTTTTTTTACTGTACCATGTATCTGAACAGTGCCTATAAAGAAGAAGAGTGTTACACCCTTAATTATATATCTTCCATGGGATGGATATAGCCGACTTGTTGCTATCATAACTTAATATCATGATGTATCTCTTTTATATATGATCTATTATCATTGGTTGGTCATGCTTCTTTGATGGCCATAGCATAGAATAGTATAAATAGGGGTTATAGGTAGTGGATGATCATTACGTTGAGTATTTTAGTCTTATTATATGTTCGGAGGTTGCCCCCTCGAAGTGGCCAAGCTATTATACTTTCATATTGAGAGAATTTATCTCCAATATTGTGTTATTTTGTGTTCTATTGCTTTGGTGATAATAATAATTAATCAAGTAATTTCATTACAAGTGGTATCGAGCTTGATCTCAACTAGGATGACATCAAACCCTAATTCTGAAGGTTCGGCTATATCTCAAGATTGGTAGCAAATTTTTCTTCAAGTGTTTTCTTTGTGAGGCAAAATACGTCAAGTAAGCTTCTCTCCAAATTTCAATAAGATTTGACTTGTTTTGCAAAAGTTATTACGGTTCTATATTTATTCATAATTTGGCTCCCTAGGCCACAATTTTTGAAAATTTTCAAATTTATTATATTTTCGGAAACCCCTCCAAAAAATAGCTAGGGTTTCGTTTTATAAATTCCTATATTCGGCCAAAAAAATTACGAAACCCTAAACCCTAAAATTCTGCCCTATTAAGTCTACCCCTAGGCCCACATCCTTTGTCATGGCTGGTAGATCTACCCGAGGCCAAGGAAAAGGAAAAGAAACTCCAGAAATGACCCCAAATAAGGAAGATATGGCTTTAGATTCTACTTGGTTTGGGAGTATCTTAGGTAGTCATCCAACTTCAGGAAAGGGTAAACAATATGGTGAGTAAGGATGACCTTAATGTTGAGCTTCATCAACTGAAAGGTAGCCTTAGGAGTGAGATTTAGAAGGATTTTCATGCAATGTAGTATGAGTTGTTGAATGCTATTTCTAATACAACTTCCAATGTTAGTCATATGGGTTCTACTAGAAATGGTCACACAAATCCAAATCACTCAAATCAGGGAGGATCCTTTAATCATTCAAGTGGATCTTCTCACTAATGGAGGGGCATGATTCCAAAAGTTGAAATGCGTAAATTTGATGGAAAGGATCCACTCAATTAGATTACCCAAATGGAAAATTTCTTTGAACTCCATCGATTCGGGAGGAAAAAAGGTAACTGTGGCATCCTTATACCTAGAACCTGATCAATTTGTTTGGTATCATTGGTTATGTGCTCAAAGGTAGAAGAATGGCCTAAATGTCACCTAGACAGTGTTCACTGAAGAGCTTCAATTACACTATAGTTCTAGTGTTTCTAAGAATTACTTTAGCCAATTAGCAAAGTTACGCCAAACTGGTTCAGTTAAGGAGTATGTCCATCAATTCCAAACTTTTTCCTTGCTTGTAGAGGATATTACGAAGAGTATTTGAATGATATATTTCTTGGGGTTCTTAAGGACCA
Source organism: Taxus wallichiana var. yunnanensis (assembly GCA_018340775.1). Lineage (NCBI taxonomy): Eukaryota > Viridiplantae > Streptophyta > Pinopsida > Cupressales > Taxaceae > Taxus > Taxus wallichiana. The sequence continues at coordinate 119,109,158 of CM031241.1, read as the reverse complement.
CATTGAGCATGAGGTACACATGTTTAACCCACTCAAGGTTGCTGATTCTATTATCATGGCATGTCAAGTAGAGGAAAAATTTCTTTCCAGTAGAAGGCCGACCTTTTCTAGCATAAAAGATCGTAACACCTTGTCTCCTTCTTACCCTCGGCCAATTTGGTTGACACCTCAACAAATTGAATAAAAAAGAGCCAAAGGGTTATGCTTTAACTATGATAAAAATATGGACCAAATCATAAATGGTCTGAGAAAAAATTGTTCTACATTGAAGGATCTGGGGATGAGGAAGAATATGAGGCAACATCAACAGAGGAAGTGGAAAAATTAGAGGAAGAATCTAGAGATCCTCAGCCCACTATTTCATGCCATACTCTATCAGGTATTAGTACTCCACAAACCCTTCAAGTTGTGGGTTATCTTAAGAAGCGAAAGGTAAAAGTCTTGAATGATTCGGTGGAGCACATATAATTTCATCAGTCATAAGTTGGCAACAAGACTAAATTGTTTCATCTACCCAACACCTGAATTTCAAGTAATGATTGTAGATGGTGGCACAGTCCAATGTTCAGGTAAATGCCATAAAGTCAAAATCATGATGGGTGATTACACATTGGAATCTATGATGTTTGCTATTCCCATGGGTGGAGTTGATATTGTCTTAGGTGTTCAGTGGCTCACTACTTTGGGCACCATAGAGATAAATTTCTAGGAATTGTTCATGCGCTTTCATTCTGAGGGTAAAAAATTTGAACTTCGAGGTCTACAAGCTAAAGATCCTCTAGTGGTGAGTTCTCACCAAATGCAGAAGATTCTTAAAAAGGGTTCTGAAGGTTTTGTAGCATGATTATTCTCTATAGAAGTCCAACCGCAAATGAAGGTATTGCATCTTGATCTTTAAAAGGTTATTAATCAACATGTAGTTGTCTTCAAGGAACCAAGAGGATTGCCACCTGAAAGAGAGCATGATCATGTTATTCAGTTGATTCTAGGAAGCCAACCCCACAACATCAGGCCTTATAGATATCCATATGTGCAAAAGAGTGAGATCAAGAAGATGGTGGAGGAAATGGGTATTATTCGTTCTGATCAAAGTGACTATTTTGCTCCCATGGTAATGGTACATCGCAAGGATGGAAGATGGCACATGTGTCTAGATTACGAGAGAGCTTAACAAGTTCACTATAAAATATAAGTTTCTTATTCCCGTCATTGACAATTTATTAGATGAGTTGTATGGTGCCATTTAATTTACGAAACTAGATTTGCGTTCTAGGTATCACCAAAATAGAGTTAAGCAAGAAGATATTCATAAGACAGACTTTCAGAACTCATCAAGGCCATTATGAATTCCTAGTGATGCCATTTGGCCTTACCAATGCTCCCTCCACATTCCAAAGCTTGATGAATTTAGTATTTAGACCATTCCTAAGAAATTTTGTCTTATTATTTTTCGATGATATACTCATCTAAATAAAATCATGGGAGAAACACTTACATCACGTCAATATTGTCTTAGAATTATTAGAGAAACATCAACTTTATGCCAAGCCTTCAAAGTGTTCTTTTGGGGTACAGGAAGTGGAATACTTGGGCTGTATTGTTTCTCATGAAGGTGTTAAGGTGGACCCTCACAAGATCCACACCATGGTGGAATGGGAAACCCCAAGAACCCTCAAACAATTAGAAGGTTTCTTAGGTCTCACAGGGTATTATCATATATTTGTAAAAAACTATGGTAGTATAGCAGCACCACTCACAAAATTATTGAAGGACTCCTTTCAGTGGAATGAGGAAGCATCTAGGACATTTGTAAAATTGAAGGTAGCTATGTGCACCACTCCAGTATTGAACACCCCAAATTTCTCCAAAACTTTCGTAGTTGAGTGCGATGCTTCAGGAAATGGAATCAGAGCAAAGTACTAATTTAAGAAGGACACCCCATTGATTTTAGAGCAGACAACTAAAAGGAAAGAATTTGTTAAAACCCACATATGAAAAGGAAATGATGGAAATACTACATGCAATCAAACAATGGAGACCATACTTGATGGGTAGACATTTTAAGGTAAAAATTGATCATGATAGTTTGAAATATTTCTTAGAACAACGTCTATCTTCAGAAGAACAACAAAAATGGGTCACTAAGATGTTGGGATATGACTTTGAGATTGTTTATAAGAAAGGAAGGAAAATTTGGTAACGATGCTCACAAGGAGGGATGAGTCCGCCGAAGCATTGTTATGTGCCATCTCTATACTACATGCAGATTGGATAGATCAAGCATGAGAAGAATGGAAGAAAGATGCAACCACACATACTCTCATTCAAAATCTCTAGGTAGATCCATCCATATCAAATCAATTTATACGAAGGGGGATACATTGTGGTACAAGGATCGAGTTATATCTATGTAAGAACTCTACACTTAAACACCATGTTCTTTCAGAGCTACATTCTTCTCCAATAAGTGGCCATGTTGGGGTCCTGAAAACATATCATAGAGTTAAGAAGGATTTCTTTTGGGAGGGGTTGAAAGGAGACGTTCAAAAATTTGTGGCAAAATGTTTGGTTTGCCAAAAAAAGGGCGAGACCATTAAGACACTGGTCTTCTCAACCTCTATCTATTCCTAGTGAGAGATGGGAAGATGTATCAATGGATTTCATCACAAGATTACCTAAATCAGATGGGAAAAGTGTCATCATGGTCGTGGTAGACTGACTTACCAAATAGGCTCATTTTTTTGCTATGGCTCATCCTTTCACAACTAGTATCGTTGCCATCTCTTTTCTGGATACAGTTCAAAAGCTCCATGGCATGCCAAAAATTATAGTAAGTGATCATGATCCAATATTTACAAGTAACTTTTGGACTGATATGTTCTCTTGTCTAGGTACGCACTAGCCCGAGTTCCTCTTATCATCCCCAATCAGATGGGCAAACTTAGGTGGTAAATAAATGTTTAGAGGGATATCTTCAATTTTTTACTTTAGATAAACAAGAACATTGGGTGCAATGGTTGTCACTGGAAAAATGGTGGTACAATACTTCATTTCATACCTCCTCCAAAATGTCTCCATTTCTAGAACTTTATGGGTACCATCCTCCATCACTCATATCTAGCTTGAAGGTCAAACCAAAGGTGAGAGTAGTCGAAGATCACATTCAGCATCAACATGAGGTACTCTCTAGTCTTAGAGAAAATTTGGCATGGGCACAAAACCATATGAAGTAATAGGCTGATCAACATAGGAGTGAGCGACACTTTGAAGAGGGAGACTTTGTTTTTGTAAGGTTACAGCCATATAATCAGTTATCCTTGAAACAACAGCAAAAAGGATAATAATCTTGCTCCTAAATACTATGGTCCTTACCAAGTTTCTGACGAAAATTGGTAGTGTGGCATATAAGCTAGAGCTCCCTCCAGGAAGTAGAATACATCCAGTCTTTCATGTTTCTTGCTTAAAGAAAGTTATTGGGCAGCACATTTCCACCCAATCAGTTCTTCTGGAACTAGACGAGGAAGGAAGGATCATATTGGAACCTGAAGGCATTCTTCAGACATGCACCAAAGACTGAGGACCAGATTCATTACCAAGTACATGATCAAGTGGAAGAATATGAATATGAGGATGCATCATGGGAAGATGAAGCATTCATGCAGCAACATCTAGGGCTTCCCAACATTGGGGACAATGTTGCTTTGAAGGGGAGGAGCATGTTACGCCCTTAATTATATATCTTACATGGGATGGATATAGCTGACTTGTTGCTATCATAACTTAATATCATGATGTATCTCTTTTATATATGATCTAATTATCAATGGTTGGTCGGCCTTGCTAATGGCTATAGCATAGGAATAGTATAAATAGGGGTTATAGGTAGTGTGTGATCATTATGTTGAGTATTTGAGTCTTATTATATGTTCTAGAGGTTTCCCCCTTGAAGTGGCCAAGCTATTATACTTTCATATTGAGAGAATTTATCTGCAATATTTTTGTGTTATTTTGTGTTATATTGCTTTGGTGATAATCATAATTAATCAAGTAATTTCATTACAAAGAGGATGAACTTGAGTATTTAGACTGCATGGAGGATCTGAATAATGTAGAATCATTTGATAGAAGTGTTGAAAGATCACTTACAACAGTCATAAAACAACAACTTGTAGAGAAAAAGTAGACCTCAAAACAGTTTCAAGATGAGTTACAATAGTTGGAAGACACAAAAAAGCCTCTAGGACAAATTCAAAAAGAGCTCATTATTGAAAATGATATTCATGATTCAGATCAAATAAAAATGGTCATAATTTTTGCTATGAAGAGGCCTTGTTCTATTCGGTATTTGGCTAATTCTCACTGGCTACAACATTGCCATATTTCATGCTTGTCTTGGAGCACAAAAGTGAGTTATCTGTTCTCAATAGAAATCCTCAAATCATGTCAAACAGATTACGGTTCATATAGAGGTTCTTCCCGGGTTAAGGGTGATCTAATGAATGAAATAAAGGTATATATCTTATTTTCAGCTTTGTCACTTTGCTGGTTTCTAGAGATGAATTCATGGCCTTGGTTTTGGAGAAAGGGAAGCTACTTTTCACTACTTGTTTCATGTTTTGTTTATCTTCGGTTGCTACTAGTTAGAGTAGGGTAGAGTAGGATTTCCCTTTCAATAAGTGTAGTTCCTACACATTGCAATGTTTTTCAATTCAATAAAGTGCATGCGTGCACGTGATCAGTTTACCAGATCCTTCCTAGTTTTAGTTTGTTTTGGAAGGGTTGGATCTTTAGGAAGGCATATTTGGGTTACATGCTTTGGACTCCATGCCCAATGGAAAATAATAAGGCACTAGTCTACAAGCTAGCAGACATCTTTCCCCATAGGATCACTAGAAATGTTGACATTTTTCGCACCTGTGCGAAAAGATCAACTCAAAAATTTTAAGTTTCTTAGATTGGTCGGGTTACAAGTTTTGGATATGTTTTGATCAGCCATCCTAGAAAGGGATTCAATTTTAATTACTTAGTTTTGGACAAGATAAGAATGTCATGCATCAAATTAGTAGCTGAAAGTGTTTCCCCAAGAAGGCAACACTCTGTGTATACCACCTCTCCAATGTATCATCTTCAGCAAGACAATGCAGTAGCCTAGGAAGACTGCTGCAAGGCCTTGGTGAAGGTGGGAAAGATGGCATATACAGGGTTTTACGTTCTGAAGTAGCAGTCTTAGTTACAGGTTTGGAGCATGAAAGGTGTAGTGTTATAAGTAGTTTGCATTCTCAATGAGAATAAAAAAGGTACACTTGATTTTAATTTATTTCTATGATTAAGTGAATTACTTAAGTGTTCTGAGTTGTATAAGTTCATTTATTATCCATACAAATGAAGAGAGTACATAAAAGAAAAGATATACATCTCATTACATGAAAATAGTTCATTTATTCATGAGGAATAAAAGTACAGTAAACCCACACAAGTTGTGGATGTAACTTATCTTTACTCAAGCTAAGAGGTACATATACATAAAACTGAAAGAAAAATATTAAAGGTAGAACCCATCATTGCCTTGGGTTCTCGTCATCTTTTTCTTCTTGTATATCCTTCTTCAGTGTAGCTCCATTCCCAGCTCTACCTTTAGCTTTCAGTAGCTCATGTACCTGTGATCAGAAAAAAAAATCAGTTAGAGCTCCAGGTTTTAAACCTTGAATATTGTGCTATCAATTTTAGGCAGATGAATCTCTTTTAAAAGTAGAGATAAGGTGCATCAAAAAACTGAGACAGAATAAAAAGAACATCTCATAGTGTTGTTATGGAATTTAGATACAGAAAATAACTCAGAGTACGGTTTTCATCATAATGTCAACCATCAAAATGACAACACAGGATAGAGTGTCGGATACAACATCTTTCTGAATAAATAAAAGCTTTCAAATACATCATTTTCAGAACAAACATCCATTTGCAGGAACATCAGTGTTATGAGTTTATCTACAAGATTGAGAATGAGAAACAAACTCTAGCAACATGTAAGCTACGGAGTTGGATCAAAAGGATGCAATGTTTAAATGGAAAGTCTTAATGATCTTCAGAGCACACATTATAGTTTATGAGATGAAGAATAAAATTACAGGACAATCTTATTAGGTACAACCCAATGAACAACATGGAGGTAAATGCTATAATACAATATTGCATTCTTGATAACTGAGATTAAGTTTCAAAGCATATATTCAAACAAATGAATGGTCCATCCATGGAATTGAGTAATGCAATCTATAAGATTATCAACAATAGGAGCCAATTATAGTTTCCTTCAAAATGACCATGTAATCAAGGTGGATCAGCATAAACAAGTATTTTCAACTCAACAAATACAAAGCCACAAATCATGCCCAATTTTAGGGTGAAATAAACTCAAGCAAACACAAAGGAAATGTGTGTTTAGAAAGCACAACATAGAGAACTTCTCACGGAGTAGGGGTATTCCCATCAATCCTTTCACAGCATCACAAGGAATAGTTACAATCATGCCCTTTTGAATACTCAAGCATACACTGCAGGAAACAATGGTTAAGTTTTATACCAGCTTTCAGAAAATAAATACAGAAAATACAGAGCTATGAAGCTACAAATTCATCCATAGTGGGATGAACCCACAAGTTGGGTATTGTAGTATAGAGAGACATCTCAAGATTAATGAAAACATGATGCTTATTCACAGATTGAGACTAGCATTGATCACTCATGAAGATCAGACCTAGAATTAAGCGACCATGATTCAAAACGAAATCATACAAAAACTCAAAGGATCAATACAGTGGTAACAAACTGAAAGAAGTTCAATATCAATTCATTCAACTCACTAGTTCATTTTCAAAGGAAGTCAAAAATTGATCTAGAATACAATGGAATAAGCATGAAGGAACAAAAGCTCCATTGAGAGCAAATATTTAGAGTACAATGCATCTTAGAACATCTCTAAGTTACAAGAAAGCTACAGGTATTTACAGATGAGCATATAGTCATTAGACAAAGGATGAAATAGGTAGTATAAATTACAGATGGAAATTCACATAGATAGAGCTCCAAGGATTAAACTGAACCAATACGAAGGTATTGAAAATTAGAGCTTCAGGTAGTTGAAACAAAAAAATCATGGCCATCAATTTTTGAAGATAGAGTTCATCTTTTCATTCCAGAGAAAATAAAGAATCGAATCATTTAATATTTTCCCAGATCTCGAGCTCAAACCGAGATTTATGCAGAAAAACATAACTTACCAGTTGGAACAGATCTTGGTTTACACAACATTGGTGATTAAGAGAGGAAAGCCAAAAGTATAGAGACAACCACACAAAATGTAGGGTATACATGCTGACAGGAATCTAGAACATGGTTTACATTAAAAGCCAAGATCCCGAAAAGAAAGACATATATGAACCTCATAAAATTAAACCCAAATCAGTGAAGCATGTTTTGAAACAACATAGAATACAAATCAATATGAACAAGTACAACAAAATAAATTGAAGGTACAGGCATTTCATTTTATACATAGAAATCTCATACATGTAAAGCCAATGCTATCTTGAATAAGCACGGTTTCAGGAGCATAAGACGAACCCAGAACACAAAAGGCACAAAATCGACCTTAATATTTCAAAACGACCTAGAGTGCTGAGGAATCTTTCACAAACACGATCTCAAAGTTTGAGCAGACCATATATGGCATAACAATGATCCACATAACATATTTTCAATCCTGAACTTGAATAATAGTGTATGGCCATGAATGCAAGAACACCTAGAGCTTCACATTTTTAAACTCAAAAGGGAAAATAAACGTAAAGAAACTTACCAGTTGGGGTTGAGGTGAGAAAACCCTCGAGAAAACTCATGAAATTCCTCGCACATGGCTCAATATCAAAAAATTGATAGTCTGAGTGTCCAGAGAATGAAGAATAAAATGAAGAATGGCCCAGGATCGTTCTTAGAAATCCAAGCAGAGAGGTTCAAACTCATCAATGGCAGCCACCGTAGCTAAACAAAACCCTCAGCTTTGAGCTTGAAACCCAAAATGGTGACTATACTAAAGAGTCAGAGGCTCAAGTCAGAATTCTCAAATAAATCTCTAAAAATTGGTGATCACATAGTTTGAGAAGAACCATTAGAGACACCAAGAGCCAAAGCTTCAAAGGATTCACAGACCACATAGAGGTCAATGTGATTAGAAAACCACAGAAATACAAAATAAAGAGCTTCAAGTTTCATCAATGGCCGCAGATAAATTTTTTGAATAGATTTCCTGTTGGTACCCAAATCGATTCTCCTTCAGAAGCCGAGAAGCATCACAATTTTTATAGGAATCTTATAGACAAGAAAACCATGTTGTGTGTCATTTTGTAGCTAGGGAAGAAATGCAACTTGCTCTTTGTCACTCAGATGTTGAGAAATGGGTAGCACCCTTAAGAGGATTTGATCTATCCTCACTACTTTATGGTTGTGCCTTTCAACCAGGGTGAGAGGACCCTTTTTAGCCTGATGTTTGTGGAGGAGACAGAGATATCCTTCTTTGCAAAGTTTATTAAGAAGACCTTGAAGAAAATATGATCAATACAACAAATATCTAACTCTCACGAGTTATCACCTAGATAATGGAGATATTTTATAAGCAAGGTTCAAGCTACTAAAGACAATGAAAACCTGATTGCTTCTACATGTTTTGGTAACAAAAATTATGCATTTGTATACACGTAGGACAAACAGGGGTAGTATGGGTAGGATTGGTTGTTTTTAAATGAATTTTGGTGGGAGGTGAGACAAAGTGGATTTTGACTGGCCAAATCTCTCGGAGATTTTACAAAAATGGAAGGCTTGCAAAGCAAATTTTCACAACAACTAGAATGTTCCTTTAACTAGAAGGTGTGCTTCACTTTGGAGGCCCAGATCAACATGTTTTCACACAAACTTTAAGGATCCAAAATGAAGGCTCAAATTGGAAAAAATTAACTGAACATTATCAACCTTTGTTTTATCATGCCTAAGATACCCTCAAAGGCTAACAAACAACCTTAATCATCATGCTAGGAGTAAAGTGATTTTAAATTTGTTTATTTCACTATTAAATGAAAGCTCTTCTGATAAATGAAATTGCAAATACCACCAAACTATCATAAAGCTAATATCTTGTGTGATTCACAAAGATTTCAATGTAAGATTGCAATGGGAATAAGAAAAACTATTTACATACATTCAGGGATGAAGCAGACACAAATTTACTCAAAGTCAATACATATTAACTCAAATTTGATTAAATTCTTTAACAGGGGAAATTTTCTAGAACAATCTCAAATCTTTTCAATGGTTGTACACTCAACCACCTTGACATGATCAAATTTAACACAAAAGAGATAAACAAGTTCCTTAGATAATTTCTCAGAAATATGGGCTCTGTCAAACTTTTCTCTTAGGAATTAGCTTCCAACCTCTAACACTCCAACCATTTGCATGAAAAATTCATGCAATTTATAACATTTCATTTACAACAGAGTTTTCCCCAAAACCAAAAACATTCAAAGCACCATTGCATGTTACGACTTTGATCGTGACTCCCAAAATCAGATTTGCAAAAATTTGTCAGGTGCTCAGAGGGAAAATCTCTTCAAATATTTTTAGCATTCAATTCTTCACCTGGTAAGTCGTTCTTCACTTTATCGTCAACTACTTCCTCCTCTATTCTGTCAAATCTGGTTTTGCATGCCAAGGAATAAAAGATTGGAAAATTAGATTGGATTCAATAGTAAGATCATATCTTAATGGTGAAATAAGTTTTCAGATCCTTCCCACCAAATCGAGATATTGACTAGTTTCTTGCGTGCCAAGGAAAATCAGATTGAATCTAATAGTCAGATTACATCTTAATGGTAAAAGACATTTTCAGATCTTCCCCACCAAACCAGGATATCAAATTAATGTTCCTCTTCATTTGGCATGTAGGAGACACCAAGAAATGATAAAAAACCATAAAAATTTACATCCCTAAGTGCTCGGAGAAAAAATGGAAGAAAATCGGATACATATGCACAGTTTCCATTGATCTGTTTTTCGAATTTGGACCATCCACGTGGGATATCCAAGTCAAGATGGGCCTGGGGGTTCTTTTTGACCTTTTACACCTTCTGGAAAAAATGGAAAATTTCTCAATTTTCTCCGCCACTCTGCCTTTGAAAAATGGGCTTGACACATGTCCCAATGTTTGTAGCCAGAGGAACCGCATGACTAAATTCTACTATTTTACCTATTTTTGGAAAAAGGAAAGATTTCCAAATTTTCCCTGTAGGCCTGCCTCCCCACCTTTTGAATTTTCAAATTGCCACGCATATCAATGGCACATTTTGAGATGGTGCCCAAAAGTAGAGACCCCAAACAAGCGCAAGCTCAACACGTGTCTCACTCTGCCAAAGTTTGTTAAAAGTTTTAAAATTCAATAAAAGGTGCCATTTGTCCAAGGTCTGAGATAGTCTTTATAGGTCGTTGAAAATTCTAAGCAAAAGGTAGAGTGAGTAGAAGCCTCCAAGTGTCCTCCTGGTGCTTCTTCAAAATAAAACTCAAGGGCCAGTCCCCAAACATGCACGGTCCCTCCACATGTCTCAGGCTCTTTAGCAAGTTGCTTGAAAAATTTTAGTAAAAGAAGACCCGTCGGAAACCTCCACGTGTCTTTATGGCACAACTTCAAGATGGTCCCTAAGAGCAAAGACTCTGAATGAGCGTGGGCTCACCACGTGTCCCAGGCCTTAGAAAATTTCTTTAAAAAGTTTAAGTATAGAGCAGAGCTGGCGGAAGCCTCCACCTGTCCCTCTGTCACATTTGTTAAGGTGGGACCCTGAGGTAGATCTTCAAATGAGCGCCAGACCCACTATGTGTCCACGGCCCACCAAAACTATACCAGCTGCATAAAAAAATTTCTAAGTTCGGGAAAAGCAGTGGAATCCTCCACGTGTCCCCCCGGTGCAACTCGAAGGCCAAACAAAAGGAGATTCTTCAAACGAGTGTTGTTCCTCCATGTGGACAGGTTTTGGGTTCAAATGATCCACAAAGTTTTAGAGTATCCTTGAGACACATCAAACAAAAATGGCCACTTTTCCTCGATGTAGAGATTTAAATTTGACAGAGAAACACACATGTTAAGTCAGTAAAATGCGGGAAACCATTGTTTGAGCCCGGAGATGAAATATTCTTCAATGACAAAGAATTTGGAAACATTGTAAGGTTCACACATGATCATCCGAGCTACATTCAATCACGTTTCCTCAGGTATTTTGGACAAAAATGGCATGGATAACAACACATGACTGCGGAAAATGGAAAGAAAGGAACAACCTGAGCCTTATGCCCAATTTAAAAACACCTGAGAGATGGACAAAGAAATGAAGAACAAGTTATGGATTTTTAAGTGACCTCGACCAAGAAGGAATTAATCATGGCAACAAAATGGGGGATAGAGTCTTCAAGCAGCAACACGGGAGACAAAAAACTTGGCAGGCTTTGAAACTAAGGGATTTTAATGGCAAACGGGTGAGACTACTTTGAGCACCAATAATTCCTTCACTTGATGGAGCTTGAAAATGAGATTACAAAATGATTAGGGTTGCAATACTTTTGCATCTTAACTTGAGTCTCAGTTTATCAGATTCAATCATGGTTAGAAATTATAAATGTGTCGATGCTACAAAGAAACCCTAATTAGGGTTGAGTTAATCCACTACCGGCGAGATCTCGAGGGTGGGTCATCATATAAAGGGAAAATCTTCTCTAAATAAATGATTGGTTTATTGACATTATGATATGCTATTGTTGTCGCCCTCAAAATCCACCCCTCATTTTCTAAGTCAAATTCGAAGATTTTGAGCTCACACCTCCGTCGAAGTGTTCAAGTAAAGTTGGAAGTCTAAAAAGATAGAGAAATTCATAATTTGAAGTTGTTTAAACTCTCCAGTCTACATGTTTTGATAAATTTTCCATTTTCCTATCTAGACGCGTGAAATTTTTATTGTTGTCCTCATTTGAATGAAATTTTTAATCTTTCTATGGCCATGGATCGTTGAACCTTGTATTGTTTTCAATTTATTGGATCGTGAAAGAAATTTGAAAATTAGGCATGAAATGCTGGAGTTTTCTTCTTCTCTCGTATTTTTTCCATAGTAAGGAACGATGGGCATTTTCTTCCCTGTGAAATTTTTGCTCCATTATCCATGGGTACATGGACATATCTAATTGGAAGTGGGTCGGCAGAGAACTTTGAGGTTTTGAGCCTCTTTGTAAAAAAGTCAAAAAGTTAAAAAGTGACCTGCGGCCTTAATCGGGCTTGAAGGAAAAATTCAAATCTTGAGCCCATCGTTGGAAAGTCAAAGCAGGGAGGAAGACCATCAGGGAGATTTGAGATTTTGAGCCTCTTTGTAAAAAGATGAAAAGTTAAAAAGTGACTTGCATTGATCGGGCTTAAAGGAAAAAGTCAAATCTTGAGCCCGCCATTGAAAGTTCAAAGCAGGGAGGTGGACCATCAAGGAGATTTGAGATTTTGAGCCTCTTTGTAAAAAAGGAAAAAAATTTAAAAAGTGACCCACAACCCTGATCAAGCTTAAAGGAAAAAGTCAAATCTTGAGCCCACTGTCAAAAGAGTCAAAGCAGGGAAGCGAGCTGTCAGGGAGATTTGAGAATTTGAGCCTCTTTTTAAAAAGGTGAAAAGTAAAAAAGTGACCCATAGCCCCGATCATGCTATAAAGGAAAAAGTAAAATGTTGAGCCCGCCATTGGAAGGTCAAAGCAGGAAGGTAGGCCTGCAGAGGAATTCGTTTTTTTGAGCCCACATTGAAAAAAGGTAAAATTATAAAGGTGACCCATGACTCCTTCCCCAGTCAAGTGAAGCCACGTGTCGATTATATCAAAAGTGGCTGAGCAAGCCAAAATGTTCCAAAATGCCAAATCTCTATAAAGTAACAAAATGCAAAAGGAATCCTCCACACCGCTGCTCCAAAGAAATTTCTCCCACGTGTACAAATCTGATTTAAAGTTTCAAAGGCAAGATGAATAGCAGTTCAAATTCAAAGTTACAAAACAAGTGTAACAGTTTGCATTATGAAAAGTCCGGTTTTCCGCCATTGCGCGATTCTTTGCGAATCAAGAATCTGAATCGACGCGCGAATGATTGAAAATAAATTGTAAGCCATTTCTTTCAAAACAAAGAAGATGTTGTAACCATTTCTTAGAGGATATTTTATTAGCTTCTTAACACCATTGTACCGGTAATTGATCTTGTAAACTCAAGAGTATATTGTACTCACGAGAGAACAAAGAAGATAGCCATTTTTGTTCCATTTCCCACCCTTTTCTCAATTTCTTCCATTTCTACACTATGTAAACTTCGATTAAGCATCAATAAAAAGAAGGATTTTGTAGCCTCTTTGATGAGGATATTTTAGAAATTTTTTGTTCACAATCTTATCTCGTCTTGTTTCCATTTGCAGGGGTTGTTTCTTCCCATGAATACATGTGATGAATTTTCTAACTAGTGTATGCAAGAATTTGATTTCCTACCTGAATATTAGTTCTCCTACCTATTTTCTCTATCCCTTTCCAACTTTCGAAAAATTTCTCTCTTGCAAGTATCTATAAGCTTTGCCACAGGGTCAATGGAGTGCCCCTGTTTGATCCTAGGCCAAAAGGCCACCACATAAATCCACATTTTCTTGCGCATGCATATATGATAAATGCACCAGATTAAGTAGAGGACTTAGATTCCCAGAGCGTTGGCAAGGAATCCATAAGTTTTTCCACCCAAAAACTTTCCTTGCCAACAATTTTTGGCACCCACCGTGGGGTAGATTTAGCAGCATCTGCACCTGAATGCAATTGCAAGGTCAGAAAACAGAAAATTCAAAATTCAAAAAGAGAAAAATTTATGGAATTTGAATGGCTATATGAGCCACATGGATTCAAATCATGGCTATTCTAGGAAACCCTCCTGTTAAAATACTTGAATTTCTCTTCCACATCCAAGAAGATGTTGCTTCAGATTTGAGGGAAGCTATCTGGCATAATAGACAAAGTTCCAATCACTACTTCATTGCCACGAGATTTTGAACCTTGAAGAAGAATGCACTACTGAATTGGAGAGGCAAAGACAAATTCCAGCACCATAAAGAAGAGCATATATTTTCAAGTTGGCAGATAGAAGATACACCTAGAAACAGAGACAAGGAGGACAAACTAATCCCATTTTTGAGAAACTTCAAAGGAGATAAGAGCTCCCCGAATCCGAGAGGCCTCCTTCTCAAACAACCGGTCATGTTGGGAACCTGAGTGTTGTTAATCCTTTGGATGGTGAATTTCCATACATCAATGAGAACCTTGAAGATTTCACCAATGTAGAGACTGAAGAAGAAGCTAGAGAAAGAGAAGCAAAAGCATATGAGGAAATAAGAGCTTAACTCGAAGAAATCGAGAGACTTCAAGCTAAGGCAGATGAAAGAGTAGCAAGAATCCACACCTTAGCAAGGTGGAAGATAGAAACAAACATAGAATGGGTGATTTTGGTCATGAGCATGCATGTTATCACGAGGCCCAAAGGCCTAATATACCATGGGAGGAAACACCTATCCACCGGCTCTTGCTCAACCACTCCATAAGCTACCAAGAGGCTTGAGAAAAAACTTCCCAAAATTTAGAGGGGATGGTTCTCAACTCCCTGAAGAGCATGTAGTTGCATTCATCACTTCTTGTGGTGTGTTGGGTGTTAAGGATGAAGATGTGTCAATCCAAATCTTTGTGGAGCCACTTAAAGAGAAAGCTTCTGAATTGTTCTACATGCTACCCTTGCGGTCCATCACCTATTGGGAAGATATAAGAATTACATTCGAACATATGTTCAAGAGCACTGAAGATTTCCATGATCTTCTCCTCCAATTGGTACAAATGAAAAAAAAACCTCTGAGTCAATGAGAGACTTCGTAGAAAGATATGATAGAGTGATAAGAAGGATCCCTGAAGATGTGGTGCCTTCTAAAAATAATTTGAAGAGGTTTTTCATTAGTGCTTTTCCATTAGAAGTAGGTTTCTTCCTCAGAAGATCCCAACCAAGAACATTGAGGGAATCCAAGGATTATGAAATAGAAACCGATGATGATCTAATCCTTTCCGAGAAATGTGAAAGGCCCCAATGGAAAGAAAAAGGGTCAAAATTCAAACTCTGTCACCACAGATCCGATGTTCCAAAAAATGGCAAATGACTTGGTTACCTTGAAGAAGCAGCTATCTCAGATCACAATGTGGAATGCTTCAAGGAGACCAAACCCTTCAGATATGCCAAGGATTTCTCCACCTCCTCTTCGACTTGCTCTTGAAACACCACCAATCAATGCCATCCAGTGACACCCAAGAGCCGGAGGAGGAAGCATAAAGCGATGAAATCAAGAAGAAAATATGGAAGACTATGAAAACTATCTTGAGTTCGAAGAAGTTGATATGCACAATGACCTAATTGAGTATGTTGATGATGATGAAGAAGATCCAAGTTTCTCATGTGTTGTTTTCAATCGCGCACAACCTAGGAAAGGTGCTTCATCCTCAATGGTTGCGGTAAAGGATAAGAAGAATAAAGAATATTCTCCTTCATAAGTCACAAAAATAAAATCATCAGCAGAGGATCACTATTACCACCTTCTATGGATTCGGCCAAAGAAAAACCATACTCACTGGTTGTTAGGGATCATGCTACTATGCCAAGTAATTCATCTAATTCTTCTCCCAACTCAAAAGTTGCTAAGAAAAATTCTCCTTTAACTGTTGTTCCTAGAAAAAAATCTAAGGTTCAATCAAAAGCTACACCCGAAAAGGAGAATTCAACACCCAAAGTAGTAAATCCTCTACCATTTAAATATTCCTCCATTTCTGAAACCTCTTCCTCACTCACCATAACCCCATTTGACTTTGTGGAACATGCAAGAAAAACCAAAGTCCATCTCTTAGAAATAGAATACCTACAAACACACCCTACCCAGTTTGACAGGTTCATTAATACAGTTCGTGGTGGTAACCCTGTATCCTCGAGTCCTAATTCTAAAGGCTTACTTCCCACACCATCCACACCACCTTCCCAAAATATGATAGCCCTCAATGCCTCCAAAACCAACAGGGTTGAACCTTTCTACATGTCACTCCTCATTAAAGGCTTCCAACTAAATAATTGTATAATAGATTCTAGAGCCTTAGACAATGTGATGCCAGCAAAGTTGCAAATGCTCTAGGCCTCACCTTGACCCGTAAATGGTACTTGGTACTCAATTGAATCCAAACAAGTTCCATTGGTAGGAAGAATCAAAGATGCACAGGTAGTACTAGCTGATTTTCTAGACAAGAATGTGATCCTAACCATACTAGTAGACACATCCCAACATCCTTTGGTATGATGTTGAGTAGGAGTTTCTATAGAGACTTGGGTGGAGAGATAAAAACGCATTGGTCATCAGCAACTATCCCAAAGAAAAGGCCGAGATTAAGAAGTTTCTACCAGTAAGAAAGATGAAGTTCACAAGACAAAAAGTCGATAATTCAAAAGCAAACATTCTCTTTTAATATTATGGGCTAGAAACTACTTCCTCACATCGAAAAATAGGAGAACTTGCCACTTCTCATGGAGGAAGAAAAGATCAAATTTCGACAATGGAATTCAATGGTAGTCATTATAGAGTGGGCTCCGGAGCTGGTATAATATTGTACTCTCCTTCCAATGAGTTGTACCCATTTGACTACAAGCTGCCATTTGATAATACAAATAACATCACAGCAGTATGAAGCACTACTCTTAGGCATGAGTGCAATAGAGAGGACATGGGAATCAAGAAAATTAGATACCGAGGTGATGCAGAGGTTGTATTAAAGTAGCTCCGCCCAAAAATATCAAATGAAGAATCCAAGACTCCGACAATATAGAAATAGAGTGTGTGACTACATTGAATCTTTTGATGCATTTTCCATTGAAGCTATTCCACAGGAACAAAATGAAAAGGCTGATTCTCTTGCATTGTCAGCTTCCCTAGTGACACCTCATCCTTCTTTTGGTAAAGACAAAGTGACCATTGAAATGGTATTTACGCCTAATGTACTGACAATTCAAATCATTGGCAAGTCTTCAATGATGATAATCAAATTCTATCCTTTTTAGAGAAAAGGGATAATTTCAACAATCTCTTCTTTGAAGGAGGTTAAAATCCACACCAAGAAACAGCCCCAAAAGAAGAGAAAGAAGGAATTGAAGGGATTGATGATGAGGGAGTAATCAAATTGAAAGGGGACAAAATTCCCAAAGGCCTAGTCTTTTTAGAAGACCTCTTTAACAAACATGGCAAATTCATTCAAGAGAAAGAAAATCAATCTTCTAGGTGCCCAACGATTTTGATAAAGAAAACATTGGTACCCCGGAGAAGCCAAGGATGGTCAAATATTGGAAAATGTTTCTTTCCCAAAAAAAAGAAGGTTTTTACATTACTCAAGAAATACTCGGATGTCTTGGTGTACTCTTACGATGAACTCAAATCCTTCTAGCCAAAGGAAATACGTCACTCAATTCCTTTGAAGTAGAGTGTGAATCCCTTCAGGTAGAAACAAAGGCCGTACAACCCAAATATTGTTGATACCATCAAGGAGGAGGTAATGAAGATGTTGAATGCAAGGATCATCTTTCCCATCCACCATTCAACGTGGGTGGTTAACATTTTGCCAACGTGCGGAAGAAGAATGGTGAAATAAGGATATGTGTAGATTTTCGCAACCTAAACTAGGCATCACTCAAGGACAATTATCCTCTTCCTATCATGGAACATATCCTGCAAGTAGTCACTGGATCTGAAATGCTTTCATTACTTGATGGATTCTCAGGATACAATCAAATCAAATTGGTAGAGGAAGACCACACCAAGAAAGCCTTTACAACACCTTGGGGCACTTTTGCCTACAATAGAATGCCTTTTGGCCTAATCAAATACAGGGAGCTACATTCCAAAGGGCGATAGATTTGGCATTCAAATATATGAATCATTGCATTTTCATATATCTTGATGATCTCACAGTATTTTCAAATAAGAGGGAGATCATATCTATCACTGGAATAGGTACTTGCAAGGTGTAGGAAACACATGGGGGTTCACTTAGTAAAATTATGGTATAGCACGTGCGTTCGAAGGGTATTAAATAATACCCTTAATTCTAGTTTCTACCTCTAATTACTCAATTGTTAATACCCCCTCCTGTTATATTATTAGAATGAAAATACCCCCTATTTTTTCCATGTACCTTACTTACCCATTTTTCGATTACAATTTTATTTACCCCTTTTTATTTCTACCCTAATATATTAGACAAAAAATATATTATATTTTTCACTCAATGTTTTTTAATATGCATTTCCTCTCGAAAGATAATTTGAAGCCATTGAAGACCTATTACAGATCACCTTATATATGTTAAGCTTTAATCATTTATCAATAGTTGTTCAAATAATTAAGATGGTGAAATAATATCACTTGTGTTGAAAAGCATACTCAATCCTAGTTTTCTACCATCTTATTATTTTTGGTTAAGAATCTAGATTTCTTTATTAATAAAGAGAGTATAATTTAATTTATGACCACACTACTTTTTCAATTTTAAGGTATTTAATTTTAAAAACTAGGGTTCAAATGTTTTAGTTTTATATTAAAATCAAACCTCCCTTTCCTTTGGCTCACCTCTCTAACCTACCCCCAATACCTGATTCAAAACATTAATAAATTAAACCCTTTCACCCCCTCATGTCTACCGGTATATTGACTTTAATTTTATTAATTTTAATTACCTCAATATGAACCCACGTGCTAGGATATTGCCTTGCTAATGAACCCCCGTGAGGAAACATGGCATATCACTAAATCCAAAAAGTGTATTTTTGAGTCATAGAAGGAAAATTATTGGGGTACATTGTGAATAAACATGGAGCACACATTGATACTGAGAGGATTAGAGCCATTCAAGCATTATCTTTGCCCACAAGCAAGAAAGGAGTTCATTCATTCTTCGGAAAGGAGAACTTTCTTCATCATTTTGTGCCTGAGTTTGCTAAGTTGATGAAGCAAATCACTTCCATGATGAAACCAAAAGAAAGCTTCAAATGGAACAATGAAGGGAAGGAAGCATTCGAAGAGATCAAGAAATACATTGCCAAATATTTGACTCTTATATCTCCTAATTTTAACAAAGAATTCATCATGTATTTTTATGCATCGAACATACACTCTCTTCCATTCTCGTTAACAAAAATAATGAAGGTGTGGAAGAACCTATTGATTTCATGAGTTTTCCTTTGAAAAAGCATGAGCTAAAATACAACCAATTAGAGAAGAATGCTTATGCGGTGGTCAAGGGTATAAAAAAATTCAGGTTTTACATCCTCAATTCCCATATGGTGGTGATGGTCCCCGACAGTGAAATCAAGTCCATCTTGACATAGCGGGATCCTGGAACTAAATGAGGAAATTGGATTGCAAAGAATCAAGAATATGAATTGGAGATTCGACCCTCTAATCTAGTAAGGGGAAATGTCTTGTGCAAGTTGATTGCTTTGAAGATGAAACACTCAAAATTCAACATGGTAAAGAAAAATTTACTTACTCAACTTGTTCGAAGACAACCCACGTGTTCTCTTTTTCACCACTACTTGATGAGTGGTATGTTGATATTGCCTATTACCTAACATATGGATAATTTCCTCCCCATCTTGATTACAAGAAAAGGAGAAAACTCAAGTTGAAGCAAATAAATTTGTAATATGAAATCATGCGCTATATAAAAGAGTCCTGGATGGTTGTTTCCTTAGGTGTGTAGATAAAGAGCAATAAGAAAAGTTTCTTAAAGCATACCATGACCAAGCATGTGGTGGGAATTTTTCAGAAATGGTCACTACACACAAGATCCTATGAGGAAGGTATGATTGGCCCACCATATTTGCAGACACACTCGAGATTGGGTTTCTCGATCCAGAGCATGCCAAAAGTTTGTTAGAAGACCACCGGTTGCTACATTACCACTCATGGCTATGGTTATTGAAGAACCATTTCAACAATGGGGATGGACTTCATTGGTGTTCGAACTCTCACTCAAGTTCCAGAACACCTATTTACTCACAACAACAGACTACTTCACCAAATGGGTGGAAGCCATTCCAACCAAACAACCCAACACTGAAACAATATGTAACTTCATCAAGGAGAATATCATAGTCTGTTTCAAAGTGCCACAAAATATTGTAGAAAATAATGCTACCTATTTCTCTTCAAGAGAGATGACTAAGTTTTTCTATAGCTACATAATCTCCCCATCTCATTCTTCTGAATACTATCCACAATGAAATAGACAAGATGAGACAAGCAATAAGAACATTGCTACCATTGTCCATAAGCTTATAGACGAGAATCAAAGGAATTGGCAAAAATGTTGTATGATGCATTGTGGGTGGATAAGATCACTCCCAAGAAAGTAAAAGGTATGTTATCATTCCAATTACTATATGGATTCAAAGCAAAATTCCTCTTGTAGACACCAAATTTGTGTCTTACGACACCCTGTGCCCCGCATCTCATTTTGCAACCTAGTCTCACCACCTAAACCTTGCACAATTATTTATTAATTACCTTATAATTAATAAATCCACATCTCCAAACCTGCCACCTTATTTCACCACCTCATTATGACCTAGTCCTAACCCTAAACTAACCTAATAAAGACCTATAACTTGGTCTACATCTACACCCGTGACTAATTACTCCTCACCCGCACCAAAATCAACCTAGTAATGACTTGACCAAGCCCACAACTAATTCCTCGGGAGAAAAGGAGGGAAAGTTGGCTATTTTACTAAAAATAGCCCACTTTGACTTAACCGACATCGGTTCCTACTCGATCACCGTCGGTTACGTAACCACCATCGATTCCTTGTAAATGACCTCCCCCAACCAAAAACAAAGGATCTGGAAAATTCATTAGAAAGATCAGGAATTCACTTGGCTGAGTAGAGACAAGTGAAGGAAAATAAAAGAGTTTACAGAGAAGGACATCAAGCCCAAGACTGCAACTGAGTAACCAATCCCAGTGACACTCATCCAAGCATTGGGAGAGAAGATAACTCATCTTTGACTGTCAGATCATCCCACCTGAGCCCTACCTTCACCATCACAGTCCCTGGACCTGTATCTTCATCGAAAGAAGTAAGTAGTGTCTTGTACGTTCTTGTAATAACATTTCTTGAACTTCTGAATCACAGTAATTTTAAGTCTACTCCTAGATCCACTACCCGGAAACACCTTACATCTAACTGTCATTCCTCTACCCGTACATTGCCCCAAGAACAACCCCCATACTCTCTGAGTCTTCTCCATCACCCCATTACCTATCCCCAATCATTTACCAGCCTTATAAACCCCATAGCCACCTAATGGCCAACCTTCACTAAAAGCCCTAAAACACTGGCCCTACCGATATCGATCATCGAAACCGGTACTGGTGATAGTGACCGCATCGGTTATTGTGTTTCAAAACCAAAACTAGCCTTTCCTCTATTGTTTTAACGAGGTAATTAAATTGTAATTTTGCAATAATTTGTGTTAATTCATATTAGCAGGGGAACTAACCACCTTCGAAAGGAAGTTTAATATTTCCTGGGCCCAAGGCAGTTCCCTCATTTATTATCTAACTATAATCTGGTGGTCTTGCATTCTTATTCACAGGTAGTCCTTCCCGAAAAAAAAAGAGTTCTTTGCAATCGATCGATCTCTCTCTCTATGGTACGCGCACACCCTCCCAGCATTCAAGAGGTATTCCTCCTAGCCCTAACCCTTATCTGTTTCTCAAAAGAATGAAAGGATAAAAGCAGCTCTATTCTAGGAACTGAAACATTTTGTGTGAAACATTTTGGCATGCCTGGTGGGACCCATTTCAGGTTTCTTTTATTCTTGCTTGATTTCATATAGGGATTATACTTGCTTTTGTTTCTGCTAAGTATTCACAAGATATTTTTTCATTTTGGTAAAAGAATTTGTCTTGCTTTCACATCTTTGCATTAGTGAAAGTCATCTCCTTTGCTTCATCGAATATCATTTTCGATTTGGGTTTAAAACACGTGCATCACATTCTTGCTTGTTGTTTTCAATTCTAGTGAACATAGATTAAGTAACAGGTCATACACGTGGGGGTGATATCCACGGTATTGACAAGAAATTAATCTTACTTTCACTACACAACACATACCAAATCACATCATAATCAACACAACAGCTCAAACATCCCCCTTTTTTCCGCGGTATTCCTCCGCCCGATTGAGGTAACCTTATAAGCCAAAACAAACTTGACATTTCCCTTAGGTCTTTTGTTTAGGATTGATATCATCTTGCGTCTAAGGCATAAGCCCACAATAATTAAAACTAATCCTAGGGTTAGTCTCTTGATTTGCTTGTGCATCTTGCTTGTTTCTAGTTCTATTTCTCTGTCATACACTGTTTCAGTGATCACTTCAGAATAATTTGGTAGGTATACTAAGCATTGTTAACCCCAAATCAACAGCTCCTTACAGCTTCTTACACCGGTCCTATTATACCGACATCGGTTAACTGACCGATGCCGGTCTGACTAACCGACATCGGTTATCAAACCGATATCGGTTACTTTCTTTCATAGTTCCCGACAAACCATCAGCCTACCAATTCCAACATTTTGTGGTTGTTTCTATTCCTGATAGATCAAATCTCTACTGTGTACTCTTGTCCATGGTTGTTATCACTCGAAAACAAGCCGTAGCTATGGTTTCACATGCCTGTTCTGTGCCTTTGCCTGAATCACCCCCTTCACATTCTGTGGGGAATCCTACGGACACCAGTGATGTTCCCAAGATCCCTATAGGAGATAAGGACTTTGCCAAATTTTTGGATGCCAATCCTAGCGGCGTACAGTACTATTTGTCTCATACCCCTGACCGTACACCCGACGGTCAGCTCCTTGTTGGTATGCCTATTAGTATAGCTGCTCATTTAGCTCCTTCTCCACCTAATAACTCCGCCTTACCTTCTTCATCCTTAGCCCCGTCTCCCAACTCAGTGGCTTCAGAGGTTCATACGGCACAGATTAGCTTTCCTTTGGTTAATCTAGGGCCCCACATATCATTACCGCTGATTGCTCCTACCCCCTCTCTCGCATAGCCCTTTCATAACTTGCTCTCTACCACCTATCCACACGAGCTTTCCTTCTCAAGCTCCGCCCACCTTTTCGTTTCCACACACTTATCCAATGTGGCTTCAACACCTTATATAGGACATCCCTATTCAGCCGCCTCAACATATTCATCTTCAATACCTTATCAACATTTGACCCCACCATTGTCTAGTGGAGGCACTTGGCCCAATCCTCCACCTTTTACAACAACCACACCAGCATCTCATCCAACCACTGATTTCATCAAACAAATGATAGACAAGATGCAAAATCTGGAGGCTTCTGTTTTAGGAAGCCGTAGCACCCTGACATATGAGAAATTTTGTCGGGAGCCTATTCATCCTTCTCGTCCCCCTTCATTCATATCCTCCTCAATGGGAATTACCAAAATTCACTCGTTTTAATAGTAAGGAGGATCCTCGAAAACACTTGCGATAATTTAGACATGCCTACTATCTAATTGCTCATGATGATGCCTTACTACTCCACACCTTCCCCATGTCCTTATCGGACCCGCCCGGAGTGGTACAATGCTTTAACCCAAAGCACTCAATCTTCTCTTTTAACCAATTATCCCAATCTTTCTTGGATCATTTCTCCATTAATATTGCTAAGAAAGTATCTATCACCGACCTATCTTTGCATCATTTAAAAATTTGAAGACGAATCTATCGCAGATTTCATTGGACGATGGCGAGGCCTCATCAACCAACTTACTTATGCCTTACCTCAAGCCGAACTCATCGAACTCTTTACTCAAGGCTATGCAAAGCACATTTCTCCTACCCTCCAAATTCAAACTTTCCACACCTTTGATGAGGCCTTTACTATGGCTCGAAACTAGAAATTCGAGCCTTAGAGGAAGAGAAATTGTGGTTGCACAACAAAAACCCTAATTTCCGAACCCAAGACTCCACCAACAAACCCAACACCACCAATTCTCATGCATCGACTGCTTCGAAATCAAAAGGAGCTGTACACGCGGTGATGGTCAAATCCCAAGCACCATCTAGTACCCCGCCAAAAACCACCTATAAGTATAAAGTCGAGCCCATCAATTACACTCCCTTGGGAGAAACTTATGGTGTCATCTTGGAAAAATTGCTCAAAGCAGGAGCTATCACCTTGCCTCCTATTAAACCTCACTCCGGGTTTGATTCCACCCGTGCTATACCTTCTTGGTACAAAGAAAATGACTTCTGTAACTTCCACCGCGTGAAGGGACATAGTCACGAAAACTGCAAGATGTTGAAAAATATAGTGCAGGAAATGGTTGATGCAGGGGATATAACCCTCGATAATCCTAATGCCCCTACTAACCAAAATTTGAAAATCTTCAACAAACCATTCCCGAACCACTCATCTAATAGTAACATAAACCAAGATATCTTAGCCGAGGAGAGTGTTCATGAAATCCATGCGGTCTTCGACTCCCAACCAAAAGCTTCTATCGAGAAAATTCTAAATCAAGCCTCTTCACCAATGCAGGATTCTCACCCCCTTCTCCTTCATCGGACAAGAGGAAAGTCCCTTCATTCCTTTACGCATAAAGGAATTAACCACCCAGAGTTCTCTTCTCATAGATGAGCCTTCTTACGCCACATCCCTACAAGACTGTGAGCGGATGTTATCTAACTTATCTATTTCCCAAAAATCTCCTTCTACCACTCTTGCTATACAAGAGGAAGGCTCACCACTGTTTCTATCATCCTTAGAAGAGAAACCCCTCGAATCAACATCACCACATTCTTTAATCATGACGGATCCCCTCCAACATGCCCTTCTACCTATTAGTTCTTCATCGCCTAAATCTTTTCAGTGACCGGTTGACCTCTTAACACCCATTGATACAGAGACTCATTTACCCCCTGTGTTACACCCACAGTGGACCGGAATTACAACCCACCTCTCTTCCATACAAAATTTCCTATTCACACGTGAAGATTGTCATCCCTCAGAAGATAGATGAGTCCTATGGGAGCGTTTGAGTACACCATGCTCTACTCAGATGCAGATGACCGATCCAGACACCTCTACCATATACCCGCGGTGTTTACAAAAACTCAAAATGCCTATGTCCTCATCTTCACCCCCTTCATCTCTACCGAATACCTCATCCACCTCTATTAACCTAACCAAACCTTCCCCTACGCTTGGGACTCCACCAATACCCAGTTTAACACACCCACCTAAATGGTTAGATTTATCCAAAAATAAATCCATCCATCCACCTAGGAGACAAATCCAATCCTCTCTGTCACAACTAAAACCCTCGCCGTCACACTTACCTTCTATATTGGGACCTCACCCCTCCACCTTGCCTCAATACATCACACCTCCTGCATTTTCTCTAAAATGACCTGCACCTTCTACACCCATACAGAGATCCTGTCCTCAACCCTAAACAAACTCCATCATCAAAGGATTTGTTTGCCGTCACTCCTCTTTCTCCGTGGTTATTTCCTGCTACCACATCATCTGTGGCCTCATCATCTAATCAGCTAAACATAACTTCGTGCCGAAGAAGCCACACTTAGTTAAATCCAATTATCAAAACCCCTTGTCTAAACCACCACCCATACGAACCAACCATACCCAAACATTACCAAAACTCACCCAATCAATAGCCTCATCTTCCTCTGACTTTGACCCACTCAAAGGATCTTATGCCAAGATCCTTGATATGTTGGTGGAAAATGCGACCATTTCCCTACCCCCACTTAGATCCTATGATCCATCTAAACCTCGACCTATAGGTTATGACGAGTATAAAATCTGTGCTTACCACCGCACACCAGACATGATGTAGAGGGATGAAAAGCTTTGAAAGCCATACTTCATCGATCACTTCTCTCGAGATAGAAAGGTTAAGAAGAAAGACAACTTACGAAGGAGAAACCTTTAGCTTCAATCCCTCTCTTATACCACCTATCCCCGCCTCACCAAGATCTATCATTATTACAACCCCACCTCTCGAAGACCATGAATTATCCCTACCGCATTCATCCTCTCGTGTTCACGAGATCAACATGATTAGTGTTGCTACTCGAGGCGAGAAAAACAATGGGAAAGCTAAAGAAAACACACTGTGGCCTCTCTTTCATTCACCATCCCGATCGTACATTCACCACCTAAAGTGGTTATTAGTGGACTTGCCTACCCCGCCTCTGCGATGGAGTTTCCCACCTTTGAATCATGATCAAACAAATTCACCAATCACCTATAAAAATGACGTTGTATGATCTTGTTCGCACTCTCGAATCTCATCGACAAGCTCTCGTTGAAATCCTTCAAGAGATAGAGGTCTTACCTAACGAAACCTTT
This sequence comes from Taxus wallichiana var. yunnanensis, assembly GCA_018340775.1. Taxonomy (NCBI): domain Eukaryota; kingdom Viridiplantae; phylum Streptophyta; class Pinopsida; order Cupressales; family Taxaceae; genus Taxus; species Taxus wallichiana. Next base: position 119,082,549 of record CM031241.1, on the reverse strand, counting down.
CCTGTTACCTCCATCTTAACACCCAACCACGTTACTTCTCTCACCAAATAATATACCATTTCCGTCCCTGTACAACAAACCGCCGTTAGTTTCTTCAAGATGAAATTGTTGACTTTGGTGCAGAAGATCCTGACCCTACTCTTTTCATCTCAGCTTACGTCCGGGACATCCGAGTACGTCGTGTTATGATTGACGGGGGTGCTAGCCTAAACATCATCTCTTCAAAATCCTTCCAACAAATGAATATCCCCTCTAGCTGCATGTGTGCCAACCCCACCATGTTACGTTCATTCAATGATGCTATTACTTCTACCTTAGGCACTGTGATCCTTAACATTCGTGTAGGGCCACGTACCTTACCCGAGATCTTCTATGTCCTTGAGGGAGAATTCCAATACAACATGTTGTTAGGCCGCCCTTGGATCCGGGCTATGGGATGTGTTCCCTCCACCTTACATAGATGCATAAAATTTGAGTATGAGGGGAAGTCTTACACCGTAAAAGCTGATGCTCCCCCTTTAAAACCTGCAATATGTTATATCGCCCTAATGATGTGCTTGTACCAGTCAAGACACCCATTCATCCAACCCAACCATCTACTTCAACCACACCTCAACCATCCATCTCAACCACACCTACACCTTCAACCAATGAAACCGCCGCCGCCACTTCCACTTCCTTTCCCGCAGAAAACATCCCAACCTCAGATCCCTTAGTTCATTTCTTTCAATGCCTTACGCTAGGGGAGTATTGCCTATATAACGTTAGCACTTTCCATACTCCACGGAGTATGGACCGCTGAGTGCATCCTACCTACGACCGTCGTGTGGGGAAGTAATCTCCTACGGACCACCTAATTGCCGCACCAACCTAACGTATGGGGTGTCAATACATCCTCTCACACATCCGAACATCCCCTTGGTGTGGTTCCCTTCCAATCTGATTTTCAATATTTAACTAATCGTCGCTTCGCTCACCTTCTTGACGCTTTGCTGTGCTTGGAAGGGCTTCGGTTTCGGTCTTTATGAACAAGGCCGACATACAATCATTCCTATAACTACAAAACACAAGGATCGTCATGGTCTTGGATTCTCTCGAACCATCTACACCAAAGACACCGCATATCTATTGATCCAGGAAGACGATGAAGTCACCCCTTCAACCATCATCACCCACCGAGTCGATAGACCACTGAATCTATCCCTCCTAACTTTTTTTTCATAAACACTATCTTCCCCGGGTCCTATCACTTATCAACGTGATAATGAAGACCCATATTCTCTTCCCCTTCGTATCCGGACATGATCGAAGACGACTCGCCATCAATTAATGTTGTTGAGTGCCGGATGATCACTCCATCCTCACTTACCTTGGTGCGGACGACTCTTATATTCAACGCACCTTGCCATCGACACTCAAACCATGTTGAACAAGTAGACTATAGAAATCAACATCCACAACGAGGACGATCCTCACATTGTGAAGATCGATAATCTCTTACCACATCGTAACAAACCGCCTTCACTACCTTCCTCTGTGCCCACAACCAAGCTTTCGCTTGGTCCTACGCTGACATGCCAGGAATCGATCCTAACATTGCTGTCCATAACATTACCATGAAACCCGATTCCAAACCAGTTAAACAGAAACTGAGAAAAATGCATCCACACATTGCCCTCTTGGTCAAAGAAGAGCTTCAACGACTCCTTTCTGTTTCCTTCATCTTACCTATTGATTATCCTCAATGGATTTCTAACATCGTACCTGTCACTAAAGCAATGGGGGACTTCGGATATGTACGGATTTCCGGGACCTTAACCTCACTTGTCCGAAGGATGACTTCCCCTTACCAAGTATTGATCAACTCATTGATCTCACTGCGGGCCATTAGATGCTTTCTCTCATGGATGGCTTCTCGGGATACAATCAAATTTTGGTAGCCCCGCCGATCAACATAAAACTACCTTCATAACTCCTTGGGGAACCTTCTGTTATCGTGTCATGCCGTTTGGCCTTAAGAATGCTTGTGCGACCTATCAGCGGGTTATGAATTACATTTTTCATGACATTATGCACACTATCCTTGAGGATTATGTTGATGATCTTCTTGGAAAATCTAAACATCGCAGTGAACATCTTGATGTTTTAACCATTATTTTTGATCGCCTGTTACAATATTGTGTTCGTCTTCAACCAAAGAAATGTGTCTTTGGTGTCCTTTCGGTAAACTCCTTGGTTTTATTGTCTCTTTGCGTGGCATCGAGGTCGATCCAGCTAAAGTCAAAGCTATCCTAGAGATGCCCCCACCTACTAACCTCAAACAATTGCGTAGTTTGCAAGGTAAACTCCAATCTATCCGGCGTTTCATCTCACAACTCTCGATCGATGTCAACCTTTTCATCATCTCCTTAAAAAGGACATTGTCTTTCAATGGAGCGAAGAGTGCCACCAAGCCTTTGAGGCTCTTAAAGCCTATCTCTTGCAGCCACCCGTGCTTATCCCACCTCAGGACGATCGCCCTTTCTACCTTTACCTTTCCACCACCGACCATGCTGTAGGAGCCATGCTCACACATCGTGACTCCGAGCATCGAGAACAAGTCATTTATTACATAAGTTGTACTTTGGTGGATTACGAGACTAGGTATACACATGTAGAAAAATTGTGCCTAGCCCTAACATTCGTGGCCACCAAACTCCGACACTACCTCCCGAATCACAAAAATTTTGTCATCATTAACACAGGACCCCATCCATTATATGTACGCCAAGCCTCATCTAAACCAACGCATCGCTCGATGGATTATGCTCCTCATCGACCTCGACCTTGAGTTTGTCCACCATAAATCAATCAAAGGACAAACAATCGCAGACCAACTCGCGGAAGCCCTTTACTCGGGAGCAATTTACCAATTTTACCTTTCTGACGAACTCATTGCTACTCTTTCACTCAATGAGGATTCGTATCCAATGACCGTCTTCTTCGATGGATCCAAATGCTAGCGCGAGGAGGGGCCAACATTGTTCTCATTCCTCTTGACGCTGATCCCGTGCCTCTTTCATTCCAGCTTGATTTCCCTGCACTAATAGTACAAATGGAATACGAGGCCCTTGTTTTGGTCTCCAAAGTTGCGTTACACTTAGGTGTCAAATCTATTAATATTTTTGGCGACTCTCAATTAGTAGTCAATCAAGTTATGGGCATCTACCAATGTAAAAATGAGGAACTTCAAAAGTACAAACATTACGTGGATTCACTTTTGACCTTATTTACTCATTATTCTATCCAAACCATTCCCCGCTCCACTAACAAATTTGCGGATACTATGGCTTGCTTAGCCTCACAAATTCCTGCCTCACCAACTGACTCTGACATATTCATCTTGGTCCAACAACTCTTTGCCCCATCTTACTCCACCCCGGATGTTTGTATGATAAATAATGTGTCTGCTAATTTGCAAGATACCTGGTATCACCAATTTTACGACTACCTTACAATCTCTGTTCTCCCACCTGACCTTACTAGTAATGGCAAACGTGCTTTTCTTAAAATTGTTTCTCGTTATGTCATCATGGGCGGACTCCTCTATAAACGTGGCTTTGATGGTATCCTCCTTCGATGTATAACCGGCGCGGAGGTCACCTATACCATCCAACAAGTTCATGATGGAATTTGTGGTGGACATTTTAGTGGCCTTGCCGTGGCTAAACAGATACTTCACCTAGGCTATTATTGGCCTACTCTTAATAAGGACTACCATGGATATGTTAAGCATAGTGTTATGTGTCAACAACATGCCAACCTTCAACATACTCCCAGCCATCTGCTACAGTGCGCACAAGATCTTTGGCCTTTCTCATAATGGGGTTTAAACCTTATTGGTGAAATTCACCCGCCCCTCTTCACAACGTCACCGTTGGATAATCACAGCAACTGAATATTACACTAAATGGGTGGAGGCCATTCCACTCATTTCAACCAAAAAGAAAAAATCGTAGAATTCATTAACCATCACATTATCTGTCATTTTGGTGTTCCTCATCGCCTAATAACAGATAATGGAAAATATTTCAAAAATAAGTTGTTACAAGACCTTTGTGACAACTTTGGTATCAAACTTAGCTTCTCATCACCTTACTATCCATAAGTAAATGGTCAAGCCGAATCTTCTAACAAAACCCTGACCAAAATTCTCATGAAAATTGTTAACGATTCTGGGAACAAATTGGCCTGATCACATCCCCTTTGCCCTTTGGGCTTATCGGACTAGCATTCATACCTCCACTAATGCCACCCCATTTTCTTTGGTATATGGTACCGAGGCTGTCTTGCCTCTCGAAGTACAAATACCCTCCCTACGAATATCTCTTCAGGATATTCTCACCAATGATGATTTCCGCCAAGAGCGGTTATCCCAATTGGAGCTTCTTGACGAGCGTCATCTTACAGCTTTTGACCACCTTCAAATCTATCAAAAGCACATCAAGCGTGCTTATGATAAGTGACTTCATGAGTGTACCTTGAAGGTTGGTGATCTTGTCCTCAAAGAGAATCAACATGTAACCAAACTAGAAAAAAGAAAACGTGGAAAATTTGCTCCAAATTAGATTGGGCCTTACATTATCACTCACACTTATGGATCGTGGCACTTATCGTTTAGCTTCGCTTTAATGGTAAACTCCGAGCTCGAACCCCTTAATGCCTTGCATCTCTGACCATTCTACTATTGAATTTAGTGTTATATCACTTCTTATCTACCTTGCGCTCATCCCTTGAGCTCATTTACCACCTCATACACTTTGTTTCATGCATCTCAAAATCGAATCAAGCTCACATGGTTTGGTCATCACCTCCCCTTAAAGATGCCTTCCCCTTTTTAGTCTAGTCCATGACTTAAAAGTATCAAAATAACACGTTCTCAATTATACGCTTATGGGATATTCTTGAGTCAAACTTCCTACAAAACTAGATGCTTCATGCCGAACGGACATCTAGACCTCTAAAGTTATACATAGACTACTCCCTCGAAGGACAGCTATGTGCAAAGCCATTTCTACTATTATAAATAGACTGCTCCCTCGAAGGACAACTATACACAAAAACTACATCTGCTACTATAAATAGACTACTCCCTTGAAGAACAGCTATACAAAGTCAGCCTTTATTAGAAGCTTCTCGCATTGATTAGCTTCGTGAAGAGCTCAAGAACAACAAAATGCATATCCCCTATGGACTTCCCGCATCGATCAGTCTATATCCAGAAAATTAAAAAGCAGTACTCAATAGCACTTTTGAGTCATGGACTAGTCTATTTAGGTTTGGTTCTCTTTAAAGATAATCACCTTATAACAAGTTCTTTGTGCCCTAGCTTTACCAGCCATCTCACTTCACCATTTTTCAAAACAAAAAAACTCAAGGGACGTGACGTATATCCGATATATTGTGATTATACGACTCTTTTCACCTATCGACTTCTCACCTATGCAAGGCACCTAGGGATTCAAGCTCATCCTACGTTAATAAGTGGTTTGTTTAGCTCTTCTCAACTATGGGACACTTTTACCTCTTTTACTCGAATCTAGGATTGTGTGTTGACCTTAATCAGGACACGATTCCCTACTACTTGGGTAAGCTAACTTTAGTTTCACCTATACCTCCACCAACATCGCCAGTCCCTTACCAACACCAACAACATTACCCTACCAATATCAATATTTTTACCAGCCCACAAATTGCCTAACTATAGCCAAATTACCCAAATTTACCTCTCCCTGGTCCTAAGGGAGAACTACATCGGTCTGAGGCCCCTCCTTGCTTTGTGCAATGGGCTATGTAGGCAGCAATTAGGAGACATGAGGTCTCCCAAGGTTAGCTCGACCATCTGCTACCATAACCTATCATGTATTGTAAATAGAAATATTTTTGGGTATTTCTATTTGATAACACTCATCTTTATCCTTTTTCAAAACAAACATTCAAAACACAACCATTCTTATTATTATCATAACTCAAATCAACATACATATTCAGTTTTATTTAGATGTTAAACAAATACATCTTCTCTATCATCGACACGTAGGTCGGCATCCTTATTTATTCTTCTACCTCTATGAAATTCACTTAGACCCTTGCACCTCATCCCGAACCAGGTGATGATCATGATCATCGATGCCGCTCACCTAGCCTCTCCATCCTCAAAGGTGCCACTGCTATTGGTTCCTCCCACTTATCCACCAATCTCCCTTTCTCACCACATCGCCTACCCCCACCTTTGCTAAATAGCCTTATTTTGACTTCATTGGCCCAACTCACGGCCGCAACCAACCAATTGGCCCGACCCAAGGCCGCAACCAACCAATTGGCCCGACCCAAGGTCGCAACCAACCAATTGGCCCGACCAAAGGCCGCAACCAATCAATCAAGCCGCCAAGGGCGCAACCAACCATTTGGCCCAACTCAAGGCCGCAACCAACCAATCAGGCCCGCCTAAGGTCGCAACCAACTATTTGGCCCGACCCAAGGCCGCCACCAACTAATTAGGCCCGACCCAAGGCCGCAACCAACCAATCCGGCTCTGACCCAAGGCCGCAACCACCCAATCAGGCCCGACCCAAGGCCGCACCCAACCAATCAGGCCCGACCCAAGGCCCTCACTAATCAATCGGCCCGACCCAAGGCCACACCACTTAAGTACCTTGACCAAGACCCGCAAATTACAATTTTATCCACCCATCATGTAGCTTTTTGTTCAATCGAGCTCACATGTTCGTGTTTTAGCATGATTAGGATACTTGCATTGTTCAGCCGACCAACTTTTCCTAGACCAAGACCGTGACGTTTATCTCAACCAAACCAACCATTTAGTCTTTATGCCGAACATGCCCAAAAATTCTTGTACCTTACCCGTTATATCCTGGAGCTACTTCCTATGCGTTGGATACCAAGATTATATCACCCTTGTTTGGATAAACTATCGACCTTTTCCTATGAATTGCTTGTTTGCTCTTCAAATCGAGTACCCCGATCACACTACTGCATTTCAACGTGCATCTGCTTCCTTGAACTTAGCCCACCCATCTTACCATCATCTCAACACCATTCACCCTTTATCAACCATATCCCTGATTTCACGTCACCTCAATCTGTGATAGATTTGAGGGGGATTACCTATATCCTTAACAAGAGTAACCACTTCTTGTTATTGTCAGTGCAGCTTTATAAGACAAGCTACACGACAACAAGGGGCTAATGTAGACACCAAATTTGTGTCTTACGACACCCTGTGCCCCGCATCTCATTTCGCAACCTAGTCTCACCACCTAAACCTTGCACAATTATTTATTAATTACCTTATAATTAATAAATCCACATCTCCAAACCCACCACCTCATTTCGCCACCTCATCATGACCTAGTCCTAACCCTAAACTAACCTAATAAAGACCTATAACTTGGTCTACATCCACACCCATGACTAATTACTCCTCACCCGCACCAAAATCAACCTAGTAATGACTTGACCAAGCCCACAACTAATTCCTCGGGAGAAAAGGAGGGAAAGTTGGCTATTTTACTAAAAATAGCCCACTTTGACTTAACCGACATCGAGCCCTACTTGACCGCCGTAGGTTACGTAACCGCCATCGGTTCCTGTAAATGACCCGCCCCAACCAAAACAAAGGATCTAGAAAATTCATTGGAAAGATCAGGAATTCACTTGGCCGAGCAGAGACAAGTGAAGGAAAAGAAAAGAGTTTGTAGAGAAGGACATCAAGCCCAAGACTGCAACTGAGTAACCAGAGCCAGTGACACTCATCCAAGCATTGGGAGAGAAGATAGCTCATCTTTGACTATCAGATCATCCCACCTGAGCCCTACCTTCGCCATCATAGTCCCTGGACCTGTATCTTCATCAGAAAGAAGTAAGTAGTGTCTTGTACGTTCTTGTAATAACATTTCTTGAACTTCTGAATCACAGTAATTTTAAGTCTACTCCTAGATCCACTACCCGGAAACTCCTTACATCTAACTGTCATTCCTCTATGCATACATTGCCCCAAGAATAGCCCCCATACTCTCTGAGTCTTCTCCATCACCCCATTACCCATCCCCAATCATTTTCCAGCCTTATAAACCCCATAGCCACCTTATGGCCAACCTTCGCTAAAAGCCCCTAAAACACTGCCCCTATCGATATCGGTCATCAGAAACTGGTACCGATGATAGTGACTGGCATCGGTCATTGTGTTTCAAAACCAAAAACCAGCCTTTCCTCTATTATTTTAATGAAGTAATTAAATTGTGATTTTGCAATAATTTGTGTTAATTCATATTAGCAAGGGAACCGATCACCTTCGAAAGGAAGTTTAATATTTTCTGGGCCCAAGGTAGTTCCCTCATTTATTGTCTAACTATAATCTGGTGGTCTTGCATTCTTTTTCACAGGTAGTCCTTCCCAGACAAAAATGAGTTCTTCGCAATCGATCTGATCTCTCTCTATGCACGCGCACACCCTCCTAGCATTCAATGTATTCCTCCTAGCCCTAACCCTTATCTATTTCTCAAAAGAATGAAAGGATAAAAGCAGCTCTATTCTAGGAACTGAAACATTCTATGTGAAACACCTCTCATAGTTGAGATGCCGATCTCAAGCTGCTACAGCAATAGAAGATGGTCAGTACAAGGATTCCATTGACAATAGGATCCTCTTTCTTGAGAAGCTGGAATAAAATAGAATATAAGTTATGGATCGCATTAAGGATCACCAATTGAAAGTAAAGAATATTTGTGATAAGAAGGCCAAGGCAAGAGAATTTAAAGTTGGATACTTCATCCTACTATGGGACAAGAGAGGAGAACCAAGAGGCAGCCATGGAAAGTTAGATTCATGATGGCTAGGTCCATTCCATATTCGTGAAGCTTGCGGCGAGAACAATTTTCTTCTCTCATATTTGGATGGAACACCACTTAAATTACCTCAGAGCGGGAAATACTTGAAATTGTATCATTAGTGAAAGTGGGTTGTTCCCCACCTTATACCATATGTGTGTTTCCCTTTCCGTTGTGTGGTTTTTTTCCCCTTCTGTTGTGTTTCGTGTGTTTCCTTCCTTTTTTGTGCTTATGTGCTTCCTTCTTTTGATATTTCTTTGTCAAAGTTGTATATGACTCTGCAAGGCCCAATGGATAAGGTACTAGTCAACAAATTATAGGGTCTAGAGATTGAGATTCTAGATTCCCATGTCATATCTTCACTATGCTCACCCATGTCATGTCCCCAAGCTAGAGCCACCTATTATCGCCTCTCAAAATCCACCCCTCATTTTCTAAGTCAAATTCAAATATTTTCAGCTCACACCTTCTAAAAGTGTTCAAGTAAAGTTAGAAGTCCGAAAGATAGAGAAATTCATGCTTTGAAGTTGTTTAAACTCTCCAGTCTGCACATTTTGATAAATTTTCCGTTTTCCTGTCTAGACCCATGAAAATTTTATTGTTGTCCTCATTTGAATGAAATTGTTAATCTTTCTATGGCCATGGATCATCGAACCTTGTATTTTTTCAATTTCTTGGCTCGTGAAAGAAATTTGAAAATCGGGCACGAAATGGTGGAGTTTTCTTCTTCTCTGCATTTTTTCCATAGTCGGGAATGACAGTGTTTTCTTCCCCATAAAATTTTAGCTCCATTATCCATGGGTACGTGGAAATATCTAATTGGAAGCAGGTTGGTAGAGAAATTTGAGGTTTTGAGCCTCTTTGTAAAAAAGGTGAAAAGTTAAAAAGTGACCCGTAGCCCCGATCGGGCTTAAAGGAAAAAGTCAAATCTTGAGCCAGCCATTGGAAAGTCAAATCACGGAGGCGGACCGTCGGGGAGATTTGATATTTTGAGCCTCTTTGTAAAAAATATGAAAAGTTAAAAAGCAACCCACAACCCTGATTAGGCTTAAAGGAAAAAGTCAAATCTTGAGCCCATCGTTAAAAGTGTCAAAGTAGGGAAGTGGGCCATCAGGGAGATTTGAAAATTTGAGCCTCTTTGTAAAAAGGCAAAAATTTAAAAAGTGACCTGCAGCCTCGATCATGCTATAAAGGAAAAAGTAAAATCTTGAGCCCGCCATTGGAAGGTCAAAGCAGGGAGGCGGGCTTGTGGAGAAATTTGTGTTTTTGAGCCCACATTTAAAAAAGGTAAAATTATAAAAGTAACTCGCAACTCCTTTCCCAATCAGGGTGAAGCCATGTGTCGGGCTTAAATCAAAAGCAGTGAGAAGGCCAAAATGTTCCAAAATTCCAAATCTCTATAAAGTCACATAATGCAAAAGGAATCCTCCGCGCCCACTCCAAAGAAATTTCTCCCATGTGTACGAATCTAATTTAAAGTTTCAAAGGCAAGATGAATGGTTGAAATTCAAAGTTACAAAAAAGTGTAATGGTTACATTATGAAGACTATTTTTTCTGCCATTGGCATTTCTTTGCGAATCAAGAATCGAATGGATGTAAATGATTGAAAAGAAATTGTAAATTGGTTCTTGCTAACAAAGAAGAATTTATAACCGTTTATTGAAGGAGATTTAATGGCTTCTTCATGCCATTGTACTGTAATTGATCTTATAAACTCAAGAGTATATTGTACTTTGAGAGAACATTGAGATAGCCATTTTTCTTCCATTTCCCCCTTTTCTCAATTTCCTCCATTTCTCCACTATGTACAACTTTTGATTAAGCATCAATAAAAGAAGAAGAATTTTTTAGCCTTTTCGATGAGGAGATTTTAGAAACTTTGAGTTTGCAATCTTATCTCATCTTGTTTCCATTTACAGGGTTGTTTCTTCCCATGAATCATGTGATGAATTTTCTAACTAATGTGTGAACGAATCTGATTTCCTACCCGCAACATTAGTTTTCCTACCTCTTTTCTCACTCCCTTTCCCAATTTAAGACAAAATTCTCTCGTTGCAAGTATCTCGCAAGAATTTTCACAAAGTTCGATAGAGTGCCCCTATTGGATCCCGATTGAAAGGCCACAACAGAAATCCACATTTTCTCGTGCATGCATATATGACAACAACCGCACCTTAAGTAGAGGGACTTAGATTCCTAGAACATTGGCAAGGAATCCACAAGTTTGTCCACCCCAAAAATTTCCTCACCAGCAGCTATGTTTCAAAAAATCACTGGAATTATGAGTATGGGTCAAGCCCTTGTGGGGAGGACTTTTGGACACATGAGCACCGAAGTAGTTTTGCCGCTTTTCCCATTGAATGAGAAATATATATTTTCCTTTCCAATTATTTTCAGTCTTGTGTATGTCTTATTAATTCTTGTGAATGTCAAATTCCCTGATTAATCATCCTACCCTATTGCAAATTTAGTAATTTCTACATGAATATTATTGTGCATGTGTATCTTAACAGTATTGTTGTGAAGTTTTCCCTCAATACATAAAGTGTTTGCCTCAATATTATGCTGAAAATTGTTTTTTTTTGCATCCAAATTCCTTCTCATATCAATTGTGCATGTGCTCAGTCAAAGACCTCAAAAAAATTTGGTGTATCACCCTAGTTTTGAATCCATTTACAGTCATCTTTTACCCTCAAACCCCAGAAAATTAGTTTAGGATACATCAATAAGGAACTGCATTGATACTAGAGACTCACCCTAAAATAGGTATACCCACAAACCTGAGGTGTTTCCATTATATCTACAAAAGAGAGAGATCATTTTTGTAAGCTTAGAATACTGTAACCATCTCTACGGGGGTGCACTTTAGAGAGATAACAGGGGTCATTTTAAAATATAAGCTCCCACATGGGGATAATAGCATCAACTACTATTATCCCTTACTAGTCGCTTATGTACAAAAAGATTCAATGATAAATGATTAAATATTCAATGCAAGAGTAGCACATTGTGTGATGTCAAAAATTAAAGGGATAATTCCATAAAAGTAGAGGATGAAAGCATGGAAAGATAAAAATTGTCAAAGTAAAGAAAACCAAGTGTTATCAATTTTTAGTTTTCTTGTTTATGAATCATGCTTATAATGACATAATAGAGGAATATATAATATTAGTAAGTACATATTTATATATATATATATATAACTTGTAAGTCTCAAATACATATAATTTTCTATAAATGTAGTACTATACCACATACTTTACTAAATCTCAACATTTTCATAGACCATGTTCTATGGCAAGCTCAAGTACTAAACTCCGGTGAGCTACATACATTTACAAACAATCAAACTCAATAACTAACTCCATAATAAATTAAGTTCCATGTTACTAGCATATTGGGAAAATTTTCAAGCCTAATGGATTTTTTTGAAAAAAAAATGTATAGGATGGCCCAAGACTCAAAACCTCCTAATGATGAAGGATTTAAAAATGTTATCCTCTCGTGGTGATCGACAAATGTGAGATAAACATCCCTAATCGAATGCATTGGACAAGTGAAAGAAGAGATGTGGAGGTGGAGAGTTTAACCCTCAGCCCAAACATGTTAAACATGGTGCCTCCACTATTAGGATATGTGAGCCTTTGCTAATAATGGTCTAGGATATAGAATTTGTACCTTAAAATTAGACTAAACTTGGCCAAACAAAGTGAATGGAAGGGGATTTGAACCTCACACTGGCCGAGTAGAAGATTAATCCTTTTTCCATCAAGCCATTTTCTTATACATATCATAAAAGGTGATACATTATATTTGAAGTGGTAATTTTTAAAGTACACATCCCCAAGAGGTCATCTATACACAACTCAAAAAATATTATAAGGGGCATTGGTTTAATATTTCTATCTACTACATGCAAAAAAATTAACAACTTAGGGACTACATTTGGGTTGCATAGGAAGGAAAAATTATGAATTCCATAACACACATTACCTTGGGGAAAAGTATTTATATCCAACTATCTTTCTTCAATTTGTACGAGGGAAGAATAGTTTCAAGTGACATAATATCTATCACACACACACACACACACACACACACACACACACACACACAGAACTACATTTAATATGAAATGTAGTGTAGTGCTCGGTGAAAATCACATTGGGGTGATGGTAAAAGTTAGTCCAACTCTAGCACTTACATGGTTTATTTAGTCTAATGTGCTCTTCACCATGTTCAAGTAGTTAGGGTTTATTTTGTAGGTACAATTACAACATGAGAACCCTTAAAACAAAGTTGATGTAACACAATGAATTGAAGGAAACATTATCAATCAATGTAATAACCAAATCTACACCCATTGCTAGGACACTAGTGCCTGGTGATACTATCCACTTCAAGGTGATATTGTGGAGAATAACATTGAAATATTTTTTTATAAAATAAGAACATAAACTATAAATTGATCATGTTATATCATTTTTCTAGCCTAGATCCAGTCTAGACATTTAGATATCAGCTACACTACTATTATCCTCTTGTTGGTTGTATTTTCTTATCATTGTATGTTGATATATTGTATGTTTCTAATATTTCTTATTTTTACACCTCTCCAATTTAAGATCTTTTTGTTAAATTATTTGGTGAACCTAAAAATTAACATGCATCAAATTTCGTTCCCTTGTTCTTCTTCTTCTTAGGTTATGGCTAGTTTTTCTTCTTTCATTCCCACATGTGTCTATTACCAAGTGGTCATTAACGATGATTATATACAAATTTTTACTCAACATCCACTTTGATTCACACACACCTCTCAAGACCCTAATATAAAAGTTGTAATAATTAAATAAAATAAGAAACCTTTCGGACCTCTTATATCCCTCACCCTCTTATTCATGTACCACCTCCTTGACCTATTGGTTCATCTACATAATTATATATAATTAAGCATTTAAATAATACCTAGCTAAGATATCTCTCTTTAATATTGATATTTTTTGGAAGGCACTCTAGAAGTTTCATTGAGTTCTATTAAAATACAAACCGATGACCATATTGAAGATTTTAAAATCTCATCGAATATTTTTAGAAAATAAACAATTTTATTACATTCATTCATGAAGATATTCCACAAGCATTTTTATTGATTCTCCTCCTTTTCTTATCATGGATTAGAATCTAGGTTTTCAAATTAAGTGTGTGCTCATTGATAATGGTTTTACATTGAATATTTGTCTTTCATCATTACTACCATAATTGGGCATTCCTAATAATGCAATTGTAGAGTATACTCTTGTTTTCCGAGGATATGATAATACCACTAATGAAATCATTGGTGTTTTAAGATTATAATTACAAGTAGGACCTCACAAGATCATCACTCCCTTTTATGTTATGGATGCCCTGTTACAATTTAATCTACTCCTTGGTCAACCCTGGATCCATGTCATGCATGTTATTCCCTCTACGGTCCATCGTTGTGTTAAGTTTATATTTGATGCCTATGACAATACTATTACTGTTGATTCTAAAACATTCAAATATTTCCACTTAAATTCCACAACTTCTATAGTAATTCCCCATCTCAACCAATTCCCTTCCATTATCTAAATACATATGATACTGGTAATTCTAATAATCCTAATCCTATTTTTCCACCTCCCCTACTTCCTCTTTTATACCAAAATTACCAATATCATCTCTCCCATCATATCCATTTCTACACCATTTTCAAAATCTACTCCAAATATTCTAGATACTTCTACACAACATTTCAATGCTAAGACTGATCATTCTGATGATGATGTTGATATTATTAAACTCAAAGATGAAAACTTACATAGTTTGGACTTTATCATGGGACTTTGATGAATATTTATTTTATAGTCATTACATTGCTACCGGTGCTAGGTAATATCAACTCAAATATCCTACTACACATGCTACTACCACTTGCTATGGTTCATTATTATAATAATATAAACACCCTTAATGTTATTCCTCCTTCTATATTTACTACTGCACTTGCTAATGATGGTTCTATTTCTACTACTGGGTTCTTCTCTTGTCTTCGCTTAATTCTTTTGATAAGCTCAATTACACAATATACATTAATCAAGAGTATTTTTAACATGTGTATTTTTATCCTACCTATCATGAAAACATATGCACATATGAGGATATAACTCACTTTGGAATTACCCACGCTATCATCATACATTTTCCTAAATAACATGGTGAATATCAAGGACATATCTTCCACCTAGTAGCTCACGGAACACGGGAATTTTATATGTAGGTTTTGGTTGCATTTAACCCATGTACTTCTACACTTACACTTGGGAAATATTTTATAAAGTACATCATTGGTATCATTGATATACATAATACTATTATTACTTATCTAGTGGCCTTTAGGAGAATTTTTTTAAGTATTCATTTTCATATTACAAACCTAATCTAACATAATGGAAAACACATAAGCTCCCCGATAAACCATTCATTGATAAAGAATATTTCATGGGAATGTATTACTTATGTATTAAAATATTATTTACCAAAATACCAAAAGAAAATTAAAATTATGCATCCAAACGAAGCCCCATTGTTTTTATTATGAAGAGTAAATGGTTTTAAGAGGACCATACCTTACGGTATAAAAAAGGCTCAAAAGCAAGGATATACAATGAGAAAAAAGTTTTTTTATGAGTGGCAACCAAACCCCAACAAATAGAGCCTAAAAGAGATAAATATTACAATATGAAATAAGGTAGGGGTCAAATTCCTACAAGAAACCCTACAACCGATAAAATCAATGAAACAACCACAACAAAACAACGCAAAAAAATATCATCAAAATAAAAACCACTAAACAAGAATGACCTATTTAAGAAAAGCATTGAAAAATTATTTTCCTCACTCATAAACTTATAAAAATGATGGTTGTATGCTGGGAAGAGTCATGGATACTAGCAACAACAATATTCTTCTTAAGTATCCCACCCTTCCAAGCCTCTTATTGAATTCCACTCATTCCACCAATTTGATGAACTTTGGTTTGAACAAAATTTAGTAGTGTGTTATGTAGGGAAAGGTGATTTATTTGTTTTTTAACTACCTACTACACCCTCTCCTCTTGGCCACCGAGCTAATTAGTCAGAGCCTCCAATTTCTCCTTAAGCTTGGAGATAGTAGTGGGGTATAAATCCTGCTTTCTTCCTTCATTAAGAAGGAAATAAAAATTGTCTTCAACTTCTTTAATGGTGTTGGCCTACTACCTCAATTGGTCTCTAATGTCAAAGGTAGCATGAGGGCCGGATCGAGACTAGATGATGTGCAACAATATTTTCACCATTGTAATGTGTTTTCATTTGGTGCTTACTACACAAAAACCTTTTAGTTGGGGTTGTCCATGTTAACATTTTTGCACCCCATACGAAAAGGTAAAATCAAAATTTTTAAGTTTCTCATATTGATCGTGTTACAAGTTTGACTATGTTTTGGATAGCCATCTCAAAAGAGGATACAATTTTTAATTGTTTGGTTTTGTATAATATTGGGAGTCACATTTGAATCAAAACTTCAAGTCGGTGTAGCTCCGCAGCTTCATGCCTCATAGATGTAGTCATTCCAATTTTGTACCTTCATCGATCCGTGCAACAACCGTAAAAGGCCATAACAAGGCCCCGAGGAAGGAAAAAGGGTAGCATGTATCGAGATATAATGTTCGAAGCTGCAAACAAGTTTCGAGGTTTGAAGCATTGAAAAGGTGGTTTTACAAACAACTTACATTTCCAATAAGCATAAAAAAGGTACATTTAATTTTAATTTATTTCCATGATTAACTGATTTATTTTAAGTGTATTGAGTTGTATAAGTTCATTTATTATCCATACAAATGAATAAAGTACAGAAACGAAAGACATACATCTCATTACATGAAAATATTTCATTTATTCATATGGAATAACAATATAGTGAACCCACACAAGCCGTCGAGTAACTTTGAAAGCAACTACATAAAGAAAATGAATGTGTGTAAAGCTATGAGTAAAAGAGAAAGGAAGATACATCATTACATGTTCAGATGGATTGTCCTAGTTTCTTTTCAGTTGTCCTTTCTGCTCCTACCAACATCTTCAATAGGTACCTGAAAGAGAGAAGAAAACTATGTTAGAGCTCCAAAATTCCCTATCTTTTGTACTCACAATTTTAAACAAATGGATTTTATTAAATGAGCTTGGAATCAAAGTATAAGGAAGAAAAATACATAGCGAGAATGTCATATTCGAAGGAATAACAGAGAGAAAATAAAATATATGATCAAGTATAGATGAACAAAACAATTTATAGCCATAAGCCCAAGTTACAGCTTTTTAAATGCATTAATTACTAAAAGAGATAAAATCATGTTACATCCATAGATATGATGTATGGGAAACAAGTAAAATTGACCTAGAAAGAGTATGGTTTTAGCCCAAAGTATCAATTTTGTGATTAACTTTAATTTTAGACATCACAGTCTACAAATGAAATAGGTATAGATAGGTGAATAAATAAAGAGATTTACGGATTGCACAAGAAGAGACAAAGTATAATGGAGCATCATTACATAGGTATGTCATGTTAAATCATTGAATGTATTTAGATTTCAATATGCTCTTCCAATATTAACTCATGCAACAACATTACCAAATCACATAATGAGGTCTCGGACACGGTGTACAATAATGGCTAATAGCTAAAGCACATAATGCAATATTTTTAAGTTTAGTTAATACTTGATAAATGATAAAATTTTCAAAAAACACATTTTAGAACTAAAGAAACAATAATAAAATAACATCAAGTTTTAATGAGACATCTAATGATTATAAATACAAACATATTTTGAGTTATACTTCATGGAACTATGAATATCTTCTATCAGATACCAATATTGTGATGAAAGGAGTTTTAAATTACATATTATCATGATATTACATGTTTACCTCTTATCAAAACATCCCCATTTTCATACTTTTGGCAAGGGAAATATTTCAGAATATCAGTTTTCAAGATCAAATCTCTCATGACCTAACATTTAATATATGAAATCTTACAGTTTACTTGCAATAGAAAATGCTCGAAAGCTAAAGAGCTAAAGAGTTAAAAGGCTTAAACAATAAATAGTTTTGAATGATGGATTGCAGGAGAACACACAAAATCATAACCCAACTAAATTTCAAATGCAAGGAATGAGCTCTGAACAGAGGTGAGTTCAATAGAGTAAAACTTATCGGGTTAGATTAAATCTTCAAACCCTTAAGATGTTGCTCTTGTTCTCCTTTTACTGCAAACTCATCTTCCACCACCTGTGGTCTGACCCCAGCCTCCTCTGAAGGTTTAACCATCAAGGGGATTTTTTCTATCCCAAATCTGAGAGCCAAGCTTACCAATATTTTGATCATTTCTTCTTTGTTTGGATCTCCTTCCTGCTGCTCTCCTTGACTGGTTGTCTGATTTTTTTCTCCCCAAGATGAACTTGAGACAACAATAGGAGGGATGGGTTGGGTTACAACATATTTTGCAATTGCTTGTGGTGGTGGAGGAGATAGAAATTCTTGTTTGTTTGGAGGGATGACTGCTTGGAAGGGAAAAGGGAAAAATAATTGAGATGAGATGGAAGATTAGAAGATGGAGAAGGGAAATCAACACTTGGGGCAGCATACAATGGGCTTGAATCTTGACACTATTGAAATGATAAAGCTTGGGACAGAGAAAAAGGAGCATAAGGAGTTGGTGATTGACTTACCCATTGACAAGGTTGTCTTGCATTTTTCTTGTATGCTTCTATCTCCTTAGTCCACTGTGTAAGTTGGGGCAGCATTTCAACCATGAAGTCAAGATTCTCCTGCGGGCTATAATGTCTTAGAAAAGGGCCTTCCCATGGACAAGGTTCCTGGAACCAATTCTGAAAGCTTTCATTTGTGTTGTAGCCTTGATTGAACCATGTTAGCCTCCATTATTTAAATCTTCTCCAATAGATCAACATTCTCCATATAGTTTTTATCATCATATGTGCACCCTTGCTCCTGATATGTTTCATAGCCAAACTAGTTTTGACATTGCTCATATGGGTAAGCATAATGGTTCTAAATTTGATCATAATGCTGATATGGAGGAGTTTTGAAACTCATTAGAGGATGATTGTACTGCTTGCTACAGTGTGAATTACACTATGGGAATGAATCCATGATTGCAAAATTCATAGGATGGAAGAAAAATGGATGAAAATGAATGGGAAGAATGGCTGCCATTTTAGAGATGTGGGTTGTTTGGACTAAATGAAGTCACCAGATGTGCTTTGAATGTCCCTCTAAAGGGTGAATCTCACCAAGAATACATCAACTTGATGGAATGAAGTGGTAAGGTACTTCATACCTATCCCACCGGGCATGACAGAATCTGTTATCACCAAATTACAGCACCCAAATGGCTTTAGATTTGAGTGGTGCATTCGGTGTAATTTGTGTAACATTGGATCATCTCTCAAGCTGTGGGACTTGCAGGCTTGAGAGGACCCTCCAGGAAGGAAAGTTCATGTTCCTAAACTACCTACCACAAGCTACTCAATTCGGAAAGGCTATCTAATCCTAATCTAACTTTCCAAGGGACCGAGGAGAAATAGTGCATAAAAACAAATCCTACACTAAAGAGGTGATACACTAGAAAAGGAGGGTTTTTATCACAATCCCAACTGCCTGAAGTGGAGAGGGGTGAGAAATGGAGAGGATAGACAAGATGCATCATAGACCAAAGATAAAGTTCACATAGAACACCACTTCAAACCCATTAAACACAACTCCCAAAACCTATAATAGACATTAGAGATATGCATAGTATACCCTGTAATGGTGAGAGGCAAGAAGAGATAATAAAATAAAAAAGGATGGACAAAATGCATCACGAAACAAATTTTATTGCTCCATGAGTTCACACAATACATCATTAGTGGGCAAGAGGCAAGAAAATTCCATTACAAAGCAAAGAGAGGAGGCTTAAGCTCCACATTCAACCCTAGGGAAGAAAGAGAGGGGGAAGGAGAGAAAAATGACCAACTCCTTTACAAATGAGCCCAAGATTATAATTTATAGAATTGAGAAGGAGAGAGAGAATTACAATCTCGGATTTATATTTTCAAACACTTACAATTTGTCATAAAAGAGTGCAATTGATGGTATGTTTCTTGTAAAAGGCTCCCCATGGTGTCCCATGTTCTACAGCAGGGAGATAATGATGACCATGCCTCATTAAATGCATCTTGACTACCAATTAAAAAAATTTCTATACTTGAGCACGTTTTAAGAAAACAAAACAAAAAAATTATCAATTCCTACATTTTTTGATTTATGTGCATCGAGCTTGAGCCACAATTCCAATAGTATCAATTTTGCGTGATTTCGTTGAGAAATGCAAAAGTTATGGTCATTCGAAGTTTCACAAGAAAAAACTATCGTTTTCCTTTTTTCTACGGATTTTCGGTTTTACGTAAAATTCCACAGATTTGGTTTTATGCGGCATTCCGAGGATTTTTATGTGGACTTTGTTCTATGGATTTTTCCATGGAATTTTTTTTTTTATGCGGCTTTTTTTGGGGCATTTTCTGCTGAATTTGTTCTATGGCCTTCTCTGTGGACTTTTTTTCTACATATTTTTCTCGCTGATTTTTCTACCTTTTTGGTCCCGATTGTCAAAACATGTTTTTCCACCATATCTACAATACACTAACTTATGGCCATTTCAAGTTTTCAGGTCCCACGCATACCTTTGTCCCAACTATTATGTGGATCACATGGGATAAAATATTCCTCCTTTGTCGTATTTGAGTGTATCCTTAGCATTTTGGGCCCGAACTTGGTACGATGAACCTTGGTACGACCCGCATTGGTTCCATCTGTAGCCGTCAGACCTGATTTGCACTAAAATAGGCCCTTGACTTCATTCTTTCATAATTTTGGCAAATTTTTCTAACTCCTTGGATTTTCTTTGGATAGGGAAGTTAGAGAAAAGCCAAGTGACCCCTTAAAACCTGATTTTGGGCCTCAAATAATTTCTTCTCACTCAAGCCTAAGAAATTTTGCAAGTTATCAAAATTACCTTGGGGTGAATTTTGGATAACAATTTATTTTATAACCACAAGATAATTTTCTACACTTAGCAACCCTATGTCGAAACTAATTACATGAATAATAATAACCATAGAAAGAATGTGTGTACGTCATAAAGATAGCTTATTCTAGGAGCGAGAGTCCTTCTCGTTGGTTGATTTGTTGAATTCTTTATTTACAATAGAAGATGTGCTTGGTATTCATGCATCCTTGTTTCCTTCATTCTTTACGCAGCTCCTTTTTCATACCTTCCTCCTTGAAACCAATTCCAGATTTATCATTTGTATCATATTGGCCACTTATTATACCACTCAAAACATTTGAACTCTTTTCTAAATTTTCATACATAATTAGCTTGTTTCTCATTTGTTCCATCTCAATTTTTAGTCACTCCAGTTCTGAGTTTAGTTTTGTGCATTCATCCTCCTTTGATTTGTAAGAGTTTGAGATCTTTTCCACCTAAGTTTCAAGCTATTTGAGTTCATTATAATTTTCTTCTTCTCTTAGAGTTTGCCTTTCTCCAAATATGTGGATTTTTTCTTCATAATATTTTATTTTGCACCTTAGCTTTTAATTCTTTCTTATACATAGTTTCAATTCTTCAAGAGCAAATTCGAATTCAGCTTTAAGATTTTCTTCACTTCTTCTTCGAGTCTTCAAAGTTGATTGTATTCTTTCCTTTGGAGTTGCATTCTCTCCGAGATGCATCCATGGTCATAAATAAATATTTAGAATAATCTTCATTACTTTCATTTTCAAATCTATCATAGTTGCTTGAAGCAGATTCACTTGACTCTTATTTGGAATAGAAGTTCCTTATATTCTTGAAGAAGTTCTTCTTGTTATTTATATTTTTATACCTAGGTTCTTTCTTGTTATTTTTATGATTTTCCTCCTCATGTTTAGACTGAGCTTTTTTAAAAAATTGGACATTTAACACCAAAGTGACTAACTTGTCCACTTGAAAATCATTTAAACGGAGTTTACTTTTATAATTTCTTGATCATTTTTTCAGTCTTCTTGCAAATATTTCCTCAATATTTTGATCATCTAACTCATCCTCCGGTTGATTCTTCTTCTTCTTTCTTAGACTCGGGTTTCTTTTGTGACCTTGAATGTTACTTCTTTCTTGGTGGTCTTGGATCTAATATTCCTCATATCGTATGATGATAGAGTTCTCTGTAGTTCATCCCTAGCGAGTGTCTTCATATCTTTTGCTTCTTCAATAGTGAAAACCTTTGCATCATATTTTCCAGATCAAATATCTCAAAATCCTTTGGACTATGAAAAATTATTCTAGTTTCTCACATATACCTCTTATAATGTTTAATACTTCGTCTATTCTTCACATGTAAGATGTTATGATCTCATCATCCTTCATCTTCATATTCTCAAACTGGGCTTTGTAGGTCTGCAACTTTGCTAGCTTGACTTTTTCATCTCCTTCATAAATACTCTGAAGTTTAGTCCAAATCTCCTTTACTATTGTGCAATGCATAAATTTTACAAATTCAGTTTCAATCAGGCCACAAAGGATGGAATTCATGGCTCTTGAGTTACATTCATATTCTACTTTATCTACTGAAGAAGTGATTGGTGTGGCTAGAGGATTGTATCCTTTGTCAACACATTCCCAGATGTCAAAACCAAGTGACATAAACTATGTCTTCATCCTTATTCTCTAGAAAGCATAGTTCGTTCCAGTGAAGAGAGGTGATCTTAATAGTGATAAATCACCTTGTGCCTAATTTGTTTCCATGCTTGTGAAAAGAGGATCTCCTTGAAGATGTTAAGATTCTGCTAGAAGGACCTCACTTTGATACTAGTTGTTATATATTCACAAGCACAGAGAGGGGGTGTTCAATCAGTGTAGATTAAAATGTTCACTTTAATAATGTTGATCCAAAATTTAATAATAAGTTCAACAATAGATCATAAGCATTAAAATAGGCACATAAAAGATAGAATAACACCGAACACAAAAATTATAGTGGGAAAACTTTTCCAAATAAAAAACCACTTGAAACCACAGATTTATTAGGAACACCAATTCCAAACCTTACATTGGGGTCAATTGAGCATCAATTCAACCTATGAAGAACCCACTTAACAAATTCAAGAACCCAATCAAATATTTTTGAGCACCCACTCAGAAAATCTAGCAAGAACCAACTTGCAAGGAAAACCAACCCTAAATTAATCAACTCAACTAATATTTTGTAGGTATCAACCCACAAGAAGGTTGAACCCTTTGAGAATAATAAGCTACAACTTATACTTATTTTACATTATTTTTTTATCAACTACTTACAATATTGCTTGCACAATATACTATGATCACCTTTCTATATCTATCTGTGTTATCTCTTTCACCTTCTTTTGTTTATCTCATTCTATCTATTTTTGTCAACACATCATGCGCGTATTGTTGTTCTTCTCTAATTCTTCATTGCTTAATTTTTTTCTCTCCTTTTCCTTTTCTTTATTTCTATCACTCTTCTTTACCTTGATTTCAATGTCTTCTTACTTGAGAAGCTTAACTTCTATCACTCTCTCTCAACACGATAGATTTATTACATTTCTAAGAAACCACAAAAAATGGCTTCGAGTTCTCTCTATATTCATATCCGACCCATTCCTTTTCTTCAATTAGAGTTTTGTGCACCTTTCCTTCTTATTCTCCTTAGAATTTGGTTCTTTAAATGAATATGGATAATTCTAGATTTGTTATTTCAATTTTCGGCTTGATTTCACATTTTTATGCATTAATTTTGGAGCTATTTATGAGCCGATACCTGAAATAGGTTTCTCATCTTTTTAGGATTTGCAACATGACCAAGATGATCGAGACATTTTCTTCTCCAATATTTAATTTCTCCTTGAAATCAGGAATTTCATAGAGAATTTAATTACGTTTCCTTAAAGTCGGAGAGCATTGAATATTAACAGCTAGAATAAAAAATTTCTTAGTTTAACATGAATCTCAAGTCATATACTCGGATGTAATCATCAAACAATTGAATCACCATCAATTTTGAAAGACAAAAATATCACTTGTCCATTTTTAAATCAATTTGATTTTCCTCGATCCTATCTAGTCCATCTTGTTTGATCCAAATGCTTTCCTTAGCTTCTTTGAATTTTTCTTTGTATCACAAGAAATTTCCTTTGTTGTGGATTTTTCAGCTATCTGCAGCTTCTTCTTTTACTTCGCAGCTTTTGTAATGTTACACAACTTTCCTTGAAGATGTTAAGATTTTGCTAGAAGGACCTCGCTCTGATACTAATTGTTAGAGATTCACAAGCACTGAGAGGGGCATGATTCAATGCATTAAAATTTTCAATTTAATAATGTTTATTTATAATTTCTTAATAAGTGCAACAATAGATCATAAGCATTAAAATAAGCACATGCAAGATAGAAGAACACTGAACACAAAATTTATAGTGGGAAACCCTTTTAGGAGAAAAACCACTTGAAACCACAAATTTATTAGGAACACCAATTCCAAAGCTTACACTAGTTTTAGTTGAGCACCCACTCAACCTATGAAGCACCCACTTCACAAATTCAAGCACTAATCAATTATTTTCCGAGAAGGCACTCGAAAATCTAGCAAAAACCAACTTGTAAGGAGAACCAACCCCTAATTTAATCAACTACAACTGATATTTTGTAGGCACCCACCCACAAGGAGGCTATAACCCCATGAGAATACTAAGCTACAACTTAGACTTATTTTACATTCAAATTTTTATCATCTAGTTACAATATTTCTTGCACAATAGATTATGATCACCTTTCTGTATTTGTCTATGTTCTCTCTTTCACCTTCTTCTTGATGAAGAAAACATTATTGATGATTTTTTTATTTTATTTGAAGGGCCTGGTTTGATTGATGAATCCATGACAGAGGAGATCTATCAAGAATACCTTTACAGTGCTTCTAACAGTCCTCTAGAGTAGTGAATTGAAGATTTTGATTTGACAAATTTCATGCTAGAGGAAGAGGCTATCCAAGAGCAAGTCAGTCTTCAAGCAACAACAGAGGAACTATAGAGAAAAAGATGTGTCACAACAAATTATAATGATGAAAAAGTGACTTCATTGGATGTTGCAATCAATAAAAATGAGCTGCAAATTGGGGAGGAGTTCCATATTTCCATGAAGGAAGGAAAAGAGCATGAAGATCCCATCTCTTCCACACCATCCACCCAGGAAGGTCCAAGAAGACTCTATTTTTGGAGGTGAATTTAAAATTTTTAGAAACCGCAGTTGAAAAGCTTCAAATATCTCAACAAAAAAGCTATTTCAATAAAGGAAAATTAATAATTGAAGAAATTAATCTTGCCCATATCTCGGGCATAAAATCAAGAAAAACCTGAATTGAGCTCAGGGAAAATAAACATAGAGCTCTCACACTCAGAAAATAATGGTAATGCCGAGATTTATAATACTCAAATCAAACTCATGAGGAGCATGAAGAGAAACTCACAAGATATTTGTAAAATATAGCCAAGGGTTCTAAGTAGTGACGCACATGAACAAGAAGAAAAAATTATCACGGGAAATAGCTAATTTGAGCTATTACAAAAAGTAAAAATAAGAGGTTTACCTTAAAATAAGTGGTTGGAGAACTACAAGAATCCCTTCACTAGGCCACCAAGTAAAATAGAATGAAATGAAGATCGAAAGATCATCAATGACGAACCTTACAACCAACATTTAACTCTCCAATAGCCAGCAAACTATTTTGAGGTATAGTTAAAATTTGAATGGTCATACTGAGAAATATACAGGTTAGAGGAAACTACCCAAAAATCAAGCTACCCAAGTCACGGAGTCAACGAGAATGAAATAATACACAAACTACATATCAAAGAAGCTTTATTTCTCACTACCGACAAATGAATGTTGAAAGTATTAGAAAGATAGTGATGAATGTCAAGAGACTTACCATTTTGATCAAAATCTTCAAACCTTGGAGGATCACATGTAGAAAATAAATATTATCATCAGGTCATGGGTTATTTTGAAATCACCGAATCACATTCTCAAATTGGTAAAGAATGTATAACCCATGAACAATAAACTCAGATCTCATTTTTGGTTGAAATGATGCCACGCTCCCATGAGAGAAATAGAGGGATCGATTCAGAGCTAGTGATGGTGGCAATAAGTAAATTCCAGTTCATCTCTGAAAAGAAAATGTAAAAGCAAAACCATGAAACTCCACAATGAGTTGGTAATGAATACAATAGAGGAGATAATAATGATACCAGAAGTATTACCAACAAAATGAAGTATTAAAATAAAAACCAATCTAGAGAGAAATGGTGGCCATTGTTTTAAGTGAACAAGAAAACTCCAAGTAAATAATTAAGAAAATGCATGAACCACAAATTGATTTCATCACTTAGCAGGAAACCCATAACGCATAAAGAAAAATAGTGCCATCCAAACAGTGGGAAAGAGATATGGCCAAAAATGGGCAAGATACCCAAATGGGCAATGCAGATATCCTCATACGAAATATGCAGATTCTAATTTTTAAAACGGAAATCAAAGTCTATAAACACAACCATGTAAGGTTTACATAGAATTTGATTCACCAAAATTGTGGGAAAGAGTAGATTTTAAATACCCTATTTCATTTTTGGAAGAAAAAGTGTGCGCGAAAAAACAATAGACATCTTACCCGTTTCTCAAAAGATGAATTTGATTATCCAACACCTAGCTCGATGGAGGCATTACCAATTTGAGTATCTCGTATCCACCAAAAATGAAGGCCTTTCGAGTATAAAATAGAACTCAAGCACTCAAAGCGATGGCCAAGAATAAAAATGCAAAAGACCTAAATTGAAAAAACTCATGGTGGTGATAGATACACTATGAAACCATAGCTTCATGCTCGAAGATAGCTCAAAAGATTGCCAATATGCTAGAGGCCTTGAGATCCAATTTATTGTCCATGAAAAAGATCAATAAATGTTTTTCCAGAGTATTCCTAGCTCAGTTAAAGCTCAACTTCGAATGAAAATAATTATTAGGGTTATCTCTTTTAATTCCTTAACTCATGAAGGGTTACAAAAATTAATCAGGGTCAACAATTTGCAAACATGTTTCACACATAAGAACCCTAGATTACCCCATGGTTTGAAACTCCACCACCTTAGTTCAAGAGTTGAACCATCATAGAGAGGGCACCAACCCTATTCAAATATTAATTATTTACTTTTTGACCTTGCTAAGTCTGAAACATAATGATGCCATTGATATAATCCAAAGATCCCGACACCTCATTATGGGTGTAGTGATAAATTCTAATGAGGGTATATAATGATATATGTACCAAATTTAAGGTATCATGATAGAAAAGGGAGGTCTAATAATCCAAATATTATACATGGCAAGGTAAAGGTGTTTTTCCAACATGATAACACATGCTTATGCGCAATTCAAAAGAAAGGTAAATAATTTCCTTTTAAAATCACATGATACCTTAACATTGGCTAAGGAGACTTCGTACAAAGAAGGGGAAAAATTATTATCCATGTGCACATGTGGCATAAGAAGACAAAGTGTTTTGTCTTGCATGTGACCATCAGTGATAAAGAATTATTCATGCAGATAAATTCAAGGACCAAACTTTGTATAGGTGTCACATCAATGCACTAGAGGACAATAATATGTTTTACATGTACATGATGATAACTTGCAGATTAAGAAAGGATAATAATAGTAATTATTATTCACCCACAAATAACCTTATTTCTTCCAAAGATGCACTATACCATCATGCAATATTAGAGTAGGAGTCAAATCAGTTTGACTTGAGCTATTTTTTGAGAAATTAAGGCTATTTTCGCCTCTTATAATAGCATGTATAATTTTAGGCCTTATTTATTATTTTAACAAATGAAAAGGCTAAAATTATCATGCATGATTGCAACCTAAGGAGGGGTTGGGTGAATATTTTTTCTATGTATTGTTTGCATTGGAAAATAAAAGGGGGCATTATTATTAGAGGATGACGCGTTTTTGACACGAGTGTTAAAGCATATTTTTGCCATTTTTTCCTTAAATGAGAACCAATTATTATCTTTCCAATTATTTGTAGTGGTGTTTATCTTTATATTAATTATTGTGAATGTCAATTCCCGATTAATTATTTTACCTTACTACAAATTTAGAGATTTTTTTCAGGTCTTAGTGTGCATGTTAGCTCTGTGTTGTTGTGATTTATCCCTCAAGATACAAGTGTTTTCCTTAAGATCAAACTCGAAACCAATTGGTTTGTGCATCCATAATTTTTCTCAATTTTAATATGCATGTACTTAGTACAATCCTCAATCAATTTTGTGTATCACCCTATTTCATTTTAGCTACAACAATATTTTTCCCTCAAAACCCCAAAACCCCCAAAAATTAGTTTGGGATACATCAATAAGGAACTAACCTTGATACCATAGACTCACCTCAAAAATAGCTATACCCATAGACCTAATGTATTTTCATTATATCTACGGAAGTGAGAGATTAGGAAAGCTTAGAACCCCTGTTGTCATCTCCCAACAAGGGTGCATTTCTAAGAGATAATAGTTTTTGGCACGCCTCGTGGGACGAGAACTACTATTGATGAATTCAAACAATTAAAGATTCATATCTGAATTCATCTCACGAATCTATAAATCTTATTTTAGATCAATACAACATTTTTCAACATCATAAAATTTTCAGCTACGGGTTTTCAGCCATGAATCCTAATTTTCAATAGTATCACTAGTCAAATCAAGAACCTTTTTATCCATATTCCCAATCGATCAGCACTATGATCCCTATCAAAATGAATACCCTTATGATCCGAACCTTGGAAATCAATATTATTATCGCATGATGATTTCTATGCTACTCAAAACCAAGCTTATGAAGATGGTTATGTTGAACGTGAACTATAGAATGATCTTAAGATTCTCATTACATGAATTGAGAAACAAATTTTAGTTACTAAGGAACTATATGATAAATCATAATCAATGAAGAATGATAGGCATCAAGTTGAGGAATCATATCAATGGGATGTTCCCACTTACCTTCCCCATCAAGATCCAATGCCCACATACTTTCCTTGCCAACAAAAATAGCCCATTTATCAAATTCCAAGTTATCAAAGCTACTACAATTTCTCGCTCTTTCTATCCCACAATCATGTATTGAAGTGTCCAAGATCACATTCAATTATTGTTCTAAATTCACACATTGTAACCCATCCTCTTGTTAAAAATTTCCAGCTTAAGGCTGAAATTAAGCCTACCCCTCCTCCCTCATTTGAGGTACTAGTCCATGAAGGATAAAATCAAAATATCATTCAGAGGTACAACCACCAAAGAGAATAGCAGGATGAATTTCTTACAGAGCATGCAACAATGGGTTTATAAATTTCAATTTGATCATATTCCGAGGTAGAGAAGTAACCTATTCAAAAGATGCAGTCTAATTTTGCAGCAGATCAAAAGAAGGTAAAAGATGATCAGCAATCTACATATTCCAAGTGTAGTGTGAACAAAGGCACCATACTCATACAAAATATTGATTCATCACAATTTTTAGAACTCAAGAAAATTTACATATCAGTTCAAGATAAATCAGCTGATCTACTGAATGAACAACTTGTTTACTGATTGATACTTGTCGGTTTGATAAGGAAATAAGAAAGAACAGCTTCTGGATGTTTCGAGAAAATGTAGCTGAGTATGAAGACCCTTATTGTGTTGCATGCATGGATATTTCTACATTGTTAGAGACTTGCAGTGATCCAAAAAGACTATCAAATGATACCGTAATTTTTCATGAGCAACAATCTCCCATTAAAGAGGAAAATGAATGTTCAAGAAACATTGTGAATCAATAGATTAAAAGAAATTGACATTACAATTGGAAAACAAGTCATAAAAGTCATAGCACAAAGAACTTGAAAAGGTTGAAAATTTTTCAAGTAAGTTTAAAGAGGTAGAACAACCCTCGAATAAGCTTAATGATGTTATGATTGATGAAGTACGACAACTTGAAGAAGTGAATACTTTTCGGATCGGTTTGAATGTCAAAGAGAGTATACAACAGCTTATAGAACTTGAACAACCTTGAAAACAGCTTGAAAAAATCCCATGGTTCACAAGGATGTTCATGTTTCAAAGATCTGAACAAGAAAATCAGTTTACCAATTGTTTGGAGGCCTTGTCCTATTCATTACCTTGCTAGTTTGCAGCAACTTACAGCAGTACCAAAATTCATGCTTGTTCAAGAGCACAAAAATGAGCTTCAAATTTTCAAAAGCAAGCCCGAAATCATCCCAAAGCAGCTCAAAGATGAGATAGAGACATGTTTTAGTTTTGGACTGATTTATGGAGCAGAAAAAATGTACATATGTTTTTGTTTAGCTTTTGTCATGTTACTTGTTTTGCAAGCTAAATTCATTGCCTCGATTTTGAAGAAAAGGAATTTTTTTCAGTTCTTCTGTTTCAAGATTTGTTCACTTCGCTTTGTTGCTTGTTAGAATAGGGTAGATTAGGATTTCCATTTCAATAAGTGCAGTTCATACACATTTCAAATTTTGATTTCAATAAGTGTATTTGTGCACATGATTTCAAAAGGGTGATTTTTCTTAAAAGGAAGATTTTAATATATATATATATATATATATATATATGTATATATATATATATATATATATATATATTCGATTTCATGCCCAACGGACTAGAGTAAGACATTGGTCTTATAAGCCAAGAGGAAGCTTTCCCCACATGATCACCATACATTTTGACATTTTTCGCACCGTGCGAAAAGGTCAACTTGAAACTTATAAGTTTATCATAATGATCGGGTCACATGTTTGACTATGTTTGGGATAGCCATCTCAAAAGAGGATAAACTTTTTAATTTTTTTGTTTTGGATAGTCTTGGGAGTCACATTCAAATCAAAATTGTAACTCAAGTGTGGTTCAAGAATGCCACGCCTCATAGATGCAGACCATTCCAATTTTTTACCTTCATCCAAGTGAGTAACAACCATAAAATTCCTTAACAAGGCCCTAAGGAAGGAAAGAAGGGAAATATGTATCAGACATAATGTTATGAAGTTACAAAAAGTTCCATGTTTGAAGCATGGAAACGAAAGTTTTATAAATATCTTGCATTTCCAATGAGCATAAAAAGGTACATTTGATTTTAATTTATTTCCATGATTAAGTGAATTATTTAAGTGTATTGAGTTGTATAAGTTCATTTATTATCCATACAAATGAATAAAATACATAAAGGAAATACATATATCTCATTACATGAAAATAGTTCATTTATTCATATGGAATAACAGTATAATGAACCCACACAAGCTGTGGGAGTAACTCAAAAGAAAGTGCATAAAGAAAATGCATGTGTGTAAAGCTATGAGTAAAAGAGAAAGGGAGATCCATCATTTCCTATTCAGATGGATTCTCCCAGTTGATTTTCAGTTGTCCTTTCTACTCTCCAAAGATCTACAATAGGTACTGAAAGATTAAAAAATGACGTTAGAGCTCCAGACTTCTTTGTCGGTTGTACTCATAGTTTTAAAAAAATGGATTTTCTTAAAAGAGCTTGCAATCAGAAGTACAAAAAAGACAAATTCATACTAGAATGTCATTTTCAAAAAGCATATCGTAGATAAAATCAAATAGATGATCAAGTAAAGATGAACAAAATAGTGCATAGCCATAAGCCCAAGGTACATTTTCAACGCATTAAGTACTTTTTATGTCGAAATCACAACAACCTTGATTGCTTGCAAGTGGATGGTTCAGAAAGTCGGTGTGCTTCATCAAATATGGAATTATCCCCAAGTGTGGGACTTTTCAATTGTGATAACCCTCCGGATAAAGGTTGGTTCCTATTCATCTATTCTCGATGCACACACCCAAATTGTAGAGGATCTACTATTAAATCTACACTAACTTGCCAAGGAGACATGGTTAAGAAGATTACAAGAAATTAAACTGAAAATGACAAAGGTCATACACCAAAATCAATGGTGAACACCTAATTTGCATGGAGATGGAAACCATAATTAGATTAAGATGGATGAAAATAAACCACATATCAATCTAGTGATGAGAATCCACTAACCATTAAATGTTTAATACAATAACCATGCACAAATAACCAAGATTGTAATGAGAGATCAAAAGAAAGAAATTAACATGAGAGAGGGTGAAATTCATTCACGTACTAGTATTATTGCTCCAAATTTTTGATACAAGGCATTACAATGGCCAAGACACACAAACTTTCATTACAACTTAAATGGGAGGTTTGAACTCCTACAAATTCACTTATGACAAGGGAAGAAGGGAGGGTGCAAAGAAAAATTATCCAACATTAGAACAATGCCCCTCCTTATAGTATATAGAAAGAATGAGAGAAGGAAGAGAGGGAAGAAACTCAAAATCTTGCTTCAACCACCCTCAAACGCATTTAATTCACCTACAAAAATGATGGGTGCCATTGTAAAACCCATAAATTCTTGTACTATGCCTTATTCTGCGCAAGAAAGGAAGCCCATGCCTTCATCATCTGGGTAGGTAAGAAATCTAGAAACACCTCTCTAAAATGGAAGATTGTATTTCTTCATTTTGACGAACTTAGTCTCACTCAAATTAAGATAACACCGAGAGATTTCTAAAAAGTCCTTTGTTACACAAATCCGAACTCCTAGTCAATATTTATGGCCATATGAAGATTAGGGTGCCATACTTGCATTAATGTCAAGTGGTTAGCTCTATTCCTCGGACTCTAAAATGTCTCACACCTTCAAAATCCAAATTTTTCAACTTTATGGCATTTTGAATTTGGAGGTTGATGTTACTGTTCATCCATTTGAGCCCGTGAAACTCCAAAACTCTGAAACCCCAAAGTTTGAATTTTAGACTTCGGGTTTTGAACATCAAGTTTTGATTTTTGTGTTTTGGGGCTCCAAATTTCTGAAACTCAAGGACCTTGCATGTTTTAGAATTCTTTCGCTTCAACCTCAAAATGAACCTCCGAACTGGGACCTCTCTCGAAAGTCTAAAATTGAGACCTTCGAAAGTCCAAAATTCCCTCCACATTGACCCTAAAGTAATTTTTGACCCCAAGCCCGCACCCTTTTAGACTTCGACATTTCGGTCTTTTGGGCTTTGGCTCGTATTTTCCATTTTTTGTGAGGACCCTAAACTTCCGAACCCCCAAACCTCTGAAGTCCAAAATTTCAAACTTCAGGCTTTGGACTCTAAAATGCATGAACCATTGCGTTGTTGACCTCGAAATGGGAGTTTTATCCTGAAAACCACCAAGCCTTTTATGAATTTGGGGTTTCAGGTATTTTATTTATCATTTTTTACCTGTTTGGTTGCCAAAACTCAATTGTAAAACCTTCGAATTCTGAAAACTTATAACTTTGAGGCCCCATTTTTTTCTCATCTCGAATCCAAGATTCCTTCAATTTCTTTCCTCCAAGATCATCGCCATTTCGAGCCTTCCTATAAGCTATTTGCAAAATCTAAAAATGCAAGCTCCCGTATTTATTCAACCCCATTTCCCAATGTGTAAGTTCATGTTTGTTCAATTTTTCTTGAGGGGCAAAATTTGATAATAGTACTAAAAGAGATAAAATCATGTTACAAAAATATAAATAATGTATGGGAAACAAGTACAGTTGACCTAGAAAGAGTATGATTTCAGCCCAAAGTTTTAGCTTTGTGATCAACCTTCATTTTCGACATCATAATATACAAATGAAACAGGTACAGATAGGTGACTAAATAAAGAGATTTATAGATTGCACAAGAAGAGATAAAGTACAAAGGAGCATCCGTTACACATTCTATGTCATGTTAAAATCATTGAATGTCTTCATATTTCAATATGCTTATCCAAGATTAACTCATGCAACAATATTACCAAATCACATAATGTAGGTCTCGTACACCATGTACAATAATGGCTAATAGCTAAAGCACATAGTGCAAGATTTTTAAGTTCAGATGATATTGATAAATGATACGGTTTTAAGAAAACGCATTGTAGAATCAAGAAACAGAATATAATAGCATCGATTTTTAATGATACATATGATGATTACAGCTATAAACATCTTCTTAGTTATATTTCATATAATTTCAAAGCTCTTATATCGATACAAATATTGCGTTGAAAGGAGTTTTAAATTAAAAATTATCATGATATTACATGTTTACCTCCTATCAAAACATCCATGTTTTCATACTTTCGGCAAGGGAAAGATTTCGAATATCAATTTTCAAGATCAAATCTCTCACGACCCACCATTTAATATATGAAATATTATAGTTTACTTGCAAATAGAAAATTCTTGATAGCTAAAGAGATAAAGAGTTAAAAGGCTTAAACAATACAGAGTTTTGAATGATGGCATACAGGAGAACTCAAAAAATCACAACCCAACTAACATGCAAATTTAAGGCATGAGATCTCGAACATAGGTGATTTTAATGAAGCAAAACTTACCAGGTTAGATTAAATCTTAAAACCCTTAAGAGCATATCGAAGCATAAGATAGAATCACAAGAAACGTAAATGTTTTAAAAAGCATAGGTGAACAGATTCAAGGATCTCAATAATAGAGCTCTTTAGATAAAGGAAAATTAAGAATTAAACCATTTAATCTTGCCCATATCTTGAGCTTAAATTCAAGAAAAACTAGAATGAAGCTCAGGGGAAAACAAACACGGAGATCTCAAACTCATAAAACAATGGTAATGTTGAGATTCATAATACTGAAATCGAACTAATCAAGAGCAAGAAGAGAAACTGATAAGATATTTGTAAAATATAGCCAAGGGTTCTTAGCTATGACCCTCAAGAATAATAAAC
Source organism: Taxus wallichiana var. yunnanensis (assembly GCA_018340775.1). Lineage (NCBI taxonomy): Eukaryota > Viridiplantae > Streptophyta > Pinopsida > Cupressales > Taxaceae > Taxus > Taxus wallichiana. The sequence goes on along the minus strand of CM031241.1, from coordinate 119,047,581 downwards.
ACAAATTATAATGGTAAATAGCTAAATCGAGCTATTATAAAAAGTGAAAATCAAAGGTTTACCTTAAAATATGAGTTTGGAGAACTACAATGAAGCCCCTCACTAGGCCACCAAGTAAAACAACATGAAATGTATATGGAAAGATCATCAACGGTGAACCTTATAGCCAACATTTAACTCTCCAAGATCTAAAAACCATTTTGAGGTACAGTTCAAAGTAGAATGGTCATACCCAAAACATAATGGTAAGAGGAAAATGTTGAGAAATCAAGCTAACCAAGTCATGGAGTCAAGGAGAATGAAATAATTCATAGATTACAGATCATAGAAGCTCTATTTTTCACTTCCGAAAAATTAATACTCAAAGTCTTGTAAATATAGTGATGAATATCAAAATACTTACCATTTTGATCAAAATCTTCAAACCCTCAAGAGGATCACAAGTAGAAAATAAATATGAGCATCAGGTCCTGGGTTAGTTTCAAATCACCGAATCACGAACTCAAATTGGTAAAGAGTGTAAAACTGAGGAACAACTAACTTAGATTTCATTTTTGGTGAAAATGATGGCATAATCCCAAGAAAGAAATGGAGAGCTCAATTCGAGCTAGTAATGGTTGAAGCAAACTAAAACCCAATTGATGTCTAACAAAGCAAATGTAAAATTAAAACCATGAATTTCCACAACGATATGGTAATGAATACAATAGAGGAGAGATGAATGATACCAAAAGTATTACCAACAAAATGAAGTATCAAACCGTCCAAAGAATGTAGAGAGAAATTGTGACTGTTGTTTTAAGTGAACAAGAAAAATCCAAGTAAATAATGAAGAAAATGCATGATCCACAAATTTATTTCATCACTTAGCATGAAACCCAGAATGCATAAATAAAAATAGTGTCATCTAAACAGTGGAAAAGAGATACGGCCACGAAATGGGAAATATAAAGGAGATACCCAAATGGGTAATGCATATATCTTCATACAAAATATGCAGAGTCTACTTTTGAAGATGGCAATCAAAGTCTATAAACATAGAAATGTAGGGGTTACATAGAATCCAATTTACCAAAATTTTGAGAAAAGAGTAGATTTGAAATACCCGGTTTCATTTTCGGAAGAACAAGTTTGAGCCAAGACAAAAGATGGATTACTTGTTTCTCAAAAGGTGAATTTGAATAACCAACACCTGGCTCGATGGAGGAAGTACCAGTTTGAGTATCTCAAATCCACCAAAAATGAAGGCCTTTTGATTCAAAAATAGAACTCAAGCACTCAAATCAATGGACAAGTATCAAAATGTAGAAGACCCAACTTGAAAACCCTGATGACAGCCATAAATGCACTATGAGACCAGAGTGTCAAGCTCAAAGATATATCAAATTATCACTAATATGCCAAAGGCCTCGAGCTCCAATTTATCATCCATGACAAAAGATCAATAAATTTTTTTACAGAGTATACCTAGTTGAGTCAAAGCTCAATGTTGAATGAAAATAATGATTAGCGTTATCTCTTTTTCTCCCTTAAATAATGAAGGTTTACAAAAATAAATCAAGGTCAAAAATTTACACACATATTCCAAGAACGAAAACCTTTAATTACCCCATGGTTTGAAACTCCACCTTTAGTTCAAGGGTCAAACCATCATAGAGAGGGCACCAACCCCATTCAAATATTAATTACTTGATTTTTGACCTTGCTAATTCTAAAACATAATGATGCCACCGATATAATCTAAAGAGTGTGACACCTCATTATGGGTGTAGTTATAAGTTCTAAGGAGGGTTGATAATGATATATGTGCCAAAGTTAAGGTGTTATGATAGACAAGGGGGCTCTAATAATCCAAATATTATACATCCCTAGGTAAAAGATTTTTTCCAATATGATAACACATGCTTATGCCCAAGTCAAAAGAAAGGTAAATCATTACCTTTTAAAATTACACGATAGCTTAAAATTGGATAAGAAGACATCGTACAAGAAACGGGAAAACATTATTATTCATGTGCACAGGTGGAAGAAGAAGAAAAAGTTTTTTGTCTAGCATGTGACCATAAGTTAAAAAGAATTATTCATGCAAATAAAGACAAGGACCAACCTTTGTATAGTTGTCACATCAATGCACTAGAAGATAAGAATATGTTTTGCATGCACATGATGATAACTTGCAGATTAAGAAAGGCTAATAATAACAATTATTATTCACCCACAAATAATGTTATTTTTTCCAAAGATGCATTATACCATCATGCAGTATTGGAGTAGGATTCAAATCATTTTGACTTGAGCTATTTTTGGTGAAATTAAGGCTATTCTTTCCTCTTGTTATAACATTTATAATTTGAGGCCTTATTTATTATTTATTCAAAGGAAAAGGATAATATTATCATGCATGATTGAAGCCTATTTTCGGAGGGGTTGGGTGAATATTTTTGCTATATATTGTGTGCATTGGGAAAGCACAGGGGGCATTATTATCACATGACAAATTTTTGGACACGGGAGTGCGGAAGCATATTAAATTTTTGGACACGGGAGTGCGGAAGCATATTTTTTCCAGTTTTCCTTAATCAAGAACTAGTTATTGCCTTTCTAATTAATTGCATTGGTTTGTATCTTTACATTAATTCTTGTGAATTTCAATTCCTTGATTAATTATCTTACCTTGTTACAAATTTTGTGCTTTATTTTCAGTCTTAATGTGCATGTTAGCTCTATGTTGTGATTTATCCCTCAACATACAAGTGTTTTCCTTAGGATCAAACTAAAAGCCATTGGTTCTCGTTGGTTCTCAATTTTATCTCACCTCATTTGTTCTAAACATTTCCCAATCTACCTGGTTCGTCGTATTTTCTATCTCCCCGAATGGATGTGTACAAGTTTTATCTGTACCAAGGTGTTATTGAAAATCCTTCTCTATGGTCGTGGATTGTTGTTGAGCTATGAATTATTTACAAATTCTTTTTTCCTTGAAGAAAAATTCAATTCTGGGTGTAAATGGTGATTTCCTTGCATTTTACGGTTTGACGGGTGTGTTGTCACCATCAATTTATATCTCAGTATCTTCAACTACATGGTCTCTTTTGATTGGATGAGGCACGTAGGGTGTATTTTATAACTTGTAATTTTTGCTATGTTTGCAAAAAGATCAATTTGGCCCCGCGGCCTCGATAGTCTTCGATTGGCTATTTAGAAAATATGAAGTGGTAGGGAAAAATTCTTAGTTTGACCTTGAAGAAGGACACGTGGTAGTTTTTCATGTTATAAGTAAGAAGGCGGGTCTCATGGGCATTTTGAAACCTGTAAGGCCCACTTCAACTCAAGGCTTGGACACGTGGAGGGTCGGCACTCATTTGAGGATTCACCTCTCGGTTTGACCTTTGGATTTGCGCCAAGGAGACACATGGAGGTTTCCGCTGGCCCCGCCCTGCATTCTTAGACATTTTTTCATGTGACTAGTGTAGTTTTGTCAAACCATGGACACGTGGAAGGCCGACGCTCATTTGAGGATCTGCCTCTAGGTCCTACCTTAGCAAGCACACCAAGGAGACACGTGGAGGCTTCTGCTAGCTCCTCTCTATACTTAAAATTTTCAAGAAACTTTCTAAGGCCTGGGACACGTGGAGGGCCCGCGCATGTTTGGTGACCTACCCCTGAATTTTATTTTTGAAAGAGTGCTAGGGAGACACATGGAAGTTTCCACCCACTCTGCCCTTGCATGTACTTTTCAATAGCCAAGAAACTTTCTCAGACCCTAGGCACATGGCACCTTCCGTTGGTCCCTAAATTCTTTCAACAACTTTGTCTGGCCGAGACACATGGTGAGCCCACGCATTTCTAAGGTCTCCACTTTTGGCCACCATATCAAAAGTGCACTAGTGAGAAACGTGGAGGCCACTAGCTCCTTTTATACCGAGACTTTTTCAAAGTCCAAACGGAAATTTTCTTAGGCCTAGGACACGTGGAAGGCCCGTGCATGCTCTATACTTCACCTTTGCATTTGTACCAAGGAAACATGTGGAGGTTTTTGATGACTCCTCTTTGCACTTGGCCAAATAGGGCTCATAACGTAGGTATGTGGAATAATCTATGCTTGGATATTAATTTCGAGAGACACAAATGCAGGTATCCATGCATGGGCACTCATTTCTCAAGGTGTTTCCTTGAGGGATAAAATGATTTCTTTTCGAGATCCAAATATACATAGCCACCTAAAAATTATTAAAAAGATATTTCTGCATGAAAGGATAAAATAATTATTAGAAGAGTTGTCAAAAGTTGGGGCATGGCATCCCAGTCATTAGTCAAGGGTCTGAGAAATGTGATCAGTTCATAATTTTTCCACCTAGTAGCTTCGGGTGTAAATTTGTTAAACATCACTTTGCGAAAAATTGGTAACAAGCAAAGGAATCCTCGAATATACTTCTTTTTGTGGGGAAAATTTGGGATGAGTGAGCGAGTGAATTGTATAAATGCAATGAGAATACTCTTGCAAAGGGTTAGGTCTTTATTTTAACGAGAAAATTTGAGAAATCCCATCTTCCTAAGAGACCATCCAAGAAACTTGTAAATATCTTTTTTTTTTAGATTTGATCATGTCAAGATGGTCATTGCGAGTGCACAACCATTGACAAGATCTCGAGATTGTTCAAGAAACTTTCCCTGTTGATAAATCTAATAGATCTTGAATTAATTTGTGTTGATCTTGGGAAAATTGTGTCTTCTTTTATTTCATAATGTCTTTCAAATGGTTTTGATGTTCCTATTGCAATCTTGTGTTAAAATCCCTCGAATCACATAGGATCTCATCACCGTGATAGTTTAGTGGCATTAGAAATTTCATTATGAAGAGAGTCTTCATCCTATAATAAGATTAAAAAAATTTAAATCACTTTACTTGTCATTTAGTTGATAAAGATTGTCTGTAAGCCTTTGAGTGTATCTTAGGTGTGAGGAACCAGGGGGTTGTTAATGTTTAAATGAGTCTTTAGCTCGAGCCTTCATGTTAAATTCTCAAAGATTGTGTGAAACGTGCCAATCTAGGCATTTACATTGATGCACACCTTCTGTTGAAATAATATTTTAGCTATTCTCAAGCTTTTCTGTCATTTAGATTTCCTATTGTTGTAAGGTTCTCAAAGATCTGGCAAAATTAGGTTTATCCTCCATAATCTCCCACCAAAAAAATTATTCAAAAACAACAAATCCTACCCGAACTACCCCTATTTTCCTCGTATGTTCACAAATGAATAAATTCTACTACTAAAAATATTCAATCGTATTCCATAATGTCCTTAGTAACCTTAACCTTGTTTAGAAAATATCACCATTCTTTAGAAGTGACAACTCGTGAGAGTTAAATTGTGGTGCATTGATCATTTTTCTCAAGGTTTCCTTTATAATTTGTGAAAAGAAGGATATATTCATTCTCCTTCACTAACAAAGGTAACAAAATGGATCCTATCACCCTAGTTGATAGGCATAACCTAAATTAGTGAGGATAGATCAAATCCTCGGTGAGTTGCTATCCATTTCTCCAATGCCCGACCGACAAAGAGCCATTTAATCCCTTCCCACAGCTATAAAAGGACTCATAATATGATTAGTAATTCTTTTAGTATCTTTTCAAATCTATGATGCTTCTCGTATCCAAAGGAGAATCAATTTGGATACCAACACCAAAATGTCACCGCTCACTGTCGGGATTATTTGAACACCGAACTTTTTGTGTTATAGAATAAACACTTAATGGCACCATTTCCAGGGATTATTTGAACTCCGGGACTTATTTGTGCCACAACAACACCGTAGAATGGAACCGTTACTAGGGACCTTCAAAGGCATTCTTATATTTGGCCCTGGTAATGTTTCTTACATTATCTAAGTGAAAATACATTGTTTAAACATCATCCTTTGTTCAGATTTGTAAGAATTGTGCAAATTTACAAGTTTTATGTGCAATATTTCAATTTTCTAGTGGTTATTGCACTAAATTTACATCATCAATTATAAATACTAGTAAAGGAAGGTCATATCATAAAGCTTTGCATGAATTTAGTGTTGATGGACATTTGATAAATCAATTTTAGTGCATTTGCACAACTAAGGTGAAAATTCTTATCGAATCCTGTTGAATGAATTTTTGATAAATGTCAATGTCTTAACCTATGTCAATTGAAATTTATCAGTAATCTTTGCAAAGATGGAAGAAATAAGATCTTTCTTCTTTAAAGACCTTGCTTTAGAAGTTTGTTTCTAGAATTAGAAGAGAAAAATTCGTAGGAAGAAGAATCTAGAAAGTTGTTGGAAATCGAAATCAAGAAAAGAGTTATCAATTGTGGAAATTGATCAGCATGTCATTGAAGATGCCATACTTCCTCAAGTGATTATGAATCAGGTAGTCTTTATATAGAATTGAATTCTCCAACTAAAGAGGGGGCTTCATTTGTGTCCATAAGTGTGCTCCTCGGTTTGTCCCCGTATTTTCAAAAGTTGGTAGGTTTCTCCATGAAAAAGAGTTTCTAGAGGACATTCATTTTGAAATTTATACTCTTGTGTTTCAAAGACCCTTTTACTTCATCATTCGGTTTCTCATGTAAGATCACCCCTCAAAACAATATGGCCCAAACCCCATCCAAATTCCTTTTTTATCAATACTTTGGGGTCCTATAGATTTTAGAGGTATGGCATGATATCCAAATGTTGTGCCCCAAGATGTTAGAAATAGACTACCTAAATTTCAAGGAAATAATGCTATTACTGTGATCAATACTTAAATATTTTTGTCAATATGATGGAAAATTTTGAGATTGAATTTGAGGATGTGTATATAAAATTGTTTATTCATACTCTTGTGAGGAGGATGCACATGACTAGTATAAGTCATTGCCAGACAACTCCATTGATTCATGGATAGAAATGAAATGCTTTTAGATTGCAAGTATGGAGATAAAACAGAGCATAGCTTTCTTTTATCAAAATTTGAAAATATAAAGAATAATCCTAATGAATTAGTTCATGATTTCAATACAAGGTTCAATAAGACCCTGAATAGTCTACCTGTAATCTTGAGGCCAAGTGATGTTTCCTATCTAATAAAATATTTTGATGCTTTTGAAAAAAATGTTGCCTATTATTTAAGGGAAAAAACCTAGAAAATTTGAGGCAAGCCTTCACCATGGCTTTGCAGATTGAAAACAATATCAAAGTAGTTGGTAAGCCTCCTAAGAGGGAAGGTATCAAGCTGATCAATCTAGAGAAGCCTCAGTCAAGTAATTCTGTGGATCTAGAAGAGGTTGTAAAAACTTTGGCCGGAGTTATTAAAGAAATATCTTACAAATTGGCCAGAGTAGAGAAAGGGATTGGATAAGGTTCCCAAGGTCTAAACAAGCCACAAGGTCAAGAAATATTTGCAAATCATCCTAGAGGTGATCATAGATCAAATGACAGGGGTAAAGGGCCTGTGGGATTAGGAAATAGACAACCCCAACCCTAGGAAAATAGATTGGTGCCTAATCCTTTAGCTTCCAGAGTTACTACTATGGAAGAGGTCCATGATATGGAGTGCTATGAAAATGTTTTTGCCCCATTCCCCATGATGAAGACAAATAAGTTGAGGAAGATGATGATGATGAGATAGTTGATGATGCATGCATGATGGATTAATCTACAAGTTCACAAAGAGGGAGCAACCTCAAATGAGCCGATAAGTTCTAGAACCGCTGATTTTTCGAGGATTGTATTCAGCAGGTATTACTCCTCCCTCCCTCTCATACTTTTGAAATTGATATGGTACAAGATTTTGAATATCCTAATAATGATTTTGAATACTTAAGGGCATTAATGATTAAAAAGTATGATGGAGGAATCCCTTCAGTAGAGGATAGGCAATTGTTAATGAATGTCATGGTTGCCCAAGAAAAAAATATAACACTAGGAGTAAATTTGTCAAAGGGGCAGGGCCTCAGGCCAAACCAAAAACTCCATTTCTCACCAATATCCCAAAAGAAACTCCTAAGAAAGATACATCTGGAAAAGGTCTTGTTTCCCCAAACAGAACTGGTATCCCTGCCCATGCTCGAGATCATGAAAATCCTTTCATTGTCGATGAGTTTTTCAGTCCTCCTCCAAATGCTTCCTTTCCCAAATACTTTCCTTATGAAATTTCCCAAGTATCAAGTCGATCAAGATTTCTATTACTATTGTTCATCTTTTTAGGATTAATGAGAGCACAAGAAAAGGGCCTTTGAGTATTTGGGATTGAAATAAGAAAAGATTACCCAAGAAAGAAATGTAAACAATGTTGAGACTCCTCCTACCATTGCAGAGTTGGAAAAACCCCAAGTACTGGAAGAACTAGGTGAGCCACCTAAAGTATATTTGGGAACATCCTTGGTTGAGTCCCAGTTGAATGTAGATCCATTTTTCACTACTCTGATTATTAGGGACAAGTTGTTACACAACTATATGTTTGATTCTAGAGCATCATGCAATGTTATGCCTCTTGAGGTCATGAATGAATTAGATATCAAAGTGATAGCAGCTTATGGGAAGTGCACTACCATGGATTCCAGAGAGGTGCCAGTGGTTGGATGTGTCAAGGGTTTGATAGTGCAACTTGCAGCCTACCCAGGCAAGAACTTAAAACTAGATGTTGTTATTGTTGATTGCCCTGCCAAATGGGGAATGTTGTTATCAAGAAAATGGGTTGCTAGTGTGGGTGGGAGTGTGCAAATGGATATGTATTTTTCCACTATACCTATTGAGGGAAGCCTTGTAAAGTTGTATGGTGAAAAGAAGATGCTACATCTCATTGAGGATCCCAATAATGCTTCCTATGAAGTGTTATACACTAACATTGATGCTGATAACTTTGTTGGATTTGCTGATGGTAAAGAGCACAAAATTGATCAATGCAAGTCTCTTAAAAAAGTAGGTTCTCCTTGGAATTTTTTATTTGATGGGGCTTGCTCTAAATTTGGAAATGGTGCTAGTATTGTTATGATATCTCCAGGCTAGGAAGAGTTTATTTTTTCTTTTAAACTCAACTTTGAGTACACTAACAATATTGCAAAATATGAAGCACTGATTATTGGGTTTAAGAATTTCTTGAAATATGGTGTTCGCGACATCATTGTTAAAGGAGATTTAGAGCTAATTGTCAAGCAGGCTAGAAAACTATATGCAACAAAAAATTAAGAGAATGAAGTAGTATAAGCATGAATTCTAGGATTTCATTGAAATGTTTGACTCCTTCAACATAATACATCATGATAGGAAGTACAATACTCTAGCAGAAAAATTGGTCGTATTGGAGTCCAGATTTGAAAATTGTAGTGTATCCCCCTATCGTGAGTATAATATTGAAATATCAACTAGGCCATCTGTTCCTGACAATGTTAAACACTTACAAGTGTTTAAAGACAACGCGCAGGTGTAAAGGGTTTTTTAGAACCAAGGAGAATTTTTCGATCAACATATAGATTGGGAGCTAATGGTTTGTGTGGTGATGGAAAGGAAACTTTATTTGCAAAAGACATCATTTAGTTGAATAGTAATACTATCCCTAAAGGTTTGGTAGCACTTGAATCAAACTTTGATAATGTTGATTGCATTGTCAACAGACACATGTCACCTTGAGGGATGTTGAAGAGCACGACACAGGCACAAAGGATAAATCACGTAAGATCTAGCTAGGTAGTAATCGAGAAAGGAAGAAAAGAAGTTGTATGTCTAATTGTTAAAGAAATACAAGGACTTCTTTGCATGGTCTTATTATGAGATGAAATCATACAAAGAGGACCTTTTCCAGCATAAAATTCCCTTGGAAGCTTCTACCAAGCCGTTTAGGTAGAAACATAGGACGATCAATCCACTCCTTTCCCTAAAGATGTAAGAAGAATTGAAAAAGTTGAGGGATGGAGGAATCATATAGTCCATAAGGTACTCATCATGGGTTGCAAACTTGGTACCTGTCAAAAACAACAATAGAGATATAAGGTTGTGTGTGGACTTTAGAAGCTTGAATAGAGCATCAATGAAGGATAACTACCCTTTGCCAAATATGGACAATATGTTACAATTGGTTACCGGTTCAGAATTTTTATCCACCTTGATGATTTTTCTGGATATACCCAGTAGTTATGAAGGAATCAGATTGAATCAATACTACCTTTACCACTCATTGGGGAACATATGTATATGTCAGAATGCCTTTTGGTATAATGAATGTTGGAGCCACTTTCCAAAGAGAAATGGATGTAGCTTTGTCTAGCTATATTAATGATTTCATTGTTGTACATCAAGATGATGTGACTATTTTCTCCGAAAAAGTAGTGACCACCTGCAAAACTTAGAAAAAATGTTGTTAAGATGCAGGAATATGGTATTTCATTAAATCCCAAGAAGTGCTATTTTGGAGTTTAGAAAGCAAATTTTCTTGGACACATTGTGTCAAAGGAAGGGGTCATGATTGATCCTGAAAGGGTAGAAGCCATCAACAAAGCCCCTATTCTAGGAACAAAGAAGGGAATTCAATCCTTTTTTGGGCAGATTAATTTTATTAGGGGATTTATCTCCAACTTTGTTGAACTAACTATCCCAATTACTAACATGCTAAAGAAAGATCAAAGTATCAAATGGGAAGAAGAAATTATTCAAGATTTTTCTAGGATCAAAGAAGCATTAAATAATGCCCCTGTTTTAGCAGCTCCAGATTATAAGAAGGATTTCCAAATGTTTTCTTTTGCTTCAAAAATTACTATTGCATCTGTGTTGTTGCAAAAGGATGATGAGGGAGCTGAAAGACCAATTTCCTTTTTTAGTAAGGAATTACAAGGAGCTGAGCTAAAGTATACTATCATGGAGAAGCAAGCATTTGCTTTGGTAAAAGAAACAAAGGTCTTTAGGCCATATATTCTGAGTTCTAAAGTCATTTCTTATGTTCCCCACACCATGGTGAAATATATCCTATCAGAAATGGAGGTTTCAAGCAAGAGATGTCGATGGGTAAACAAATTGCAAGACTACGATATGGAAATCCAAACAACAAAATTGATTAGAGGTTTGGGCCTGGAAAAACTTATGGCAGAGATAAATCTACAGACAATTGAGGTAAATGAAATTGAAGAAGAAAGGTTGAATGTCCTTGAAAAACTGATAAATTTAGAATGGTACAAGTACATCATTTTTTATATCTAACATCTACAGTACCCTAAAAATTTGAGCAAGAATTAGAAAAGAGAACTTAAGTTAGCTTCCCAAAAATACATCATCACTAATTATGGGCTAGCTTGGAATAACCCTAAGGAAATTCTTTTGAGATGTATCACTAAAGATGAAGCCCCAAAAATAATTGATGATTTCCATGGAGGAGTTTTTGGGGGGAATTTTACAGGGAGAGTAATAGCCAATAAGATGTTAAGTACCGCCATCACTGGGCCAACTCTTTTTCAAAGATACAAATTTGTTCACTAATAAGTGTGAAAGTTGTCAACATTTTTTAGGGAGATTAAAAGCTTCAGGATCCCTCCCGTTGAAACCTATATCAATTGAAGCCCCTTTTAAGTAGTGGGGGATGGATTTCATTGGGTAAATTTCTGATCCCTCAAGTGCAGAACATACGTGGGTATTAGTGGCCACAAATTACTTCACCAAGTGGGTGGAGGCGATCCCGACCAAGAAGGAAACCCACCAAATTTTCATGGATTTTATCTGAATTATATCATTTGCACATTTGAGGTACATGTCAAAATAGTTGTTGATAATTCCATGAGCTTTTCAGCTAAACCTTTGGTGGCTATGTGTCATGAATATGGGATCAATTTGACATATGTTTGCAATTATAATCCCTAAGGAAATGGAAAAGCAGAGTCCAATAATAAAAATATGTTGAAGATAATTAGAATAACTTTGGAGTTGAACAAAATTTATTGGGGTGAAGAAGTTGAATTTTTCTGTTTAGGCTAATCGAATAACTATTAAACGAGCTACTGGAAAAAGCCCATTTGATTTGGTGTATGGAACTCAAGCCCGACTGCCCCTACATATGCAATTATTTTCATTTCAATTTCTTTAACAACTGGAAGATCAAGAGGTTAGTCCTTATGATTCTCGTATCAATCAAATTGTTAATTTAGATGAATAAAGAAGGGCATCCCATCAAAGGCATGTAAAATTAAGAGAGAACTTAATGAAGTTGTTTCATAAGAAGGTGACTCAAGAGATTTCATTGTGGGAGATCTTGTGTTATCGTGGGATAGTAGGCATGAGGATAAGGGAAAACATGGAAAGTTTGATGCATTGTGGATGGGTCCTTATTCAATTGACATTTGAATTGGTGAACATACCTTCTTCTTAAAATACCTAGATGGGGAATTGTTTGAATTAACTATTAATGATAGGAATTTGAAACATTTCCTTGATTGATTTCTCATAATCAAGGTATACACCATTATATAGTGTATAGTCTTCTGGTTTCATTCTACTTTCGTGTTTTTCTATTTTGGTTTGTCCTGGTCCCTAGTGACTAGTTTTTGTTGGTTTCTCCTGTTCGTCCTTGGGGGAATTGGTTATTGTTGTTCTACTCCGCAAGATTGTTCTTTGACTTCATTGCCAAATGGTTTATTTATGTCACTTGGTCTACTAGTTATTCTTGTGGCACTTGTTGGGAGTCCCTATCCCCGAGTTGGAGCCGATGTTGGTGCTTAATTTGATCTCACCCTATTTGTTCTAAAAATTTCCCAATCTACCTGGTTCCTCATATTTTCTATCTCCCTAAATGGATGTGTAAAAGTTTTATCTTTACCAGGGTGTTATTGTAAATCCTTATCTATGGTCATGGATTGTCATTCAAGCCATGAATTTTTTTGCAAATTATTTTTCCTTGAAGAAAAATTCAATTCTAGGCGCAAATGGTGATTTCGCTACATTTTACGGTTTGACGGGTGTGTTTTCCTTGTCAATTTATATCGTAGCATCTTCAGCTACGTGGTCTCTATTGATTTAATGAGGCACATCAGTCTATTTTATAACTTGTAACTTTTTTCTATTTTGGCAAAAAGATCAATCTAGCCCCGTGGCCCCGATAGTCTCCGATTGGCTATTCAAAAATATGAAGCAATAGGGAAAAAGTCTTACTTTGATCCCGAAGAAGTACACATGGAATTTTTTCATGTTACAAGTGGGAAGGATGGTCACTGGGGCATTTTGAAACTCTAAGGCCCGCTTCAACTCAAGGCTTGGACATGTTGAGGGTCAATGCTCATTTGATGATTTGCCTCTCGATTTGACCTTTAGATTTGCACTAAGGAGACACGTGGAGGTTTCCGTTGGCCCCGTCTAGACTTAGACATATTTTCATACATCTGGTGCAGCTTTTTTAGACCATGGACACATGGAGAGCTAGCGCTCATTTGAGGATCCACCTCTGGCTCCTACCTTAGCCGTTGCGCCAAGGAGACACGTGGAGGCTTCCGCTATCTCCTCTCTATACTTAAACTTTTAAAGTAATTTTCTAAGGCATGGGACACATGGAGGGCTCCGTGCCCATTTGGGGACATGCCCATGAATTTTATTTTGAAAGAGCATCGGGAGACACGTGGAATTTTCCACTCACTTTTCCCTTACTTGGACTTTTCAACAAATGAGGAAACTTTCTTGACCCTAGGCACTGGCACCTTCCACTCGGTCCCTAAATTATTTTAACAACTTTTTCAATGGCCGAGACACGTGGTGAGCCCACACTTGTTTAAGGTCTTGGATTTTGGGTACCATATCAAAAGTGCACTAGTGAGGCACGTGGAGGCTTTCGCTAGCTCCTTTTATACTGAGAATTTTTGAAAGCCCAAAAGGAAATTTTCTTAGGCCTAGGGCATGTGGAAGGCCCGCACTTGTTTGGGAACTTTCCTTTGTACTTCACCTTTACAGTTGCACCAAGGAAACACGTGGAGGTTTCGATGACTCCTCTTTGCACTTGGCCAACTCGGACTCACAACGCAGGTATGTGGAATAATCCATGCATGAATATTCATTTTTGAGAGGCACGAATGTAGGCATCCATGCGAGGGCACTCATTTTTCAAGGTGTTTCTTCGAGGGAAAAATTATTGGTTGTCAGATCCAGCTATACAGAGCCACCTAAAAATGATCAAAAAGGGGATTTCCCGCATGACAAAATAAAATAATTATTAAAACTATCAAAAATTTGGGGCATGGCATCCTAGTCATTAATCGAGGGTCTAATAAATGTGATCAGTTCATGATTTGTCTACTGAAGCTTCTTGTAAATTTTTTAAACATCACTTTCAGAGAAAAATTGGTAACAAGAAAAGGATTCCTCGAATATTCTTCTTTTTGGGGGGAAAATTTTGGATGAGTGAGTGAGTGAATTGTATAAATGCAATGAGAATACTCTTGCAAAAGGGTCGGGTTTTAATTTTTACTAAATTTTTTGAGAAATCCCATCTTACTGAGAGACCATCTGAGAAACCTATTAATATCTTGTCTTTTAGATTTGATCGTGTCAAGATGGTTACGAGTGTACAACCATTGACAAGCTCTGAGATTGTTCAAGAAACTTTTCCCTGCTGATAAATCTAATAGATCTTGAATTAATCTGTGTTGATCTTGGGCAAAATTGTGTCTGCTTTTATTTCAGAATGTCTTTCAAATGGTTTTGATGTTCCTGTTGTAATCTTGTGTTAAAATTTGTCCGAATCACACAAGATTTCATCCATGTGATACTTTAATGGCATTAGAAATTTCATTATGAGAAGAGCCTTCATCTTGTAATGAGATAAAAAAATTTAAAATCACTTTACTGTCATTTAGTTGATAAAGATTGTCTGTAAGCCTTTGAGTGTATCTTAGGCATGAGGAACCAAGGGTCTTTAATAGTTAATTATGTCTTTAGCTTGATCCTTCGTGTTGAATTCTCAAATATGATGTGAAACCATGCAAATTTGGGCCTCTATTGATGCACACCTTCTAGTTGAAGGAATATTTTTTCTATTCTCAAGCCTTTTGTCATGTAGTTTTCTAATTGTTGTGAAGGTTCTCAAATATCTGGAATAATACAATTTATCCTTCTTAATCTCCCACCAAAAATTAGTCAAAAACAATAAATCCTACCTAAACTACCCCTATTTTCCATTTATGTCCACAAATGAATAAATTCTACTACCAAAATATGCAGAAGCAATCTAGATTCCATAATTTCTTTAGTAACCTTAACCTTGTTTAGAAAATATTACCATTCTTTAGAAGTGACAACTTGTGAGAGTTAAATTGTGGTGCATTGATCATATTTTCTCTAGGTTTCCTTTCAAATTTGTGCAAATAAGGATATATTCATTCTCCTTCACCAAAAGAGGTTAAAAATGGTTTCTCTCACCCTAGTTGAAAGGCACAACCTAAATTAGTGAGGATAGATCAAATCCTCAATGAGATGCTATCCATTTCTTCAACACCCGAGTGACAAAAAGAGCCACCAATCCATTCCCCAACTACAAAATGACTCATAATATGATCGATCGTCTCTAGGTATCTTGTCAAATATTTGATGTTGCTTGCATCCTAAGGGAGAATCAATTTGGATACCAATAGGTTGATGCTTCCATAATTTGTTCTCAATTTTATTGTGCGTGTACTCACCAAATCCTCAATCAATATTTTTATATCACCCTATTTTATTTTAGTTACAACAATCTTTTACCCTCAAAACCCCAAAAAATTATTTTAGGATACATCAATAAGGAACCGGCCTTGATATCGGAGACTCACCTCAATAATAGGTATACCCAAGGACCTGAGGTGTTTCCATTGTATCTACAAAAGTGAAAGATAAGGAAATCTAAGAACCCATGTTGTCATCTCTTAACAAGGTTGTAATTCTAAGTTATAACAATCAATAAGGGAGGTCTCTAAAGCTAGGGTTCTTTGTTCTTATCCTGGGTCATTAGGTAGAGGTGGGGCTAAGGGGTTAGTGGTATTGGTGGACACAACATCCTGAAAATATGGATGAAGCAGAATATAACCCCTTGGTTAAAAAGAAGGGCACAAATATGGGATTGAACATTGAGAACAAAATTTTCAAGAGAGTGAAATATGTAATACGAGAGACTAACCTTTGTCGAATGCCTCGAAATGGTTTAGAAGTACCAAGTGATGAAGTGGAAAGGTTTTGTAGTGGTCTTCCGAGAGTAACATATTTGACAACCATTTTTGCAAAGGATGCAAATGGGGAGGAATAGAGGTGAAATAATACCATATTTCCCAATTGATGAGCTTTTACTCCTTCCACAAATCATTTCTCCTTTGCGTCCTTATTAAATTTATTCCCGTAAAATTTCTCCCCTCCATCCCTAGGTTAGTTGTTGAGTTGTTGAGCTCAATTACTTTCGATTAGCATGCAATATGAAACTTGCAGAAAATACAAGAACCAAAATTGGTTAAGGGACCATCATCGGTCACCTATGACCAACATCGGTTAGGGCTAACCGGTGTCGGTTACCTATGTGTGGGTGTTTTAATTAAATCACGGGAATTAGATATATTTTTAGTATTAAAGCAGATCTATTGATTGCAATTGCATGGCTAAGTTCCCTAAGTTTGTATATGGCTATATAAGAATGAAAGATAGGGTTTAGAAGTAATAATTAAGAAGAACTTGCAAAATTTGATGATTTATGTGAGAGAGAGAATTCTTGGAGAAGAAGAAAAATCTTGGGTGAAAGACAAGATCAGTACATCGAGAGGTGTGGAAGATTGTAAATCTTCAATTGTATATATTGTAAAGCTTTAGATAATAGATTGGCTAGTTTCTTGGTGGACGTAGCCCAAACTTGGTGAACCATGCTAAATCTAGTGTTAATTTATATCTCTTTTTTATAGTTATTCGGTAGAATATCTACTTTCATTGCATGTATGTTTAGATCTGATATATTATGTGTACAACCAGTATGGTAACCCCAACAATTGGTATCGATATTTGTTTGAGGGTTTTTGTGTTGACAATTTTACTCAGAGAGGATTTTCTTATTGAGTGGGAGCTACAAAAATGGAAAAATAAAACAAATACAAGGTAGAGAAGTTTGACGGCTAAAAATTATCAATTATGGAAGATGAAGATTGAGGATTATTTGTATCAAAGATATTTGTATTTTTCATTTGATGAGAAGTCTATACCTACAAAGATGATTAATGAAAAATGAAATATTGTTTACGAAAGGCTTTGGGATCTATAAAATTTAGCTTTGACATCCATCATTCCAATATTATAGAAATGACTTCTATAGTAGGGTTAATGAAGTCTCTTGCTAATTTATATGAAAAACCTAGTGCTTCAAATAAAGTTTATTTGATGAAGAAACTATTTATTTCTAAGATGCATGAAGGTGGATCTACATCTTTTCATTTGAATGATTTTTGATCTATTGTAAATCAGTTAAAATTGGTTGATATTCTGTTTGATGATGAAGTGAAAGCACTTTTATTCTTATGTTCTTTGCCTGATAGTTGGGATAATTTGGTAATGGCTATTAGCAACACAACATCTGCTAATAATATTTTGAAGTTTGATGATGTGGTTAATATAATCTTGAATGAATAAATTCATAGGAAAAGTACAAAGGAATCATCTAGGAATGCTTTGAATATAGAAAGAAGGGGAAGGAAGAAGGAGAGATCCAAGAGTAAGAATAATGGGAAATCAAAGTCAAGGGATAGAATATCTAAACCCAAAGGTAAGGTAATTACCTGTTGGAAATGTGGAAAGAAAGGACATGCATAGAAAGCTTGTTGGTAAAAGGATAAAAAGAACCAACAACTTAAAAAGGTAAAGAAGAAAATCTTGCTACAACAGAGGTAATGCAAGATGTTATTATTCTTTACTTAGATAATAGAATTGAATCATGGGTTTTAGATTCAACAACTTCTTTCAATACAACCCCTAATAAGGTTTATTTTAGAAATTATGTCCAGGATATTTTGGGCATGTTTATTTGGGTGATGATGAACATTACCATATTACTTGGTAAAGGGAAGTTTGTCTAAAATTACAGAATGGAAATACATTGATATTGAAAGATGTGAGGCATGTCCCAAGCGTCAAGAGGAATATTATTTCTGCAGAGGAACTAGGTGAATCTGGTTGCATGGTTACATTCATAACGAGAGTCTTAGAGAGTCACCAAGGGTGATTTTGTTGTGGCAAGAGATAAGAAGGTAATAACGTTATATTTATATACATGTGTTACTTGATTCATTTCTACATTATCTACTTCACATTCGGATGCATGCATGTGGCATAATTAGTTGGGCCATATGAGTCAAAAAGGAATGCATATCTTAAAGTCTAAGGGTAAGATATCAGATTTAAAATATTTGTATCTTAATTTCTTTGATCATTGTGTCTTTGGAAATCAAAAGAGAGTGAGATTTCTCAAATTTGGGGAAACTAAGAAGGATAAAAATCGAGCTTGTAAACTCGGATGTGTGGGAACTAGCTCGTAGCTTCTCATGAAGGATGCCAACATTATGTTACTTTCATTGATGATGCTACAAGAAAGGTATATGTTTATTTTATTAAAT
The DNA here is from genome assembly GCA_018340775.1 of Taxus wallichiana var. yunnanensis. Lineage (NCBI taxonomy): Eukaryota > Viridiplantae > Streptophyta > Pinopsida > Cupressales > Taxaceae > Taxus > Taxus wallichiana. The sequence goes on along the minus strand of CM031241.1, from coordinate 119,028,985 downwards.
GTAAATATGATGTTTTTGAGAATTTTAAAAGATGGAAATCCCTTGTTGAGAATTAATCAAATTAAAATTTAAAGTGCCTTATATCTAACAATGGTGGTGAATATTGTAGCAAGAATTTCAATGATTATTGTTCGATGAATGGGATACGTAGAGGAAGACCGGTTCCAATAAAACCACAGGAGAATGGTGTTGGAGAAATAATGAACATGACAATTATGGAACATACTCTAAGTATGAGGATACATTATTGATTGCCTTCATAGTTTTGGGCGAATCGGTTGATACAGCTTGTTTATTTGATTAACTTTAGGCCTTCAAGTTCACTAGATGGAGGAATACCAGAGGAAACTTACACTTTGGAAAAGAGGTAGATCTTTCTTTTCTTAAATTTTTTTTTAGAATATTTTTTGCACATGTATAAGGAAAATAGGAAAAGTTGATGAAAAATCAAAGAGATGCACTTTCATTGGTTATGGATCTCGTGATTTTGGATTTTGTTTTTGGGATTTACAGAATTCTAAAATTATTAGGAGTCATGATGTTGAATGAAATGAATATAAAATGTACATGGATCAATTTTTTTACCCAAGGACGAACCAGCTTTGAAGTTTGTGAATGAAAACCAACTCTCGATTTAAAAGTAATATCGAAGGGGATACACATGAATCGTGTCATTGACCCATGACCAACATAGGTCAATAGAAACCAAGATTCTACGTAAAAAAAAACAGCATCGGTTAGCGTAATCGCCATCGCCACAGTGATCGGTGTCCATCAACAAAAATTTGGATAAAAATGTCCAGGAGGTCCAGAATGAGCCTCTGGTACCCCAAACTCATGTGAGAAGGTCATAAAGGGTAATTAAACATCCAGAAAGATTTACACCTTCTATATTTTATTTATTATTGACTGATAATGGTGAACCAGAAATTTTTGAATAAGCAATGCAAGATAAGACCCACATCCAATGGGAGCATGACATGGATGAGGAGATGGACTCCTTAGAACAAAACTAGACTTGGGATTTGGTTAAGTTACCAATAGGTAAGAGGAAATTGCAGAACAAGTGGGTTTACAGGATCAAGGAAGAAGAGGGTGGACAAAAAGGTACAAGGTAAGGCTTGTGGTAAAGGGATTTACACAGAAAGTAGGTATCGAATTTGGTGAAATATTTTATCCTATTGTAAAGATGACTTCTATACGTAATCTATTGCTTTTAGTTGTAGTACATGATTTACATTTAGAGCAATTAGATGTGAAGACGGATTTTCTTTATAGTGATTTGATGAAGAGATTTATATGCAACTCGCCACATGGGTATGAAGTCAAGGGTAAGGATAAATTAGTGTGCAAGTTGAAAAAGAGCATATATAGGCTCAAACAAGCTTCAAGGAAATGGTACATGAGATTTTATAGTTTTATGCATGAGCATGGTTACTTGAGATGTGAATCGACCATTGTTTTTATTTCAAGAAGCTTGAAAGTGGGAACTATATTATTTTGTTACTATATGTGGATGATATGCTTATTGCAGGATCTAGTATGTGGGAAATTGATGATCTCGAGGGAAATGTAGCTCACACATTTGATATGAAGGATTTAGGAGCTGCAAAAATCATTGGCATACAAATACATAGAGACAGAAAGAACAATAAATTATATTTGTCTCGGGACGATCTAAAGAGTATTACAAAGGTTTAAGATGTAAAATACAAAACCCGTTAGTAAACCTATAGCCGGACACTTCAAATTGAGAAAAGTTCAGGGTCCTTCATCACATGAGGAGGTCAAATACATGACACAAGTGTCATATGCTTCATCAATTGGGAGTCTCATGTATGCTATGGTTTTGATAGACAAGACATTGCATAGAAGTGGTAGTTGTGAGTAGATATATGGAAAATCCAAATAAAAAAATGGAAAGCAAAATGGATACTAAGGTATTGAAAGGGACATCTAGCATGTAGTTATGCTATGGAGGTTTTGATATTTCATTATGTGGCTATGTTTATTCAAATATGGCGAGAGATATGGATGGTAGGAGGAGCACTACTAGATACATTTTCACAATAGCTGGAATGAGAGTTTGTTGGATTTTAAGATTTGCAGGGTTTAAGACTTTTCTACTAGATAGGTAAAGTATGTTGTAGCTACAAAGGCTAGAAAGTAGATGGTATGGATGAGTAGGTTCATGAAAGAGTTGGGAAAGGAGCAAGATGATTGCAAATTATTCAGTGATAGTAAGAGTGTAATTCATTTGGAAAAGAACTCATTTTCATTCAAGAATGAAACATATTCAACTTGAGGTATCACTTCATACAACAGTATTGGAGGATTGGCAGCTGAATTTGGAAAAGATTCATACGAGTGAAAACCTTGTGGATATGCTAAATAAACCATTAGAAAAGGAGAATTTAGAGCTACACTCCACTTCTGTTGGTCTTCAAGTTTGAGACTCGAAGAGGAAGAAACAATGCTAAGGAAGGATCTAAGAATGACGTTGTACAAGTATGGTGCAAGAATTAATCTCCAAGTGGGATATTGTTGAGTTGTGAAGCTCAATTAATTCAAATTAGCATACAATATGAAACTTGCTAGAAAATATAGTATCCAACATCGATTATTGAGGGACCAACATTGGTCGTGCAAGGAGGAACTGCATCGGTTAAGGATAACCGCATTGGTTACCTATGTGTGGGTGTTTTAATTAACTCACGGGAATTAGATCTATTTTTAGTATTAAAGAAAATCTCTTGATTTTAATTGCATGGTTAAGTTCCCTAAGTTTGTATATGCCTATATAAGTATGAATGCTAGGGTTTAGAAGTAAGAATTAAGAAGAACTTGAAAATTTTGATGATTATTGTGAGAATAATTATGAGAGAGAGAATTCTTGGAGAAGAAGAAAAATGTTGGGTGAAAGACAATATTGTACATCTGAGAGGTGTGGAAGATTTTAAATATTCAAGTGTGTATCTTGTAAAAGATTTGGATAATAGATTGGCTTGTTTCTTGCTAGACGTAGCCCAAACTTGGTGAACCATGTTAAATCTGGTGTTTATTTATATCTCTTGTTCTATATAATTCTTCTGGTAGAATATCTACTTTCATTGCATGTATGTTTAGATCTGATATATTATTTGTACAACTGGTGTGCTAACCACAACACTAGTGATGAAGGAAATCAAACTCTCGAGATGGTGAATTCCTTATTATTGAAAGTAATCACCCCGTCATTTAGATTTCCTAAAAAATTAAATCACATATGCCTATCATTCCCTCTTATTCTTTGCATGAAATCGGTAAAACCATCCACATCAAGATCTCTCCAAACTTACATATTCTACTTCCACGAGGATCACAAATGGGTTACACACGGTAGGGGTACACACATAATAAAATGAGAAGTTCTTGACAGAGTCACAAAAACTTTGTCATAACTTACAAACATAACCCCAATATCATGAAAGATGGCACTTGAGAGCCTACGGTCAAGGAAGAGGAGCCATAGAACATCAAATGTAAGGAGACCACACCCAAGAAGTCAGAAACCGGTAAAAGCCAATGCCAAAAAACAAAAACAAGGGAAAATACTGTTAGGGAGAGATGACCCCGAATGATTTGTGTATAGATCACCATTCCTCTATACGTGTGAATCCTATTACAAATATTTAATTGGGAGGATAAGTAGGCAAATATTCCCAATATGATGGTTTTTGCAGCTTGAGGGACTCGGTCATGATCTATTCAAGTTTTGAAATTAGTGCTCTTCACGCCATGATTAACAAGTACATCAAAAACACTAATACCCTAACTATAGGTGTGGCCAAAAATAATGTTATTAAAACCTTTACATAGAGATTTGGCATCTTAAATTAACTCACTTATGATCCAAATTGGGTGGTTCGGTATTAGAGATGTTTTTCATAATTTTCATAGAGTCTCCCTTGATCATTAGACTATTCACCTTAAGGTCCCCGTCTATTCTAATTCCCTAGAGATTTGATAGGGCCTCGGTATAGTGATTTGAGTTAATACCCATGTGCCAAGGATAAGCAACAATGAGATGACCTAGGTGATTTATGATGAAACCATCTCGTACTAGCTTTCTCTAGGGCTTCACTTAGAGGCACCATTAAATTTCAATTTATACTAACCTTCAGGTGGGGGAATCCCTTGAACTAGAGACTTGTCAATGTTGGGAGTTTTATCTTGGGTGTTATGAATGTCAATATTCCAAGCAATTAAGAATTTATCCTCTTCCTTGTTATACTTACCAATCTTAGGGGGATTGAAATTTAGAATGTTCTCCTTGCTACAATTGTTATTTCATTTAAGATCCTTTTTCTTGACTTTATGACATTTTTGAAAATGATGGAGTTGTGAGCCTTCCAAATTCTCCAGATGGTATGGGGAAATAAGATTCTCCAAAATTATCTGAGCATTCCATTCTTGAAAGGGGGTTGTCATTGTTCCAAATCTTCAACAATATCATTTGCAAATATCCAATTAATGTCGAGTCTATTGAAAATAATCTTTCAAAGGGAAACAACAATAGGACAATGCAAAAGAAGGTGGGGGATTGTTTCAAGCTCTTTCTTACAATGGTAGCATCTATTATGCATGGTGGACCCCCTCTTAATGAGGTTGTCAATAGTAAGGATGATCTTGTTCAAAACCAGCCAGAGGAAGTGGTTGATCTTGGGAGTGAGTTCCTTATACTAGATCTTTCTCTAGTCAAAGATACCTAAAGTTTCAGCAGCAAGCATGTGATACCTTGATCTTACCGAATAATCACCATAAAAAAATCTCCAAATAAATTCATCTTTAGATTTAAATTTGTCAATAGGTACGTGGCTAAGAATTATTTGTAAGTCCTAAATGAGTTATCTATGGTAATAAAATTTAGGGTTTAGATCCTTCCATTGAGGCTTACCATAAAAATAGTAGATATAGTTGTTGACCTTATGACCAATGACTATTGTAAGACTGCTTTTGAGCTGCTCCCAAGATTTGTTGTTTTTAAGGTGTTGGAAATATACCCAACTGTCTTCCCAAAAAGAATCTCTTCCCCATTTCCCAGGTTCCATTTGTAACTAGCCTCTAGAGCCCTTCTAGTCTTTACCATATTATTCCAAAAATAAAGCCCAAGGGGAGAGTGTCCTTCTTCATAAAATCATGTGCTTTACCTTGATCAAGGTATTTTATTCAGATGAGATCAATCCATGGGTGGTCCTCCTTAAGAAGTCTCCAGCTCATTTTGGAGATGAGAGCAGCATTCATTATCCTAATTTTTTTTATACCTAAACCACCCACTCTCATGCCTTATCCCATGCCACCAGGTGGAATATTTTCTTCTCCTCATTCCCAAATCAACAAGAAGTATTTTTAATTCTATCAATCCACAATAACAACAACAGAATGCGTAAAAGGGATATGATGTAGATAGGAAGGTTTTGTAGTGCATTGTTGATGAGAAGGCATTTCCATGCATTGGAGAGTATGGTCCCCTTCCATCCCGCCATATTCTTTTTGTACACTGTGAAGAAAATAATTACACACATGGGTCAAAGCATATAACTGTGTCCCACTTTTTTGTAGTTTTTATACTTTCAGCAAACTATGTCTGACAACCAAAACATGACCAAACACATATAAAATGACCAAACATGCATTTTTAAGAGGCTATAAATACCAAGGTGTAGGGCATCCAGAATTTACCTGATTTTTTAAATTTTTATAGTATTTTTTAATTATTTATTTACTAGTCAGATTTTAAAATATTTATGGCCACAAAGTGGGACACACTTGTATGCTTTGACCCACATTCATATAAAAAAATTAGTTCCTAAAGAAAGACCCAGATAGGTAGTGGGGAGAGATTTTATCTCGCAGCCCAAAATATGAGCAATTCTTCTTTTCCTGCTAAGAGGGGTATTGAAGAAATAGAGAGAGATATTTTGTCAAAATTAATTTGTTGACCCAAAGAATCCTCATAAGTTCTAAGGATAGCCTTCATCCTCCCGGCTTAAGGAGAGAAGCGAGAAGGAGAAGAATAGTGTCCCTAGAAAACTCGCTAATGTGAGACTCGTAATCTCCAACAAGGTGGGTTTGATACGTTGGAGATAGCCTAAGGAGATACAATGGAAATGGTACCGCCGAGACTGTCTTCCATGATAATGAAGAGGAGGGAGGAGATGGGAAATCCATGTTTGATACCGATATCTTTGCTAGAGAAAACACCCACCGAAGATCCATTAACTATAACAGAGAATCATGGGGTAGAAATTCATGATTTAATAATCTTTCTAAAATGAGCATTGAACCCAAAAGTTTTGATTACTTTGTCGAGGAATGTCCAATAGAGTATTTCAAGGCTTTTTTCATGTCTACTTTAAGACCATGCCTATTTTTTTCATTTTTTCTTTCAAATGTATGGTTTCATGAACCATCACCACACAATCCTAGATAAGCTTGCCCTCAATGAAACCTTCCCTTTGCTTTAGATATTATGATAGGAAGCAATTGTTGGATTATCGTAATCATAATTTTAGTAAAGATATTTTATATTACATTAACAAGGATGATAGGACTAAAATGTTTGAAATCTTTAGCTCTTGTTTTACTCCACCCAATACAATGAAATTGTGATTTATTTCTTTTAGAAGTCTCCTTATCTTGAGAAATTAATTCGACACTTTAAGAAGATATTAAGAACAAATGTCCTGCAAATTTTGGAAAAATTAGATGAAAATCCTTCTAGGCCGTGAGATTTATCTCCTTCCATAGAGAAGACCACCTTTTGTAATTCATCCAAGGTGGCAAGTTTTCTAAGGATGTTAACATATTTTGGATCCATGATGTCATTAGGAATAGAATCCAACAAAGTATTAGCATAATCAAGACCGATAATATTTGAAATTTAAGAGATTCTTATAAAAATTGAGAGCTTCCTCCTTGATGATGTTTTGATCTATATTGACCGATCCGAGATATGGAGACCTCTCGAAATCCTATTGTGAGACATGTGTTTGAGAGTTTTCATATGAAAAAACCTGGTTTTTTTATCTCCATCCTTCTACCATAAAGTCCTATATTTAAGACCCCAATACAATTTCTCTAGCACAAAGATTGTGGAACTCAGAAAAAATATTTTTTCTTGAATATAGTCTTCATCAGACATACCAATAGTAGACACTCTTTTTTCCAAATTAAGCATCTCCTCTTTGACATGTTTCTTTTATATGAAGATGTTTCCAAAAACCTTCTTATTCCATGTCCTTACCTTTTTCTTCATATTTTAAGCTTCAACAAGCCCTGAATTGGGTTGTTCTTTCCAATCCTAAACCCCACCATTATTTTATTTTGTCTTTGATGTCCAGATGTTTGAACAACATTTTTTTTAAAATTTAAAGAGGGCCGAGAAGGGTTATCGGTGATAATCATATTCAATACAAAGGGGTTATTATCTGAGCTGATTCTCAAAAGGGAATAAAGGTGAAAGTCTTGGGAAAAAATCTAATCAACAAAGATAAGATCCCGATCAACTTGCACTTAAATGTAATCATCCCCTAATATCTTATTTTACCAAGTAAAAGGGATACCATGAAGCTCCATATCATAGATATTAGATTGAGAAACAAAATCACAAAAATCCTCCATTCCTATAGTGTGTTCAAAAGAGCCTCCTTTATTTTGAGCAACAGAGAGAGGAGTGTTGAAATGCCCTTAAACCATCCAATTCCAATTTCCACAGTTATCTCTGAAACTTAAAAGATATTTCCATAGCTTCCTTCTACCACGAAGATTATTAGGAGCATGAATAATAGAAAGGATCTAGGAGATAGAGGTATCAGGATTTTGAAAAGAAATAGCAAGATGATAAGAGGAGGAGAAAACCATATTACCCAAGATTAATTATGGTTCTCAAAGAACAAAAATACCACCGTAAACTCCTCCGCAGTCTACGGCGACCATTTAGCTTTTTTCCAAATAATTTTATTGATTATAACCACCAATCCCCATTAGTTTTTTTAGATAACATAAAAAGAGTTTGGTTTTCAAATGGGGACTGAAAAAACCTCATACATAAAATATTCCTATTTTAGACAAAAACCATCAAAGAGCCATGGAGGCTAAGTCAAAAAGACTTGATGACAGACCACCACAAGATAAAGCCAGAATTATAAAATTTTTGCATATTAACAAGTAAATTTTTTGACAAAAAACCACAAAAGAGAAACCAACAAAAACAAAAGAAGAAGGTCAGCCAAAGGCCAGCATTTAGTTCTCCATGGCTTTGATACGAGCTCTGGTACTTAGACGACCATATCTCCTTCCAAATACTTTTTTTATGATCACACGCTTTGGTATTTCCTTTTCCTTTTCCTCGGTCCCAGATACACGGGCTAATTTATGCTTGCCTCATCCTTGTCTTTGAACTGGGTGTTTGTTTCTTCCATGTCGAGCTATCTTCGACTCATAATCATCATTTTCTTAACTATTAATTATGAGCCTCATATTGGTTTTTTTATCTTCCTTGGAAACTTGATCCTATAAGACAGAGATCCTCTGTTCTTGCATCACAAAATCTGCTTGATACCCCCAATTCTCTTATTTTGTACTTCAATATTATGTCGACACTCCTTTAATTGATGTATGATATTATTTTTAATAGTAAGGATAGTTTCAATAGTTGATTCAACACACAATATTCTAGCCTCCCAATCCACAAAGTCTTGATGCCTTTTATTGGAACTATCTCCCACATTCAGACCCCCTTTTAAGATTACACAGGGCATCAACAAACCCCTCGTAGGGGTATTTCTTTTTCTTTTCCTCATGCGGTTGAGGGCCGATGCAATGGTTTCATGATCTAAATCGTGTTCACTATTAATCCCAGATCGGGTAGGGATAACGAGATTTCTTCTTTAGACTAACACAAGAATCAGGCCTTGATGGAGAGGGATTTCAACTTTCTTGTTTTTAAAGTCCTCAATAGTGGAAAGCAAGGACCTATAAAGGAAGAAGGCCAAGCTCATGGTATGGTCTCTGCGAAATAAATTAAGGATAGAGAGATGGTGTGAAAAAATCTTTTGGAAACTTCCCTCTAAGGTAAAATATTTTATAACCACAAGACAAACATCAACCCATCTCTTAGGGAGATAAATTCGGTAATATCCATCATCAGAAGCCACAATTTTCTCCCCACTTAAAAAAGTGGTAATTTCATAGTTTTATGGGTTTTATCCTTACAAATTTTAATCCCATCCATTTTCGAGACCGTTATCTCAGCTATAGCTTCCTTAGATACCCCGATTTCAACCCCCTAAAAGCGAAACACCCATCAATCCATGCATTGCCAAAATCCACAGAGAGGCTAGGGTAATTATCTTTTAGACAATGAATGCACTGGTGTATCCCCTTTATGTAGCAGCTTTCCACAAAGCATTGTCGTTTATTAGGTGAAAGAAAATGGTAGTTTCAGTGCAGCCCCTATCACCTCCCATGGTTCCTTAAACCTTGCCTTATCCAAACACACAGAAGCTAATGCCAGTATCAAAAAACTTAAGTGCCAAATGAAATGAATCATGGCATTTTTCAAAAAGAGAAAGGTATTTTAAAAATCACAAGCATGGGAGTCTTGGGCTTCATCATTATATAGCCTCCTAATATATGTCATCATTAATCAAATTATTAATAGGACCCCAAGGGATACGTGTCCCTGACCACGTCATTAGATCATCCATGTCAGTACCTTTATTTGGCAAAGGCGTCCGTGGGTTTATTGTCAGCTCTATAGGTGTGTTGGAAGTCCACTTGGTCAAATGATTGTAAAATGACACGAGCCTCCATGATAATGTTAATTAGCTTCCAACCACACTTACTCTAATCCTTTAGAGCATTAATCACACACATTGAGTCTCCTTCTATGATGATGGATTTTAATCCAAGATCTTTGCACATCATGATGCACTAAGCCCAAACCCCATTGGTTATAACGCATATTTCAAAGAAATTTTCAATATATAACTTAGCTTTCTATGACATTCACACTTGAGTGACATCTAATTAACCCTTGTTAACCGATGCAACACTCTTTTTCTATGTTCTAACATGACTATTGAGGGTGTAATTACCTACATGAGCCTCACTTTACACACATACACACCGAGGATAAAACTTCCCTTCCCATAGTCATAACATATCATATTCGAACAATAATGTTTTTTAGATATTTACAAAAAAATTATCTTAAAACTTGGTTGGATGTATATTTTCTTTCTTATACTATTCCATGTTGCATTTTACCTATTATGTTAGCTTGAATACTAGTATTTTCTATCCTTTTATATAGACACATAAGCATTCAAATGGTACTTGTTATCTCAATTTCCCCCGAAAAATGGATCAAACACGACCACCGCACGTAAAGAAATCCAAGGAAGTTTCCGTGGAACGAGCCCACGTTTCAAATCTAATGATCAGGTTACATGAGGGCTTGAAAATAGAGGAGCAGGTGGTCGGCTAAGGAAGTAGACAAAGTGTCAAAGAAAACCAGAGGCTCAAAGGAGGGAAACATAGAAAGGATCAAAGTCTTCGGCTTTACAAATGAATCAGAGCGAGTCCAAATTGGCTAAGTATGGGAGAATCAGTGGAAGATTCCACATGCCTCATCGACGCTTCTCCAAAGGCTAAATCCAAAGGGCAGTGCCCAAACAAGCATGGAGCTTCCACGTGTCCCAGGCTTGAAAAGAAATATAGTCGGCCATTGAAAAGTCCAAACAAGCGAAAGAGCCACGTGTCAGCTCAGTGTAATTCTAAAAAATAGAGAGCCCAAGGCAGAGACTCAAACTAGCACCAGCCCTCCATGTGGCTAGGGTTCAACAAAAGTCAAATGGAAAGTGGGCCCAAATCGACTAAGTATCGTAGACTCGTGGAAGTAGCCACGTCTTAGCCCAATGCATCTACAAAGGTAAATCTAAAAGTGGGTCCCCGTAAAGCACCAAGTCTCCACGTGCCGTGCATCGATATATGGCCCAACCAAAAAAAATGACTTATCCAAAACATAAAGGAACAAAGCAAAGCCACAAAAGGTGCCACATGTCTCTTCGGCACAACTTCAAAAGAAAAATTCAAAAGCGGTCCCCAAACATGTGCCATCTCTACACGTGTTCAAGCTTTAAGTCAAGGTGGAAAGGCAGGTCGTTGGAGCAATTTTAACTTTTTGGCTTTGTTTCCAAAAGGCGTAAGGTATAAAAATGAGCCGTACCTCCGCTGATGCCCAAGGAGCCACATGTCAGGTCTAAATTACGTGTGGACCGACGGACCTTAGAGTGATTTTTTTCCCAAATGGAAAATGCGGGCTGGCGAACCCAAAGATGGTTTTTTGACAAAACTAAATTGTGGGGCTGTGGGGCATTTTTTGCATTTCTAGTTTTTGTGGCAAAGGGTGCAAAGTGAATTTCGGGCCTGCGGACTCGTTTTGCTAACTGGTTTTCACCATTTTTGTACGGACCCAACTCAAACATTCAAATGGACATATCTTTCGACCCATTGCCTGAAATTCAACAAATTTGGCACCACTAGAAAGGTCTCGACCTCATCTATGCCATGGAAACCTTAAAATATAATTTTGATGAGGTTAGGGAGTGAAAATTGGGAAAACATATTCATGCCATTAATATGCAATATGATTCTTCTAAAAACCAGATCAGAATTGATTTGATTTTCTATTCTTATTTTTTCAACATGCCGAAAGATATAAGCGTGGATTTGACAGATTGTGGGTGGATTTGCAGGGGTATTGATGGCTGGTAACTCGAGCTTCAAATTGATTTTCCTACCTCTTTTATTTCTCTCTATTCACCGCATCTATAAAATAGAGAGCTTAACTCATTTCAAAGGGTTGGGTAGTTTTGTTTTGCACACTCCCTTCATCCCTTATTTGCAAGAAATTTTTTGGAGTTTTCCAAACCTCCCATTCGATTCGTAATACAAAGCTTTTCCTCTTGGCTATTGTAATGTACTGTATCAACTTTGGAGCAATAATATATGTCTATGGATGATTCTAAACCCTCTCATGTGTTTATTATTGTCTTCTAATCTCTTATTACAGTTTGGTTATCTTTGTATGGTAGTTGTATTGCATTTTTATGGTCTGTGTTAAATTGGAAAATGGGTTTCTAACATTCCTTTGGTGCATCACGTTGTTAGCTTAGGTTTATTTTCTCACATCTTCTCAACCCTGTCTCCTTGGTAAGATAGAGTAGGTTTTAAAATAGATCCTCTATAACTTATTTGTGTGAACTTGAACAAAGGAATACGAATTGGCCTTCATCTGGAGATCTCTCTTGATTTAAAAGTCCCACACTTTGAGAGATTCTCGATGTTGTGTAATCACACTGAGAGTCTCAACTCATATAGTTACAGGCACTTAGGGGTGTTGTGATTATGCACTAATAGTTTTGGCATGCCCCGTGGGACCAAAAAGGTGTCCATCTTTATCAGAGCAAGATTGATATTCACTTGTTGTAAGTTTCAGCATTTAAGAATCTCAAAATTACACATCTTACGAATCCAAAGAATCGAATCCACCGGTTTCAAATGTCTAGGCTCGTGAGATTCACGAGAAGGATTAAAACAAGATCAAGAACTAGATAAGAAGGATTATTTCTCTATCTCGCAATTGTCCCTAGACAGAGGAAGAAGGGGAGAAGATCCCAGAGGTTTCCATCTCCACCAAGTAGAACCTTTTCAACACCTCCTCCCCGTAGGTCATTCATTCAATCAAAAATGGGTTCTTAGGCCAATTATAATGGCACAACCACCGACCCCTATGCCAACTTCACCGGTAGCATCCCACTCACTCTCAAAGAAAAACTCTAGTCCCAAATTGTAGCATTAAAGATCATCCCATATTTCACCGGAGAGAACCAGACTACTCCTAGTAATAATGGTTTGATTCATCAAGGATTTGACCCTCACATTACATGCATGCCCCAATGTGATTGTATTGCAAAACATATTAGTCATAGACTTGCCACCACATTTTGCATTGTGTTTTTCAAGAGACTTCACTACTAAAATTGGAGGCTATTTGTCTGTTGATTGGTCACACATGCTTTTTAGAACAAGGTATGGAGCTAAGGCTATGATCAGATCTGAGCCCATTACAAATTACCATATTGATCCTTATGTACCCAACCCAATCAATGCGAATTTTTCAGCCTTTGATTAGGAGGACCTCACAAGCACTTATGAGGCAGATACCAAGGTTGGGTGTATTCTAGACTTGACCCTCGATAAGTGGGAAAACAAGAGGCATGATTTTTAACCCTATAAGGAGATGGAGGAATCTGAGCTAAGATTCTACTGTTTGCATGAGGAGAATCATCCTCTTCTTGACATCATTAATCCAGATCACAAAGATGATAATGATGTATGTCGCTTAATCTTTGATGGCTTAAAAAGTACAAAAGGAGCCAGGGGATGAGCTATGCTTGTTTCACCTCAAGGTATAAAATATTACTCAGCTTTACATTTCCAATTTTCTTTCTTGAACAACATAGCAAAGTATGAAGCTTTGATCCATGGAATGCATTTGGCAAGAAAGAGAGGGATCAAAACTCATGCAAGTATTTGCGATAGTGAGTTGGTTGCAAATCAAGTCCGAGGATAGAATGCTGCCAAGAATGATCTCGTTAAAAATGAAAAGAACCAGGTATGGCATCTCATCAAGGATTTCATAGCATTCGACATCAATTACATCTCGAGGAAGAAGAATGAAGTAGCAGACAAAACCGGTAGCGATCGGGGCAACATTTGATGTAGTAGAAAGTACCAAAAGTGATAAGTATTAACCCCATATCAAGGTGGTTGTAAAACTAGTTGTCCATGATAATAAAAAAATTTGGAAAGTATTCAAGAATGATCAACAAATTTTCAATTTTCTACAAGAAGAAGCTTAGTTTTCCTCTAGAAACCAAGACAAATTGGAGCAGAAATATGGTGACCAAGTGGTGTAGTTGAGAACCAAAAAACAACCAAAAGGTCTTGTAACTTTGGAGTCAATATTCAACCCAAATGATTAGTTCCGTAGGAGAAAGAAAATATTCAAGTAAAGGCAAATATTTATAGCCCATTTGCATAGATGAAGGAAAAACATTGCGAATTGGCAAGGTAAGTACTCAAAAAGAAAAATTTGAATTCGCTTCAACTTTGTCAAGAATTCCTAGACGCTCTTTTCCTGGACTTACAAAGATTTAATAGGTTTTAACCCAAAGTTGGCACAACATACTATCGAAGCTCGATCTAGAATCTAAGCCTTTCATATAGAAACAAAGGCTAATAAATCCTCACATTGATCCTCTCACGAGAAAAGAGTTGAACAAGCTAATTGAGGCCAACATCATCTTCCCTATCAAGCACTCAAGGTGGGTTACAAACTTGGTGCTCAGAGAAAAAGAAATGGATAAATCGACTATGTGTGGACTTCTGTTAGCTAAACAGAGAATCACTCAAGGATCATTATCCACTTCCATCAATGGAACAAATCTTATAGGTCAGAGCTGTCTCTCGAGAGGTTTTCATTACTAGATGGATACTCAGGCTATAACCAGATAATGGTTAAAGAAGAAAATCAGTTCAAGACATCCTTCGCCACCAAATGGGGTACATATGCTTATAAGAAGATGTCATTTGGACTATCAAATTCTGGAGCAACATTCCAACGAGATATGGATATGGCATTCAAAGGCTTGATAAATCAATATGGTTCTCGTGTATCTAGATGATATCACTATCTTTTCAAAGAATGTCAGACCATATCCTCCACCTCGATAGGTATTTCAGAGGTGTAGAAGGTTCAGAGTGTCATTAAACCCAAAGAAGTGTCTATTCTTAACACATGAGGGGAGATTTTTGGGCCACATTGTCTCAAGAGAAGGGTTAACAATTGATCCTGAAAGGGTTAAATCCATCTGAACACTTCCATTGCACACAACACAAAAAGTACCTCCAAATCTTCTTGGGGAGAATAAACTTTGTTTGCAAGTTTGTGCCTGATTTTTCCACTGTTGTGAAGCCTTTAACAGTGATGTTGAAGAAGAGTATTACATTCAAATGGACAACAATAGGAAAATAGAGTTTTGAGGCCATCAAGCTCACAATATCACAGCCCCAACTCTTGTTAACCTGCAAATTTTTAAAGGACTTCATGCTATATGACTTTGGAGGTTCAGACACAATCTTAGCCATCTTTGTTCAACCTAATAAGGAAGGTTCAAAAAATCCCATATCCTTCTTCAGTAAAATCTTGGAGGATTACGAGGTAAATTATTCTTTCATTGAGAAGCACGTCCTTGTAGTCATTAGGAGTTTGAAGAAGTTCAGACACTTAGTCTAGAACAATAAGATTCAATTTCTAGTGTCTCATGCTGGTGTCAAGGATTTTCTCCTAAACAAGGACTTGAATGAGAAGATAGCCAGTTGGATCACTCATGTAATAGAGTATGAAAATGAAATCAAAGTGATCAAACTGGTTCATGGAAAGGGTCTCATGCGTGAGTAGATCGCTTCAAGAAAAAAGTTGAGTCAATGGATGAAGAAGAGGTTGTCTCATTACTACAGAATGATCAGGAACAACTAGCTAATGATGCACCTATTCCATGTTGGACTCAAGCCTTGATGCATTATCTCTAAACAGGTTTGTGCCCTCCGAATGGAACAAAGAAGAAAGGATATACTTCGCTACTACAAGCCATCCCATATGTGCTTGTTGGTGGTGTCTTGTTTAAGAAGGATATCAATAGTGTTCTATTAAGATGCATTAGGACAAACCAAATTGAGAAGGTGTTGCATGAGTTCCATGATGGAGAAGCAGAGGCCACTTTGCTCCTCGAGTAACAACCCTTGAGATTATGAAAGCTGGTTATTATTGGCCTACGGTGTTCAGGGATTGCTACTCATGGATCAAGAAGTGCAAGAAGTGTGCATTCCTCACATGGAAGTAAAATTTAGTAGCTCTGCACCTTCATCCCATTTCATTGGATCAGCCATTCATGCAATGGGGACTATACTTCATTGAGGTAATCAACCAAAATTCAAGCTAGGGCCATAAGTGGACACTTACAAGAACAAACTATTTCACCAAGTAGACTCAAGTAGTGGAATTTAAGGAAGCAAATGAATCCAACATCTTGTATTTCTATGAAGGTATAGCCACAAGGTTTGGAGTTCCTACCACTATTATATCGATAAGGCATTGGTATTCCTTGGTACAAGGATCACTAAATGGGCTATAAAAAATGGTGTATACCTCAACACTTCATCAAACTATTACCCTCAAGGTAATGGCCAAGTAGAGTCCACAAACAAGAACCTATTAAGGATTATCAGAAGGACTCTTGATGAAAATCAGAGAACTTGGCATACAAAGCTCAAATCAGCTCTATGGGCTGATAGGATCACATCCAAAAGGTCTACATGCAACTCCCCATATAAGATTGTATATGGAAAAGAGGTAGTATTGCCCATATCATTGGATTTTCCCACTTTGGAGCTCATGAAACAGTTGGAACTAGCTGAGTTTGAACCTATGGAAATCAGGTATGCAGAGTTGATGGAAGTAGGAGAGGCAAGAGAGCATGCAATGCAGATCATGGAGAAGGATCAAGCATTGATCAAGAAGAGTTTTGATAAGAAAGCAAGAATGAGGACCTTTCAAGAAGGGGACTTAGTTCTGAAGTGGGATGTAGATCGGGAAAATCAAGGAAGGCATTCCAAGTTTGATGCCATTTGGAGTGGCCCCTACATGATCATAAAGTGAAAAAGTAGCAATGCCTTCTAGCTGGCTAAATTGGATGGCGAAGAATTACATATTACATTCAATGGGATCCATCTCAAACATTGCTACTGAAAAGAAAGGTTCCATCCTTATAAATATTAGCATAAGACTTTAATTTCCCTAAATGCATATGCACATTGTTTTGTTGTAGCATAGGTTTTATTTCCCTAAGTGCCTTGGCACATGTTTTTATGGTTCTAGGTGTGCATCATTATACAATTCGATGTGCCTCTAGGTGAATGCGCCAGACCTTCAACATTTGCAATGGGGAGACCCATAGTTTCCATAACATTTTCTCATTTTAAAATATAACAAAAACAATAAGTTACAGAGCAACTAAAATTAGGTCTTGAAGGGTCCATTTTTAGAACAGAGGGGGTAAGTTCTAGGTCTCCACGTGAAAATGTTGAATTCAAGCTTCAAGAATAAGACCAATGTTAGGCCACCACCCATGACTCCATGTCCAATGGATACAACAAAGCAACTAATCTCTTCATCTAGCAAGAAAAATCCCCTATGAGTCGCAAAATTTTATCTCAATTTTTTCCCCTGGCAAAATGGATCAAACACAACCCTACACAGAAAGAAATCCAAGGGACATTTCAATTGAATGAGCCCACATTTCAAATCTAGTGATCAGTTGCAGGGGGCGTGAAAATGGAGGAGCAGGGGTTAGATAAGGAAGTAAACAGCTTTTAAAGAAAACTAGAGGCTGAAATGATATAAACAGAGAAAGGCTCAAAGTCTTCAGGCTTTACAAATGATTCAGAGTGAGTCTAAATTTGCTAAGTATGGGAGAATTAGTGGAAGCTTCCATGTGCCTCATCTGTACTTCTCCAAAGGTTAAATCTAAAGGGAATTCCCAAAAAGTGTGGATATTCCATTTGTCCCAAGCCCGAAAAGAAATAGAGTCTAGCTATTAAAAATTCCAAACGAGCGGAGAGAACCATGTGTTAGCTTGACGCAATTCAAAAAAGAGACAGCCCAAGGCGGAGACTCAAACTCACGCCAACCCTCCACGTGGCCATGGTTCAAAAAAATTCAAATGGAAAGTGGGCCCAAATTGGCTCAAATTGGATAAGTATCACAGACTCGTGGAAGGAGCCATGTGTCATCCCAATGCATCTTCAAAGGTAAATCTAAAAGCAGGTCCCCAAACAAGCGCCAAGTCTCCACGTGTCCCAGGTCAGATATATGGCCCCACCAAACAAAAGGACTTAGCCAAAAATAAAGGAATAGAGAAAATCCACGGAAGGTGCCACATGTCTCTTCGGCGCAACTTCAAAAACAAAATCCAAAAGCGGTCCCCAAACGCGCGTCATCTCTACACGTGGCCAAGCTTCAAGTCAAGGTGGAAAGGTGGGCCGTTGGAGGCAATTTTAACTTTTTGGCTCTGTTTCCAAAAGGTGTAAAGTATAAAAATGAGCCGCACCTCTCGTTGATGCCCAAGGAACCACGTGTTAGGCCTAAATTACATGTGTACTAGCAGGCCTTAGAGTGATTTCTTTCCCAAATGGAAAATGCAGACCGACGGACCCGAAGATGGTTTTTTGACAAAAATGAATCATGGGGTTGCATGGGGCATTTTTTTCATATTGTAGGTTTTGTGCAAAAGGGAACAAAGTGAATTTTGGGCCCATAGATTTGTTCTGCTAACTGGTTTTCACCATTTTTATATGGACCCAACTCAAACATTCAAATGGACATATCTTTCGACCCAAAGGCCCAAAATTCATCTAATTTGGCACCATTAGAAAGGTCTTGACCTCATCTATGCCATGGGAACCTGAAACATTAATTTTTTTCGAGGTTAGGTGATGAAAATTGGGAAAACGTCTTCATGCCATTAATATGTAGTCCAATTTCTCAAAAAACTAGATCAGATTTGATTTGATTCGATGTTCTTCTTTGTTCAACATGCTGAGAAGGCGTAGAGCGGTAGATTCGATAGATTGTGGGTGGATTTGTAGGGGTATTGATGGCCGGTAATCGAGCTTCAAATTGATTTTCCCGCCTCTTTTATTTCTCTCTCTTCACCGCATCTATAAAATAGAGAGCTTAGCTCATTTTAAAGAGTTGGCGCTTTGTTTTGCACCCTCCCTTCTTCCCTTATCTCGTAAGATTTTTTTGGATTTTTCCAAACCTCCCATTCGAGTTGTAATACAAAGTTTTTCCTCTTGGCTACTGTAATGTACTGTATCAACTCTGGAGAAATAATATATGTTTGTGGATGATTCTCAACCCTCTCATGTGTTTATTATTGTCTTCTAATCTCTTATTACAAGTTGGTTATCTGTGTATGGTAGTTGTATTGCATTTTTATGGTCTATGTTAAATTGAAAATGGGTGTCTAACATTCCTTTGGTGCATCACATTGTTAGCTTAGGTTTATTTTCTCGCATCTTCTCAACCCTGTCTCCTTGGTAAGATAGAATAGGTTTTAGAATAGATCCTCTGCAATTTATTTGTGTGCACCTAAACAGAGGAATAGGAACCAGACTTCATCCGAAGAGCTCTCTCGATTTAAAGTTCCCAAACTTTGATGGATGCTCCATGTTGTGCAATCACACTAAGATTCTCAACTCATTCAGTTGAAGGCACTCATGGGTGCTGTGATTCTTCACTAACAGTACTTTTAGGTGAATGCAAGATATATATAGGTTATTACATGATACATAATGCTTGACAATGGTTTTACCCAGAACAACTAAGGCTACTAGAATTATACACATGAACCCCAAACACTTCGCAATATACATTACACTTCTCGGGTTACATCCACTACACACACTAAGCATTTTACACATCTACTTGTACGCTCTTAACTAACTACCTAATGATGCATTATATGCTTCAGGATAAATCATCACTCCTTTGATCATATTTTCATGATATGCACTTAGGCTATAGCGCCATGAACATCTCATCTCTATCTCGTATGTCATCACTACACATTCACCACAGCCCACTACACACAACACATAGTTCGACCATTTCCCGAAGACAAACTCTCATTTACGGTTCATTCTTGACTGTTAAAGGGGAATAAAAAAATAAATCTCACTGCATACAACTCCATTCACTCAAGGGGAATGCAAATCCTATCATTCACTCTACATTCCATTCTACCTCATCCAAATCATACTACATATCTTGGTTTCTTTTACTCTTTCTTGCATTTGCTTATATATGTTCATCTTATTACACATGCTAGATACATTTCTTGTATGTCATTATCTTTACCATACACACATGCACATTCACATGTTTTCTAGTTCTGATCACGAATACGTGCCTTCTACACGTAGCACGATGTTTGGCACACTACCATTCCCATAGCGGTTCTTGGAATAATCCACCTTTCTTACACTACATGTGTTATTATTTCATTTTGTACTTAGCGGCTCTTTGAAGAATCCATATTATTACACATGCTATATAAATTTCTTGTATGTCATTATCTTTACCATACACACATGCACATTCACATCTATTTCTATTTCTGATCACAGATGCATGCCTTCTACACGTAGCACGGATGCTTGGCACACTACCATTCCCATAGCGATTCTTGGAAGAATCCACCTTTCTTACACTACATGTGTTATTATTTCATTTTGTACTTAGCATTCTACTTTATCATTTATAGATGATTTTTACATAAATTTTAACTTTCTAACATGATAATAGGTGTTTCAAATGCAACATTTTTTTACAGAGATTACTTACTACCATGGCTACCTATTTCTTTATCCTTGTTTTTCATTGTTTGTCATTGTATGAGGGATTTTCCCTTTGTTTTGTGTGCGCACTTGCTTGTTTGTATGTGGCCACCATGGCCTTGAGTGTCTTAGAACATCATGAGTAGTGTCCCATGTTTGCAACCTAAATTTTATGCCCTACATTGTCTTCTTATATGTTTACATTATCTTCTCGCATCTTAGCTTCTACATTGTATACGTATCTTGAAATTTGTTCTCTACATGCATGTTTGTATTTATTTTTACTAACACTTATTTTCATAACCACTTGTTTGTGTGTGCCTTGGTTCCTACTAAGCACATTCCCTTCCCCCTATAGGGTATAGTTTCATAGATCGGTCCTCCTTTAGGCCACATTCTCCTATCTCGTGATGTCTCATGCACCCAAAAAGAGGGGGAGTAATTTGGGTTTACACAAGCTACATATCACACTACCGATACATTTTAGTTTTAAATTTTTAATCCATGAAATAGTGTGTTATATAGTGAGTGGCTTCAGAAAGTATACCTATAAAAACTCTATACAAAGTGGATTTTACAACACATGTTATATTTAACATTATACTGAGGAGTTATGGGTTAAAGGATACAAAAGACTTTGCTCCATATACTACTTCAGCTAGTGGCGCTTGAATGCCAAAAACTTAGGTAGTACAAAGATATCTTCATACTCTCGAGAAGCAAAGCTTATAGGTTGGATAATAACACACCTTTCTTCGTACACTTCTTTGGTTAATAACATGAGATCGCCTAAGAAAATCACACTTCATCGACAGCTTACAACATAATTTTTATACCCTTTTTCTCATCATGGATTAGGTGCACATTTTTCTTTTTCATTTACATATTTTTCATTATATACTTTTTACATACATACATGCCTTTTTTCACATGGTTTTTACACATATACATGTGTAATTGACTACTTGATCATCTTCTATTTTGTAGGTTTGTCCATATCGGAAGCAAGAAGTCAACAAAAATAACAACAAGGACATCACTCGGCATCACACACAACATACTAACATTCGTAGTAGATCACATACATTGTCATCTACACACAAGCGTCTACCCTAGGTTCACTCTCACCACTCGTACACTTTGGCATCTTTAGTCTCCATGCTCCATATTTTTATAACTTCATGCTTTGTCTAGTCCCGCGGTATGTTTTCTACAAAATTCTACATGGATATCAATTACACTCTCTCTATATACTTTATGTCGTCGTGAGATTTCCACTCAACAACATAAATTGGGGGTAAATGAAGACACTCAATCATGCACTTTGGGTAATTATTTAGTCCTAGTCTCATACTACTATTCATGTGGTTTTTGAGTGAAAAAGAGTACTAATCAACCCATGTTTTTGCCATTTCACTTTGCTTTCTCTCGTTATTTTTGATTTTTCACTTGTATATTCCCCATCAATTCAGTCACTCTATGTTTTTCCTACTCTAACTTGGGCACCCGTGATAGGATACGGGTTCCCAAGTGCCCTAATCCCCTTTGGGGTTCCCTAAACGTCTTTGCACTTTACTCTTATCTTTTCGATACTTTCTAGCCATTTAAACTTTCTATTTTTTTGGTGGTTAATTATGAAATTAGAACGATAAAATAATATAAATATAAATTTATGAGACCATAATGAGGGACCAAGCACTAAACATTATTACCATCACATAAGGTTACATCCATCTAAGGATTGTACTACTCCATTACATCCATCTAGCTCCATCCCAAGTGATAAAGGCTAGTTCATATGCATCACACTTCATAGGAAGTGCGTTTATTATATTCCATGCACCATCTATTTACATTATATCTAGTTATTTCTCGCTACTCACAAAGTGTTACTCGAACAAGAGTACCTAGGGCACGATTTTCACACACACATGACCCAACACTACATTGATTCTAAGATGTAGTCCAATGCTTAGTGATAATTCCATCCATTTGGTAGCCGAGGACATGATGACACCTTTATATGCATCCTTTTTTAGGGTTTGATGCTTTGTATGGATTTTGTAAGTGATTCATCATTGTAGGTTTACATCGATATCGTTGAAGCAACTACGGAAATATTGTGAATACGGAAATACCATACCATGAACATATTATGAGCTATTCCACGTACTAAGGTGCCTAGATTTCAGATCGGGCACTCCATCCACCCTAATGATTCCCTGTGTTCCTAAGTCTCGATCAGATATGCCTCCTCTAAAATTTTCTAAGGTTAGTTGTGACACTCTGTCCCACCATTTCATCACTCTATCTAGTCCCCAATCACTACGAGGTAAGTCCAAATCAAGTAAGTACCATTCCCTTTTCATTTCATTTCATTTAAAATATCAAATAAATTACTTAGCATTTATATTTCAGTATAGTTCATTTATTACATTATTTTACTCTTAGATTCATAATAAAATTCATATTTTATAGAATAAATCTACTTTATGTGTGTCTTGAATTCTATGATTGTGAGTTTTTTTCCATTGTTTACAGGTGTTATGCCTTATGATTTCTTATGCATTGTGTCACATTGAAGGCATCGCTTGTCTTGTGACATATTAAGTTGTGTTCCATGTTTTTCACGTAGTTACTATGTTCTCCTCCCCGATGTGTTATTACATGTTTGACTTGTTTTTCTTATATTATGATATTTTTGTGTTGGTGAAATAACTTTTCACAGGAAAAGTTAGCTTATTTTCACCAAATCTCCGGGACTATGTCCATCCTTCTTGTGAATGTGGAGGATCTCTTTGGTAAGTGTAGATAAAATAAATATTTTGGATATCCAATAGGATGGGGATCACACAGGGGACACTCCACTAACCCCCGTGGAAAATTCTTGCACATAGTGAAAGGGAATAATTTTCTAGAGAGGTGAGATAGTGGGAGTGATAATTTTGAGAGAGACGGGTTAATATTGTAAATAGAACTAGCATATTTTTACAAGTTTTAACCAAAATTTATCCACACACAATTAAAGTAAAATAATTTTTTTACAATGGCAAGACAAAATGAATCATGAACACAAAATTTCAATAATCCATTCATCAAAGGATCTAACACCTTTCTTGGTTATACAAGATTTTCACATACACAAATCTGTAAAGATAAATAGAGGAAACATATATAAAAGAGACTCAAAGAACATCATCATTTTTCTTGATTCTTAGTATTGCACTAGCTATCTAATTAGAGACTCAAAGTTGACAACCCTTTGAAGTGAGGGAGTCATACAATATATATTTTTCAAAATGACTCTTTTCATACCCCCCACATGAATTTTCACTAAAATTTACAACTTGTGACCTTTTGTTTCCATATAAAAGAAAGTGGGTCCCTTTATTATTAATTAGAGGAAAATCATTACAAATATTTAGTATAGGTCACATTTAAATGAATAAGATAAAAGTGAAAAGTAAAACCCCCTTAATGAAGAAATAGAACATGAGAGAAGAGAAGGAGGAGGTGCGAAAGATAAAAGAGAGGAAATAGATACTTTGAAAAAGATGGTGCATTTACCAATTAAGATCCAACTGTTGATAGACTCTAGGAGAGTGCTCTTGGAATGATCTCAATTCCCTTAAACTCCTTGCTGAAACGAGATGATGTGTGTGAAAATTTCTCTTCTTGAGGAATGTACACAAAGCTTAGATCCTTAAGCCAATTCTCAAAGGTGATGTTGATACTTTTTCATTTTTTGAACCAGGATTGATGCTCCTTTTTAGTGTTTGAGATAACACATCAGATATGTGTAAGATATTCCAAAGAATCGTCACTAAAGGATAATAGGTATCATGTGTCTTTATTAACTATATCTTCAAATTGCTTCACGAGATCATTCACCGAAGTGTTCTCGTTTACCTTAGGTACTCCCAACTTGTGCACTTCCACATTTATTTCTTGCTAAATTTTTGAACTTAGATCATCACTAGAATCCAAATCATCTAGAGCTTGATTCACAATCTCATATCGAGAAAATATAGCTTAGGATGAAATCATAGATGTTATCGATGCAGATTTAAACACATTTATATCTACTAATAAAGAAGAATTATTTTTTTCCCATCTCAGTTACCTATGGAAATCCATAATCCTAATCATATTTCTCCTTTTAAATCACATCCATTTTCATCTTTATGCTTGTGGTTTTGGAAAGCATGAATTCAAAAATTGAAATATTGGATTAAACATATGAGGTGAGAGTTCTCATGTGTTCTTCCAATTGTTCAATCTTCTCCTTATACTCCTCATTTCATATGAGAAGACAAGTAGAAGATTCTTTGAATATATGAGCGTATCCTTTGTGCATTGTTGGCCCAAGAGGACTTATTCTCATTTTATCTTTGGATGGTGTCATCTCACCAATAGAATTTACCATCTTCAGCATAGCTACTTCCTCATATCCATTTCTTGAGGCACCACTAAAGAAGCGGGAAGTATTTTGACATTTCTTACCCTGGAATTTTTTTCACCATCATTGAAATGGCTTGAAAATATGGAACCAAGTACTGTTGAATTGTGTGAGTCTATCCTCTAATCATTTCTTGTACTCAAGAGATGGAATAGAATAAAATTCCCTCCTATATTTGTGTGATGCAGGTGAACTATCTTTTCTCTTGTGATGAAGCTAGATGGATGCAAAGGAGCTCTAGATGCCTTTGATGGATGCAAATCTAAGTGGATGATAGTAGTGACTAGATATTGGTACCTCATTATGGTCTCATAACTTTATATTTATATTGTTATTTGATCAAATTTTGTACTTAACCCCACGAGGCCAACCACTAAAAAGATAGAAAGTTCAAACAGTTAGAAAGTGCCAAAAAGTGGTGGGAAAGTGTAAAAAGAATCGGGGTGCCCCAATTGGGACCGGGGTGCCCGTGGGTGCCCTAGTAGAAGTCCTGGGCACCCCATTCAAGGATAAAATGATAGAAAGTGTCAAAAATAGACTTTTCATATATGCGATTAAGCTCCATAGTTATGACATATGGTAAATAAAAATTACCAAAGATGGGGTTAATTAGTACTTTCTTCACAAAAACACCATATGAATAGTAGTATGATACTTGAAACGAAATAATACCCAAAGTGCATGATTTAGTGTCTAAATTTTTCCCAACTTTATGTTGGTGAGAAGAACGCTTGGTAGCATAAAGTAGATAGAGATGTGTACCGATGTCAATGTAGAGTGATGCAAAAAAGTGTGCCGAAGGACTAGAAAAAGTAAGGAGTGAAAAAAATATGATGGAGGGTGGAAACTAAAGATGCAAAAGAGTAAAAAGTGATGAGAGTGAACCTAGGGTAGAAAAGTGTGTGTGGTTGTCGATGTGTGATTTACCTACATTGTTAGTATGGTGTTTACTTCTGCAAAAGTGTTGTTATTTGTCGTTTTCATTGTTGTTTGCATCTCATATGGTCGACCTACAAGAAGAATATGATCAAGAAGTCAAATACACACATATATATGTAAAAACACATGTAAAATAAGCATGTATATAACAATGAAAATACTTGAAAAGTATGAAAAGTATAAAAGGAACATGTGCACCTGATCCATGATGAAAGAGAGGGGTGTAGAAATAGGATATCCTATCTTGGGTTTTTGGGTGATCCGAAACCATAGGAAGAAGAAGTGTATAGAGGAATTCTACTTTATCCTCCAACCTCGTAAATGCTTCCATGAATGTGTGTAAAGATATCTCTATACTACCTCATTTATTAGGTGATCCAACGCCACTGGATGAAGTATTATAGAGAGGAAGTACGTTGTATCCTCTAACCTCTAACTTCTTCCTAGAATGCTAAGGAAAACCATGTCCTATAAAAGCCACTATGTACAGGGGTTCATATATTGTCCGAACCCACTCGTTGTATAACCCACAATGCCAAGGACATAAACTTTCCCGAATCGAACCAATGTCGAAACGTTATGTAGAATGTAAAACCCCAAATGATAAGAGAATGTGGCCTCAAAAGAGGAACAACCTCATTAAATATGTAAATTTACCCCGTAGGGGGAAAGGAATGCATTTGGTAGAAACCAAAGCACACACAAACAAGAAGGATATAAAAAACAAGTGTTAGTATAAAAACATGCATGTATAAATCAATGCGTAAGCTACAAATAAATAGAGTAATGTAAACACATAAGAAGACAACGTAGACCGCCAAAGAGGGTTGTAAACACAGACTCCACTCGCGACATCAAAAGATACATAATACCATAATGGCCGCATACAAATAACAAGTGTGCACACCAAACATAGGGCAAGTTCCACATACAAGAACATATAATGAAAAGTAATGGTAGACAAAACAAATAGTAGCCATGGAAGAAAATAATACTCGTAAACAAACACTACACATGAAACACTCGTTAACATGTTAGAAAGATAGATAGTATCTCAAAATCAAGTATAACCAAGTAATGAAAAGTGATAAGTAGAAAATGGAACAATACCACCTATGAGAGATGAATGTGGATGCCCATAAAAACCAATGTAAGAAGGGTAGAAGGCGATAATTCATGTTTCATGTAAGAGACATGTATCTACAATCACAACTAGAAAAATACGTGAAAGCATATGTGTGTATAGTATAGATAAATAACATACAAGAGATCTAACTTGCATGTGTAATAAGTTACCATATACAAGAAAAAGTAAGCAAGAGTAAAAGTACCGAAGATATGTAATATGTCGTGGATGGATATAATGGAATGCAAGATAAATGATAGGAGCCGCATGCCCCCTCGAGTGAATGGAAATGTTTGTAGTGAGGTTGATTTGGTTTTCCCCCTCGAATTCAATAATGAACCGTAAATGAGATTGCATCATTGTAAAATGGTCGAAGTGTGTGTTGTTTCTAACGTGTTGTGATGAATGTATATGTGTAGTGATGATATACGACTTAGAAATGATGTGTATGTCACCATTATATCCAAAGCGTGTATCACAAAAAAATTAATGAAAGAGTGATGATGTAGCCTAAAGTGTATATCACTACAAGATGAATAAAGGGAGTGGTGATGTAGCCTACGGTGTATATCTCTACAAGATGAATAACAAGAGTGGTGATGTAGCCTAAAATATTATATCACTACTAGATGAAGGAATAGGTGACCATTTAGCTTATAATGTATGTCACTAACCTAGGAATGTTGCATGAAATAAGGTCGAATGTTGCATGAAATAAGGTCGAATGAAAAATATGTAAGTATGATAATGTCCATTTTCTTTGTAAACCCTTAGTAGTTGATTATGTACTGAGGAACTAGAGTGCATCATAGGGTAGTGAGTGCAACATGTAGAATATGATGAGTATGTGTGATGAAAATAGATAATCAAATAATGTGTATAATGTGTAATGTACAATATATGAGCATTAATGCAAGATGTGTGTAGAGTAAAAGTGTAAAATGTGCACGATGTAATATGATTAGTATGTAATACTAGATGCATAGTCGATAGAAACATGTATAATGAAGACTAGTATGATGCATAATGTGTAGTCGTTCAATGATAGAAATGATGTAGACTAAAACTAAGATTTATGATGTAAGATACATAGTACGAGATGTATTAAGAATTGTAATCTGTAAGACCTATCGTGTAGTGTGTGGGGTTCATGTGTAGTAAACCCTCAATAGTCAAGTGTGAAGCAAAGCACGAGAGGTTTTCATCGCGTAATGATCGATGCCAAAAATGCGTGATGAGTACGTGTATTCTATGAGGGTAATGGAGGATAATGTGAAGATGATAGATGTGATGACACGAATGTGATGGGGTTAAATATTCCCCCAAGTATGTAAGATGAAGGATGCAATCATGTAATTTCATCTAGAAGATCATCGCTCTTAGGGTCATAATCAAATGGATAAGAACCGGTGACCTTATAAGCAATAGTGTTTAATTGATCACATTAAGGTGTAAGTTATACATACCCATGGCATATTCCTCATCAATAAATGGGGGAGTGGAAAACCGTGCGCATACCAATGAGTGAGATTGTGTATATCCTAAAAAGAGCTATTGCAAATGAAGATATGGCCAAAAGGCATATGGAAAGAGATATCTATATGATCAGGATCTAGAGTGCCCCCAATATAATCAAGCAATGATTTCCATAATGTAATTTGTGAAGACAAAGGAGTGTGTGATAGATGGAACATAAGATGAAAGACATGTAAACCATAAGTAGTAGTAATAGTAATGAAGTTGTATTAAAGATGAAAAGCGTATGATGCGGGATAGAGGTATTCAAAACCAAAACCTAATCGAGCGCAGAGCCTCATGTGTACAGATAGTGTCATTGCAAGTAGGATCAAATAGAATTTGTTCCCAATATGAATCATTCATGAAGAGTGTGCAAGTGAATATTGGGCATGTTAATTTAGCTGGTATATGTGAATGTGTAGGTGATAGAGAAACATCCGTAGACCGGACAAACCCTTGGTAATAAATTATAGTAGTAGTAGTAGTAGTAGGTGGCATAGAAGAAACTACATCTATCACATAAATGGAACCCTCAAGTGGTGTAAAATGGGGTGGTTCATCCATAGGTTTATGATTGTCTATAGTATTAGTGTGTGGATTAGGAAGATTAGTATTAAGAGTGTTGTAAAAATATTGTGAATGGCTTATGATCATGAAAATAAGTATGCTCAATACCCTCATGTAGGAATTGGACACAATGATGCACAGATGCTACGACTTTCATGGTATGAAGCCATGGTCTACCAAGTAAATAGTTATAGGATACTTAAAAGTCGGTGACGAAGAACACCATGGGTATATTTTTGGCCCTATAGTGATAGGTAGTGTAATGTGACCAACACATGGACGAATAGAACCATCATAAACATGCAGTGAAAGACAAGATGGACTAACATCATGAGATAAAAGACCTATGAATTCAAGGAATGACATGGGACATAAGTTGAGTTTAGATCCATTGTCAATTAAAGTGTGTTTGATAGTTACATTCGAATATGACATATGATATTGAAAGGTGGGCAATTATAAAAAGTAGTGAGGTCAAAATGAGAAGTAGAAAGAAAAGGAATATGATGATAAAATGTGTCTACAAAGGTATTGTAGACTACATCCAGATAAGTGTTGTCAGGAATATGACTGGTGAGGAGAATATTGATGATTTTAGCTCACAATTCAGGATGAAGAAGTAAAAAGTCATGAATGGAGATAACGATGATGAATAAACCTTAAAAATATGAATGTGGATCCTAAGAGCATGTAGGTGGATTTGGGTTCGCCAAAATGAGTAACTAAAATGTGTAATTTATTAAGTTAATCTAAACTATGAACAACAATAAATAAGAATAAAGAAAAGTAGTAAATAAATATGCAAAGTGACCAAAGTAACTAAGTAATATAATGTCTAATTTTTATGGTGAATGTTGTGACTCCTACGAAGATCCCTAACCCTAGCGGGTAAGGATTATCCAATGGTGAAAACTTTAAGGATGTTGTTTTTTTCACCTAGAGGTGTTTCGACTCTTTTATTGGGACAGTCGGGGAGATCTGTGCTCTAATGGTGGTCAGGTGTCCTCTAGTAAATGCAATTTAGGCAGGGGATGCTTTGGAGGAGGTTTTTCAAACTCCAATCGAACAATGACTTTGTTTCTCACAATGGAGACTTAGAGAGGCGTGAGAATCCTGGTAGTTAGTAGGTTTAGGTTCGAAATCTAAAGGCAAAGCTTGCCAGGATGGAGGCAGGGTCATTGTGATCCCCAAACACGGGATCCTTAACAGTGCCAGGGTTCCTGATGTGGATGGGTGAGGTTGCAGTGAGAGAAAAAGAAGAAAAATATTTTATCATGCGGTGGTTCATCAACTAACGATGAATTGCGGAGCTGGAAACCCCTTAATCTAGCCACTGATATTCCTTTCCTTAAGATTGAGGAAGACATTCTCCAACGGGTTCGAGGCGAGAAAAGGATTTTTCTGATCTTGGTCTCATATGTAGGTTTGATGATCTATGGACAAATCTCACTCAACTTCATGAATGGATCACCGACAGTGGAGCTCTTCCCTCCAGGGTAAGGTCAAACTTTACCCATGCGCAAAATCTTATTTTATTATTGTGTTTGAATCTAGTGAAGATCGTGATTTTGTTTAGATATGGTACTAGTATTGGGAGAATCATTTTCTCTGACAAAACCCTGGTACCCTTTATTTGATCCTTTAATGGATTCCTTTGATTCTCTTCCTATTTGGGTAAGACTTCGGGTTTGCCTTTGCAACTTTGGATGGATTCTTGTTTTCAAGCCATTGGAGACACTTTGGGAAATTTTGTTAGAACAGTTTCTGATACAGATAGATCTCTGCACACTTCTTATGCTCGAATGTTGGTGGATCTGGATGTTTCTGTGATCTTCCTGATAAGATCAACTTGCAAATTGGAGAGAGGGTGTGGATTCAAAGATTGGACTATGAAAAGTTACCTTTTCGCTATCATAGATGTTATGTAACTGGCCATTTAATCAAGGATTTTGGGATTTCCAAGCGAAGAGGAGGGGTGAATACGGGCTGGTGGAAGGACTCTCTTCCTTCACATCTTACTATTGAACCCCTTTTAGATCCTGTTGAAGATTCCTTGTCAGAACCCTCAAGGGTTGAATCTACTCACGTTATGAATGAGAGTCCCCTTTAAGTTTCTTAGAATGTTAATTCCCCTTCGTGGCCTCGGTGAAAGAAATGGATCCTTTATCTAATCTTTCGTAATTTTAGACCTATCTCTTTTATTAATGTTGCTCTCCCTTGTGAAAATACTTTAGATGATGTTACTAACAAGGAAGAATGGATTGTGGTCCAAAATAGGAAAGTTAAATCTTCAAAAATGTTTTCAGGTACAATGCATATAAGGCTTAGATCTCATTCGTCTTCATTGTTTTGATTTTGTTTTCGGTTGTTTGGTTGTGAAAAATTTATTTTTGACTCTTTGGTATCTTTTTATTTATCTCATGTGAGCTTTCAATGTACTATCCTTTCTTGTAATGGCCCTTGGAGCCTATCCAATTTTTATCAATTAAAAAAAAATTAGAAAGTAGATATGTAAAACCATAAAGTGCGAGGAGAGTTAGCAAGAACTCATGTGATTCGACGAGCTTGTTGGGCTCTATCGTAGAGATGGGATGAGAAATAGGAAGACAAAACAACCGTGTCTTTGAAGTCTGAAAAGTGCGGATATGGGTAATCTGAGAGGAGTGGGGACCTGGATAGGTATAGGGGCACTGTGGGCATCCTCATCGAGATATGGGCACTGTGGTCCGTGAAAAATATCTCAGTAACATTCCTCTAGGGTGTGGTTTGATGGTTGCATGCCTTCGGTTCTTGTTACACTAGCTTTGTTCAACCGTGAAGTATGTTGCTTTGGAAATCAAATGAAGATGAGACCTTCAAAACCCTAATATGATCATCAACCTCTAAAAAAGAAAGATGCAACTGAATGGTTCAGACTATCCTCAGCGGCCAAAATGGTGGACTTAGTAACTAAGTGTTGCACTACATCTCCGACCCGATGTATTTCAATGTGAATTTGTGTGTGATCATGCCTTTGGTGTCCTTATGTCAGTCGCACTTTATGAATTAGCAAGCTATAACTATGCATAGAAAATGTAATAAATGGTGGATGGAATAGAATCAACTTCCCTCCTATACTTGTATGATGCAGATGAACCAACCTTGTCCCTTGTGATGAAGCTAGATAGATGGAAATGGCCTCTAGATGCCTTTAAGGTATGTAACACTAGGTGAATGATAGTAGTGACTAGCGCATGGTCCCTCATTATGGTCTCCTTCCTTTATATTTATATTATTCTCTTGATCTAGTTTTGTAATTAACCTTGAAAATTTTGACCACCAAAAAGAAAGAATGTTCAAATGGCTAGAAAGTGCCCAAAAAGTGGCGAGAAAGTGTAAAAAGGATCGGGGCACTCCGACCGGGACCATGGCACCCGTGGCTACTCCAAGACAAGTCCGGGCACGATAGTCAAGGCTAAAATGATGAAAAGTGTCAAAAAGCAGTTGGGCATATATGCGGTGAAGGTCGGTAATTATGCCGAAAGTAAAAAAATACCCAAAGGATGAGGGTTAATTAGTACTTTATTCACTCAAAAATGATATGAATAGTGGTATGAGACCGGGACTAAATAATACCCAAAGTGAGTGATTTAGTTTCTACAATTTAAAAATGCCCAAATTTCATTGAGTTTTAATATTTAAATAATATTAATTATGAATATTTAATTTTAATAGGCATCTCCCCAATATGTGAGAATTTTTTGTTGTCCAAAACCTGTCATCCCTCAATCTCCAATCTCCCATCCCCCACCACCGAAGCTAAGGTAACTATTTTGATTACAAATAAGCAAGAACCCATACACATGTACAAAATTAGGTGTTTATATCATGTATATGCATGTCTGAATTGTACGTGATTTTATATATGTACACATATATACAAAACTTCTAAACTTTTGAGTAGAGCTTTACTAACATAGTCTTAGTCGGGTTTAAATTTGACCATATACAAACTATATTGATATAAATAAAAAAATTATTTGAACTCATTGATATATCAAATTATTTAAAATTATTTGAAATATCATATTATTTTTAAAAAATAGTATGGTACAACAAAAGCATTCAGCTAGTACATACAACTCGAAAGAAAGGAATTGCCTCAAGATAAGCATAAATGAATTTTTAAAAGATGCAAAACTATTCAAGCCTTTCTCAAAAAAATGGGTGCAAAACGAACTAAATGTCGAACACAAAAATACGGCTCCATATGCAACTCTAGCACCAATGAGAGTTGTAGGAGGATCGTCCTTGAGAAAAACCCAAGCAGGAAATATGCATAAATATATTTTAGAAACAATTAAAATAAATGAAAGTTGTCTTTTCTATTTTTTTTTAGTATGGTATTAGTAGTACTATTTTGCACAATTTAAAGACCAATACTAATAAATTACCATTACGAAGAAATGTTTTTATAGAAAAATTTGGATACAAACTTTAAACCCTTTTGACATAGGCTAGTTTGTGCCAAAATAAGAGCTTCAAACATGGTATCCAGATATCCATCAAAGCATAATGAAAAGGAGAATTTTTCCCAATGTTGTAGTTATAAGTGCCTTGGTAGGCATGTATGTAACTGCATGTAAAAGAATAAAAATTTCACGGGAATTTTTTATAAAATGCATCAAAGAAATGTGATTTTATAGAATAGTTGATTGCAAGGTGTGCACAAAATGTTTCTCTTAACTAGACTTAAAATATTTTCACAAAAATGCCTATGATCAAATGCCACCTCATGGGTTTCCAAGAATGCAATGGTAGCAGGATATACACAAAATGGGTTATTCCAAAAGGCCTTGGACATAGTAAAGCAAAATCAATTGTCACATTTAAAGCCAAACTATGCAACGTCATTTTCAAGCATCCTCCTAACCCATGCCATATACCACAGAGGGATATTTTGATCAGGGTGTAGACCAAGCCTAAAATTTCCAGTTGGTAGATTATTTATTTGTGATTTAGACTGTGTATGAGATGTAAACATTTCACGTAGCCATAGATGGTATTACCACTTTCTAAGTTTTGGGGTCTGCAGCTCTACATAAAAACCAAAAACCTCGAAATTGTACTGTGAAACAAAACCCAAACTAAGAAATAACTGAAATAACATGTACATATTTCTAGATCGTGAGAAGGAAGAGCGTGCTGGCTATACACACAGATAGTGCTATGTTGACCACTATTTCAGCCTTTTTGTAATGACACACTATTTTGGAATATTGACACAGTAGTTTTATACATTTATTGTAATAACCTTCTACCGGGTCAAAGGGTTTCCCGGAATTCAAGTTCCCCAAGAGTAGATCTGAAAGTCCCATGGGCATTGAAGAAGAGGTCCGAGTTGTTAAGCCCCTTTCCGTATTCAATATAAACCCCCTCATACTACAACAAAAATTTCTTCTACAAGTTAAAATTTTAAACATTAAATCTCTCTAACTCTGCAACAATATAATACAAAACCATTAAAGTGGAAGTAGAGCACCTGATAGGTAGAAGATGGCGCCCAACCAACACCGCACTACATAGTGTCCATGGATCATGTGCTACCAACATCCCACTACACAGGTTTCAATATGAGGTTTCTAAATAGCCTCTCGATACTGCCCCTGCCCCTGCTACTTCCTCATAAAATGGCGCCAACACCTGTGCTATTGTTTGAGGTGAATATTTTATGGTGGTCAATTTGAACTCCGCCACTCCTCACTCTCAGCATCCGCTCACACTCTTCCCCGAAGCATCAACACCTGTAATAGATCTGCTTGCTAAATTTGTGGGAAAAGGGAATGAAACCCTTCTGACAACCCTTCTGACACGTTATCCTCTACTATTTTGAAGAATTAAAAAAAACTGCATGAATTTGAAATCCTTACACACAAATCTCACATCCGTGTCTATATTATAAAGCAAAAAAATTCGCAATTGTATTTTTCGTTTGGTTTTCTTGTAAGAATTTGGGATTTTAAAGTTAGTAGGGAGAAGAGGAGATGGCATTGATACGTCAAAATAGAGCAGGAAGAAAGGCCAAAACCTTGTTCGCCTCACCATCATCCAACATTAGACCGCTGTTCTGATAGAATGAACCATATCTTACTGTCGCAACAGAAGCAGAATCACGAACACGTGAAGAAGAAATGAACGATATTCACTATTTCTAGACAATAGAATCCGAGCGCATGGGAAGAGACCCCAATCGTCATCCATATGTTGAAATCTATCTATTTTTCAAGCTGTCAAAACATGAAACTCTTCACAGGCTATACAGGAAACGCGTCCGAGAGCTACTCTGAGAGCCTTCTGAACCGCATGATGGAGCTATAGAAAACCATGCCAAGATGCCCCTATGTGGGATTTTCCTGGCGATGGGGAATTCATACGAGATGCACAACATTCTATACTGAATTTTCACTTTTGTGAGCTTTCCGGAGTCTTTTTGAATAAATCCCAAGTGGGTACCCCCAGAGGATTGTCCGGCAGGGGAAAGTCGCGATCGTGCTGGGATTCGTCGTGGGTGGCGTGGCTATGGTCGGACATGCAAGCTAGTTGGCTTCTAAGAAATTGAAAAGGGAAAAACAAGCTGGTAGTAGTCTACGCCGAAGAAATTTAAGCGGGTAGTTAGCATTGATAGTTGGGAGACATACCAGTAGCCGCCATCGCTTTGTATGCGATTAGGTTCAGGGCTAAATGTCTTCTGTGCAAATGGAGAGTAGAAATAAAATAGCAAATGAGTCGGACATAATTACAAAGTGAGTAAATTATTAAAAATATTAATCCAAAAATAAGAGTGAATTTTGAGACAAAATTACAGTTTTGTCTCTGAGTTTTGACATGAACTTATAATTAGAAATGTTATATCTGCTCCCTTCAAATGTTACACAATTCCACGGTAAATTTTAGTAGCGATTTTTCGCTATTTTACGAATATTTACATTTTTGAAATTTTATTTGTTGATTTTGAGGAGTCATACGGTGTAATATTTTGCCTAAAATTACTCGGTGTAAGTTATTATTGGAGGTCGCCTCACCTAGTGTTCAAAATAAATTGCATATATATGCATGTATATCGCTGATGCCACGAAACAAAAACCGAGTACATTCGTCATATAGCAATAAAAATATATGCAGGACATACGCCTGACTGTAGACACCCAACTACATTTTTGGTGACGGCCAACCGCATTGGTACGGAAAAAATCGACCATTATTTTTTCTCCACGACTACAATGGTGTGGTTATGTAACTCAGATGCCTATGTGACTCAATCGCTTGAGTTTAGTTAGGTTTACAACTTGAATGAAGTTAGGGTTTTTAGGGTTATTATAAGGAGTCGTATGTATGCAACCGAACGGTTGTATGCACAAACGGCCAGATGCATCCTTGCATACAATTGCTTGGCTATGTGGAGGCGTGAACGATTCGATTAGGAAGGTGTGGAGGCATTCAAGTATAACCGTTCATTTTCATCACTTGAATTTCAAGTGCAGAAAATACAGTGTTTTAAACAAACCGGTTAGCATTCTTTCTTCATCCGTGCAGAGTATGAATCTGAGTTGTGTTGTTTTCATTATAGTTTGAAAGTAATGTGATTCCAGATCCGCCATGTATATGTGGCCACATGACTGTCGCCCAATCGCATATGCTGAGGACCGACTGTATATGCAGCCACCCAGTCTACGCAGCTCGTGCAGACACCCAACTGTGTTGATAACTGTGCGGAAGATTGGACACCTTTTTCGCCTTTGTCGATATATATATTTTTCCAATATTCATCATCAACACGACAACTGTATTTTACAATTCGCCAAAGAAAATCTAAGTTGGATTTTAGTAAGCGTTCTTAAAGTTTAAAATATAGCCAGCATAATTCTCAAATTTGCTTATTAAAAAGGGAACAAAAATAAAACTTAAACCATTTAAAGCAATGGCGACATCTGCAAATTTTTCGAATGCTTAAACACTATTACAGAATAAAGAATCAAACTTCCCTAATTTTATTCAACACAATAAAAATACTCATCCATATGCCACCATTAGGACCAAGAGTTTTGTTTCTTCAAAATTTCATACAATTATGTCATGAAATTGTATTGAAGAAAAAACCTGAATGAGTACTAAACAGAACAATTTTTCTTTTGGCTAATATCGGCAAAACAGGAACGACGAAGGCATGACACATTAATGATCGTAAGTTCTTCTATCACGATCATAATTTTGATGTCACAAAACACACAACCACGGAGCTTAGTAGCGCGGAGATCGTAACAGATTTTGGGATTCGTCCAGTATCCTTCCTCAAAAACATCCCCTCCAATATTCTGTACCCATTTATTACAATGAAGCCCGATAACATGAGCTGCACAAACATACCGTCTAGAGCTGGATACCCTTTCTGAAATACCTGTGCTATTCCATTAAACAATGCTATCAGGTTGATGACCACCAAAGTTGCTGGAGGAATAAACATTGTCGATGCCACCCCGAATTCAAAAAATTCTGCTTCGTATCTTTTGGCTGCTTCACTGTCTGTCACTTTACTCGTCACCTCGAAACCCACTTCAGAAATGCCCATTAATTTGCAGAGAACTTGAATCAATCCAAACGGATACGACGACGTGCCTTTTATCATCCACATCCTGTGCTCGTTCCACCAGCTTTTTATGGAACCTCCCGTCATGATAAACTCAATCGCACTCTGTGCATGTGCAGATACGGATAAAAACGCAAAGAGGGAGAGCCATGGACTTGATATCTGCAAAAGAATAGGTAACCAATGCATCAGTTTAACACTCCAGACTGCCTTTCAAAATATAGGGTAGCATCGGGAAAAAGATACCTGAGGAAATAATGATGTGCCGTTGAGTGTACATAATGCTGGAACCAAACCGTAACAGAGTATGTGCAAGCAGGATGGAGCCCATAAACAGCAAAACCCGTAGCACATTCTTTGTGCAATACTAACACGGTGAATTCCATACACAAATGGGCAAAACTTGCTCACAAAAATCTCGAATAGACCTGCTGACCATCTCTTCTGTTGAATGAGTGTATCGTTCAAATTACCGGGCGCGTGACCCTGAAAAGCATTTCGTTTTGGAACACAGTAAACGGATTTCCAACCTTTGCACTGTATCGTGAACCCAGTCAACACATCCTCCACCGCACACCCGTAAATCATTCCAACCTGCTACATCAATTCTGCTTTTATAGTAGAAAACTGAGTGCATACTTCAAACACATTTCAGAGTTGTATAATTTCATAACTGTGAAAGTTTCATAACTTTAGTTTTGCGTTTACCTTTTTGCCCCACAGGGAGTTCTTCTCGTAAGTGCACTCGGAAAGTATTCTTGCCTCATTTAACATCTCCGATGGGCTTGCTTTCTCAGTAGTTGAATTCGAAGATAAAATGACCGATTTAATGAAATCCGAGGAGCTGTGTTGTGGCTCGCTTCCGCATAACACATCTCTTCGGTGAACGCATCCTGTACCCACATACAATGGCCCGTCTATTCCATCTAATCCTTTGAATTGTATCTGTATATGGTAATATGTAGGGTGTGTTAATTACATATTCGTGTTTCGAATCAAGCAAATATATGTACATGTACAAATACTCACATTAGAAATCCTCATGAGATGATTGCCATAGAGATCATTTTTGGTAATGCCGTGAAACCTTTGAGGAAATTGCACATACCCAAGCTTGTGGCCAGTCTCAGGATCCAAGAAAAAACACATAGCTTCACGAAGGGCGTCACAGTTATTGGCATACATGTCGCAGTCGAGGGTAAGAATAAAGGGAGCATTGCTCATCACAGCAGACACTCTAATCTGTAATAATGGTTTGAACGAAATGAGCATGATCTGAAATGTCTGTGCAGAGTTATTTAAATCACCTTAATTACACTTCCTAATCTAGCATGTGGATTTGAAGCTATATATATCGGAAATCTGATCAAAACAGAAACATAATTACCAGAACGTTGAGAGCGCCAGCCTTAAAATTGTGTGAGTATCCGGGTCGTTTTTCACGGGACACGTATACAAGCCTCGGCAATTCATGCCCTTCTACGTCACTGTCCTTTCCCTTCTCTAGCAAAATCTGTCCCGCGGTTGTGGCAAAGATAAAAATAGTTAGTACCAGTCACTAGTAATGAAACATATGAAATTTATTGTGAAAATCAGTAACGTCATTATAATTTTTGGTGACCTCAACAATACTGGGATGATCTCGTGATGAAACTCCGTAACTCCATTCCTTGAAGCCTTTGTGATCTTTCCACTTGTCTTGTGGGACGGTACTCCTTTTCGCAGTGTTGTTTATTGAATACTTCATGTCCTCGTACATATTCTATCAAGGAAAACAAAACAAGGATAAATACCGTGCATCTTTGAAAATAGACTTCGCTTTGATAGAAAACGAAGAATGGTAGATCAACTCACTTTGAGATTTCCCCATTCCACTCCGAAGCTCGAATTCTTGTTTTGGAAACCATCACTTTCATTGAAATATGCTTCTGGGCATCTCTGTTGGATGGAGTACCTGTGGCAGAAAGGAACCCAAAACTTGGCGAAGCGAGAAGCTTCCACCAGGGCATAAAAGGTGACTACAGATCCTCCATCATCGGATACATAGCATGACAGTTTTTCTACGGGATAATCATGAGCCAGAGTGGACAATACAGTGTTTACGACATCCATTGGAGGTTCTTTAATCGGATCAGCTGTGCATATAAATATATCCACTGGCGGCAGCTCTTTCTCGAACCTGTCCATACATACAGTTAGCTTATTGGTCACATTAACTCTCAAGTAGACAAAACAAGCCGATTCCTCCTAACCATACCTGTTAGAAAGCCTTTTTGGGAAAGTGATTCGATCAATAGGCCACCACCTCATGGGCTGATCTAATATCCAACAGAAACCAAAACCCAGCTCTGCAGCGAATACCAATATCCATTGCAAATAACCTTCGTTTGGAATATAGGCAATCCGAAAATATATAAGACCCAAAATCGCGACAAAATATATGCAGGAATAAGCTCTGTTTATCTTTGCAGAGGTCTTTTGCACTGTAGTGTAAAGAGGGAAGTCAGCGGACTCCATCTTGTTTTTCCTTCAACTCTAAACAATGGAGGCCGAAGAATCGAGGATGAAGATTGAGGTAAGAGCTCGAATATAAATAAGGCATTGGGCAGGCAAAACTCCAACGAAGACTACATCAGCAGTGATGCTCTTCACATAGGTCAGCCTGTGACTAAATGCTGATACCAATAATTGGACTTAACAATGAATACATTCGCCGACGGACTAAAATATGATACTGATTAACGCCTGTCTGTAATTTTTTAATACTGGCTACGTACCTTCGTTTGGGTATCTTTTTGGCGACTATAATAATCTTTTCTTATTTAATGTGCATAAGTCTACGGTATTTTACTTGTTAATACCGTATAAGATCTGCCCATGAAACAATAGAAGTCAAGAATGGGGGTCTCTGTTGTGTAGAAACGTGTATTTACGTCTTTGATTTGTATGGATCGACAGAAATCTGTTGATAATTTATAAGTACAACCGATTGCCCCACATAACTGCGCAGGTTCATTCCTTTTACGGAACACTAGATTATTCATGGGTGCAGATGAGTACAATGAATAGAGTCAAATATCGCGCGGCTAAAACAATACACTATACCAAATTTGACTTTCCAAATATTTTGGAGGAATGGTCTAATGTTTATTATTCTTAAATAATACATTTTGTAATATTGTTTACTACAGCTGATTTAATATTTTTGGAGGAAAGTAGGCTCAATATCTTTCCCAGTGTTCGTGGTTTTTTTGTTGTGGCATTTGCAAATCTTTCAGATAAGGATTATTTTTGAGAAAGTCTAGGAATTTTTTTTTTTGGTTCATTAGAGGAATTATTACCTTTATAATGTAGCAGAGTCTCTACCAGCGTCGGTAAAC
Organism: Taxus wallichiana var. yunnanensis; assembly: GCA_018340775.1. Taxonomy (NCBI): domain Eukaryota; kingdom Viridiplantae; phylum Streptophyta; class Pinopsida; order Cupressales; family Taxaceae; genus Taxus; species Taxus wallichiana. The sequence goes on along the minus strand of CM031241.1, from coordinate 118,987,805 downwards.
TTTAACCTGGATGAGGAAGGGACCACCAAGTGCTCAAGTTTCATACCGCCTCCGTACAACTGGCACACACTTCATGCCACCTTTGTACATCTAGCGCACACTCAGGGACATTGGTCGAACTACTCCAACAGTACCGATGTACAGCTGTCGCGCACGCAAGGACATCGGTCGGACTAATCCTCGTGCGAGTGGGCATGCCAATAGGGGTTGAACCTTGGACCTCCTCTTAGTAAATGCCCACCTTTACCAATCAGCCAAGACCCCATTGGCTAAACCGTGGTTTCTTTTATTTAATCCGGTTTCGACACTTTCCAATTTAAATTGGTATGGATTCGTCTTCCATACTTGTCCCTTCAATTCCGGTCGAAAAATTGTCTAATTGCTATTGGAAACTCTTTAGGGAAATTTTTAGTGATTGACCCAAAATCGATGATTTGGAGCACACAAAGTATGCTTGAATCCTAGTTGATTTGGATACTTCTATTGACTTCCCGCCACTATTGATCTGAAAGTCAAGGATAGAACGTGGTCTCAAAATCGGATTATGAAGGGTTTCCCTTTAGATGTCACATATGCTTTTCTCTTGGCCATTTAGCATCAAATTGTCAAGTGGTGCGAAAACATGCTAAAGGCAGAAGTTCTTGGTGGAAGAATTCTAAACCTAGTCATTTGGTGGTGAATGATCCTATGGAGTGTGAACCTGACGCAACTTCTATGAAATCAGCTAAATGGAAGTGCAACAAGTTAATAGGAATGATATGGAAGCTTTATCTGGATCCCATGACCTTATAGAACACATTGAAGTCTTGATTCCAATCCATAATACTGAAAATGTAAATCCAAACACGAAAGAGGATTGGAAAGTTGTGTGTAGGAAAAATAAAGGGACTATTTCTGTAGTGCCCACTTCCCTTCGACACCTTTTGATATTGATTATGACACTGTTGACTATATTTATGGACATTATTGTAACTTTTGAGTTGGTATGATGTTAGAGGTAGGAGATCATGGACTGTTGTTTATTTTGATTATATGATGCATGTGGATAATTGGAGACATTTTATACTAATGTTGTTATGATGTTTGTAATGCCCCGTGCATCAAGGACCTCCGTTTTTGCCACCTACCTCCACTGCCACCTTGGCCTCCTCCCAACCACCCAACCTGCAGAATTTTTGACAACCACATTTTTCTACCTTGCGTGAGAAAGAGGGAGTCGGTGGAGGCATGTTTTCTTCACCTAGATCTTTGTTTTGATCCTTTCATTCAATGCAAGGGCGCAATCTAGTTGACCTGATGGCTAGATGGAGCTTCAAGCCAGTGAAACAGGTGTGTATGAGGCGTTTTCCTCTTGATTCCTCCTGGATGCGTCCTTTTTGTCTTTCCTGGCCGCGTGGGCTTCTTTGGAGACTGGTCGCTTCATTTTAATGGAGGCTTTCTTTCAAGTCTTCCCTGGGTTGTTCCCTGTTGCTTGCTCAAGCCATTCTCGGATGATATTCGACTGGGTGTGCTCCTGGCATTTGCTGTTCGTGGGTTGACCTCCTGCCCGCGCCTGTTGGTCCTTGGGTGTTGTGAGGTGTGCTCTTGTCGGAATCCACAAAGAACATGCACTGCTGATAAGGAGTAACTAGGCGGCGAGCATTTTCAGGTCAAGAGGAGCCTTCTTTTTAGCGCTTCCAATAGGAAGGCTGTCCAACTATGTTGTTTTCTGCTCAGTATAGAATGCATCCTTAGATTCGGTTTTCTCCTTCATGTTATGGTTATCAAAATCGACTGTGACAGTGAGAGAGTTCCAGGAGACCAGATGAAGTTTATTGCAAGGATTCTCTATTGAAACCTTTTCTTCTTGTTTTGCGATGTAACCCATGGAAGAGGATCTCATAGAAGGGATCTGTTTCATATCAGAGTTGCATGGTGAAAGGAATGGTGCCCAAAGCTCGGCTTGCAACATATAAGGTATGTTGGATGTCTGGTTGCTATGATTTTGGCATACTTCCTACGTTTGATACTGCTGTTGAAGATGGCGTGGATGTGCTTTCTCTTTCTGTGGGCGGGGGTGTTGTGCCATATTATCTAGATAGTATTGCAATGGGTGCCTTTGGGGCTGGAGAGGGGTGTGTTTGTGTCTTCTTCTGCAGCCAGCGAAGGTCCGGGGGAGCTGTTTGTCACCAATCTGTCACCATGGGTGACAACAGTTGGGGCGAGGACTTTAGACAGGGATTTTCCCTGCAAACATTATTTTGGGTAATGGGAAAATCTTCATGGGAGTGTCTTTGTACAGTAGAAAGGTGTTGGGGTCTGATTTTGTGCCCTTGATCTATGCTGGAGACATCTCTGTTGGAATTATCACACCTACAAGCTACAGCTGAAATGTTTGCACCGAGAGTTTGATGTTGTCCCCAATCTGATGAAGGAAAAGGTTTATTTTTCACTATGGTAGATGCCTTTCAGAGCCAGGAGCATGATGTAATCTTTATGTCTTGTGTCCGAGCTTCAAATCATGGGACTTGCCTTGTATTGGATGCCTGCGTTAAGTATGGTGTGAGGAGACTTATATTTATACAAGCACATATAATGTTGTGTATGTGGGAAAGGAGATTGTTAATGGCAATGAAGCATTACGATATTTTTCTCTGAAGGATCATGTTGACCCCTATGGGCATAGTAAAGCTTTGGCTGAACAGTTAGTCCTCAAAAGTAATGGTAGATCGTTGAAGCATGTTTACCAGCAGCATCAATGCAATTGTTTGGTGATTCAGTTGTCTTTCTTTGCGGTTGACAATAATATGAAAATAATTATTAGTAAAGTCAATAGTGAAATATTTTGAGACATATATGCAGCCCAAGTGACATTATATACAACATATCTCCTCTATTACAAGTCAAAGCATGTTCATCTATTCTACCAACCTATGATTGGATGTCGGGGTGCCGAGTTATATTACATCTTGTGAGTGTGCGTGCATGGCCAACAAGTTGTCACTATTGAGCTCCTCATGGCTCTTCTTTATATGGCACTTTGAGAAGGTAGTGTTTCCCTCGAGCGAACAGGCAAGCGTGTCTTTACGTGGAACATTGATGCTTGGGGTTATGGTGATAGTACGACATCTCTATATCAGTCCCACCCATGGGTGTTGGCTGTTTTTCCAAATGGGGAAGCTTATGGGATTCTAGCTGACACTACGAGGCGGTGTGAGGTGGATTTGTGAAAGGACTCAACTGTTAAATTTTCTGCCCCATCAGTCTATCTAGTTATCACATTTGGCCCATTGACATCGCCAGCAGCAATACTCACATCCTTGTCTCATGCTATTGTTTTTATGCTGGCCCGTGTGGAGTCTGTACGACCTGTTGAAGCTGGAGAAACAGGCAAGATATTTCTACACTTTTCTACTATTATTTTATTTAAAAATATTGTGAAATCGAACCACTTTTCCTTGCATTGATTTGTCAGTTGGATGTCATGATGGGAGATTTCCCTTTCTGCTTGTGTCTTCTTGTTTTAGCTTTTATCGTTGATAGAATGTGGGTCGAAAGGATGCATGTGCCCTCTCCTTTGAATGTTATGTTTCTCTTACTCGAATGATAGACCTTCATTTGTTTGTTTATGTATTAATTCTTCTCTGTGATTGAGTTGCAAGTTGTTATGTTGATTAACTAGTATTTTCGATATCATGGAAGTAAGTTACGATAACTGTGAAGCTCCTCCCTAGCACCCAAGTTGTCTTTTGAAGTTTTGTTAGCTCCTTCGCAAGTCCCTTTGATAACCTTTTGGCATCGAGAAAGAAAGGTTGTAGGATTGTGTGATCAAGGCTTGGGGCTAACCAGCTTGAGTTTCGGTATTAAAATTTTTGAATGAAAAGGTTGTGTGCAGTGTGTTTTCCGTCTCGCGGGTGTAGACTCTTATATTATCTTTCATCTTGTTTCTAGGCTTTTAAGGCCATCCTCAGGAAGTACCTTGACCATCCCTGGCAACTTGAACCATAACTAGCCTTACGGATCAACTAAGCTCGAGGTTCTTTGTGTGAATCTAGTACCTCGTTGACACTGGAATAGTTTGGTCTAATCCCCATCTCAGAATTATTGCTGATGGCGCTCTTCTGTTTTTTTTTCCTAACTTGCATTATTTTCTCCCTTGTAATGTTAACGCTATTAATTATTATTGGTCGGTTTTTATGCACGTAATTACCGTAATAGTTTGTGATGGAAATTTCCTTAAATGTGATTAATCTTCGGGAAAAACTCAGCTTTCATTTGATAATCTTATGGATTCATAGCGGAAGGTCTTGTTTTGATAATGTCACTTGGAAATTGTAACTCACCAAAAATACCAACACAAGGACAACACAGTGAAATACAGGATAACTTTTTTTTGACTTGCTTGACACATAACACGACGCAACATGTTATCACCAAGGATACAACTAACATTGTGAACAACTTGATACAAGGACGGCCATAACGGCAGCACGGAGACGTTCACACCTATCAAGGACAATACATATTTTTTTTGACAAGACAACATGGAAGTCCAACCACATGACATAATTACATTTAGGGCATCCCATGAGGAAATTCTTCTTAAGTTTTCTTGTTTACTAAAATGTCTCTTAATTCTTAACTTACGTTCTTATAAAATTTCATGTAATGATTCACACAATTCTTTTCACAAGGGAGAACTTCTTTCTTTTCAACCGTTGACTAAATAGCTTAAGGCCAAGCTTTCTAAACTAGGATCATAAATTTTATGTCCAAATATTTCTTATTCATTTGATTTTAGAACATTTTCCATTTCTTACAAGGTTAATTAATCTTACTCAAGCCACTAACACATGTTCCACAACTCTATTGCACAGGTGAAGGCATAAGCTCCGATTGAGGTAAAATACCGCTTAGGGTTCATAACAATAGCCTTCTTGTTTAAGGATTAAATTTTGACCTTGCTTAAGAAATATCACCATGAATCAAGGCAAGGGTTAACAGAACAGGACAACAGAATTTAGCTTCAGGGTCACATTGTTTACTATCAATCTTTCATTGAGGTTAAGAGTTTATCGAGATTGGTTAAATGTTCCATCTAGACTTTACTTAATTAGGTTTGACAAAGGAGGACATTTCAAACGATATAGAGAGATTTAAGGTTTAAATAATCAATTTCCCTCCTACCTATTAAATCCTATCATCATCTAAAATCTAACCATTGATTTCACCATGAGATCATTTAAGGTTTCACTAAAAAGGATAATGTTTATTAGTTTGGCGCGGAAAATAAAAAAATCAGTAATCATATTTCATTACAAAAGATAGTTTCCTCTTGATTGTTCCAGGTCTCAAAGGTTATCTAGTAGATCACATCTACATTAATATATTCATATATATAAATTTTAGTTTAACTTTTATCAGGACTATCCAGCTCACTTTATAGTGCTTACAAACTCATTGCTACTAAGCCTTAGGAGGATTTACAACTCAACATTTTAACTCAAGAGCAAAGTTTAACAGTTACAACAATAATACTCTACAATACATTTACTAGGCACTGACCCTTCTTCTAAAATGTCCAAAGGCCCTTTCCAAATTTTATAACATAATACACATTCGTACAAAGGAACATCATAACCAAGATTGATGCAATAATCTACAAGTCTTTCCATCATCTAACCACGTAAGCCATCTGCAACAATTAATAACCTGAGTCAGTTCGCGAGAACTGAGCAAGATAAGACTATACATAGCAACAATAAGCTACTAGCTAACAATACCATGAAAGGAAACATTCTATTTCAGGAAATGGATCAAAGTTCTAACCTCTAACAACCTTTTGAAACAAGATGTAATTTTCAACATATCAACTAAGAAGAAAACCATAAGTTTTAGTTATGAAAATACCTCTAAAACTACAAAAGTTTGACAACCAAATACGCAAGACTATGAAATTTAATTGATTATACACAAGAGTTGAGAGTATTAGGATTTCAATCATATAATCCCGTAGATTATGTGATTGAAATCTAAAGTGTAACCCATCAATCCACATTCTCAAGGTGAAGTCAAAAGATAAAAACCAGACCCGATCTTAGCTACCAAAAAGAATATAGTTTTGGAAACGTTCCGTAGGGCCATAGGCCTAATAGGCTATAAACGAACAACGAGGGTAAAAAAAAGTTCCATAATGTAATCAAAAAGGTTTAAAGGGTGAAAATCTTATATTCAAACCCACAACCATTATATCTTAGGTAATAAGTGACTTCATATAGCTAATAAGGATGAGTGGAAAGGATGGTAAGAATGTCCGGAATAGGTATTGCCTAATAGCTTACCTACTGAACATAACCAGGGCCGGAATAGCGACAAGCCTCATTAATACCCAAGTTGAGTAGGAAATCTAGCATTCTAAACACATCCTTGCAATTTTCATAATACCTTAGATTTATAATCCTCCCGTTTTAGAGGAACATAGCCATGAATCTAGACTTGGTTGAAATTTTCCGACATCAACTCACTTCCTAATATCATAAATGATGTATACAAAGGAAAAGGTCTCTCAACTCTCCTTAATTTACATCTCATCACTAAGTTTATGGTAACCTATGTAGAGATTAAACACATAATATACCATTGAAGATAGATATCCTCCAATAACGAACTTCTATAACGATGTAATTACAATTATTACGTTCGACACATAAACAAACTATTCCATAGCTTCTTTTCCCTTTTTGACAACAAAATATATTCACGACCTTCCATCACAATCATTCTAAATTTGCAATGAAAGGTCACTCATCAAGAAGGAAGTACAAAACAAGTTTGACTAAATTAACGAACTTCATGTTACCTTAAGCGATTGATGAAAACCTTAACTTTTACGAACAAAGGAAAGATATTACCTTACTCCATCCGGGCATTATGTCTATACATGATTAAATTGATCACACAAGGAATCATCAACATACCATATCTTAACGCCATAAAGGTCATTAATTTTATCAAATTTTACTCATAGAAGAGTAGAATCAAAATGGGGTTCTATCAATAATTTATGCCCTTCTATCAACCCGTGACATATTTTCGCCCAAAACTTCCTTCTTCACAAGCATATATATTGAACTTCTAATTTCCAAAAGCCCTAATAATTTTAACAATACACGAAGTGCATAATCACGCTTATCATAAAAATAATAATAATCTAACTGTATGTTTTCGTCTAGGACAACAACATAACAGAAACCAATACTAGTCAACACTGCAACATTCTAGGGTCATTACATACCCAGTTCACAAAAGAAATAGCCACATTTTTGCAAGTAACTTTAAAATTAAATTTATAATTATAATTATATATATATATATATATATATATATATATATATATTTATATTTCATATGATCAAACAAAGCATACACCGAGAACCTTTGTTTGTTTTATATATATAAATGGGTTGATCACGTCAACAACAAGAACAACCAACAGAGGCAAATCCGTAAGTAACAAACATTAACCATATACTAAATGCAAATCCACAAGATCACGGATTTAAACCAATTTCTAGAAAGAAAAAGTTTCATTTCAAGAGGTTTATTAGATACTAGCATATTATGTATATGGTTAGTCTATCTTACTGTTTTAACGCATCCACCGATTGTGAACATCCAAGCAGGATCGCTATAGCCACACGCCTTCCGCTTTATCCTCTAATTCACCGGGTCCTTTCTTGCAATATACCACACCAGATTCCTTTTGAAGGCACGAATAGAAGAATGCAATAGGTGGTCTGTCCAAACACTAGATTGCTTCAATGCACTGCTTGGGGGTGAGAGTCGAATCGCTTACCACTCGGTCCAAGAGCACTTGCGCTAGAAGGCTAAACACCAACCATGGTTTGAAGCTCGGACACCAGACATAATGATAACATCACGCTCCTGGATCTATGTTTTTCCACATCAACTAGTTATCAGGAAATCAAAACTATTGAACCGCTTGTCTTCCTACCCTCAAGGTCGGCATGAGCCTTTGCAGCTTCTGCCAGTGGGTATGTCTTTGTCACACGGACTTTTAGAACACCAGATGCAACATTTGCAAATAATTCTCCTGCAGCTTCCAGGAGCTCTTCTCGAGTTGCAGTGTATTGCATCATGGAAGGCCGTGTCAAAAACAACGATTTTGGGGCAAGGGCTGACAGAGGAACACGATCAATTGCACCTGATGACTGACCAAAGCTCACCATGTAACCTCTAGAAGCCAAGCACTCCAAAGATCCCTAGAATGTGTCCTTGCCTCAGAATCAAAAACGACCTGCACACCTTGTCCTTTTGTAATTTCTTTAACACAATCTACAAAATCTTCCTGGGTATAGATAATGGGATGATGGCATCCATCTTCAATTGCTTGTGCGGCCTTCTCCTTGGTCGATACAGTACCAATGACAGTGGCACCAAGGGCATTACCCCATTGACATAACAAAAATCCTACTCCTCCAGCTGCAGCGTGCACAAGAATTGTATGCCCGGGCTCCACCTTAAAGCAACGCCGAAGAAGAAACTGAGCAGTCATACCCTTCAGCATAATTGCAGCACCCACAATAGGATCAATGGTAGATGGCACTGGTACAACAAAACTTGCAGGAAGAATCTGCTCCTCAGTGTATGAACCCATAGGATTCCCCGCATATCCAACTAAATCACCAACCTTTCTCCCTGTTAGTCCTGGTCCTACTGCAGTTACCAGTCCCACTGCTTCTCTTCCGAGAATGAAAGGCAGCTCAGTTTTGTACACGCCTTTGCGGAAGTATACATCAATAAAATTCACACCAATAACTTTGTGTTTAACACATATTTCTCCTTCACCAGGTTCCCCTACCTCCACGTCCTCCCACTTAAGTACTTCGGGACCTCCCAGCTCGTGTACTCTGATGGCCTTTACCATGGTTGCAAATGCTGTGCAAGATGTGATGCGTTTTGGGCGACGATGGAATTTAGCAAAAGATGAGTGTGAGAGGGGTAATAAAATGAACGCCCTCGACTTGCATAAATGACAATGCAACACCATTTTTTTCTTGGAGAGATGCCTTCGACGTCATCTTTTTGCATAAAAACAATCACATACAATGCATCGATACATGGAGGTAACTTGCATTATGGATACCAACAAATTTATTCAAACTCCCAGGATGCACTTCAATGTTCGTTTGCTCTGGATCTGAAATTTATCCTGCTACCTTCATCTCCCAAGACATTTTCTCCAACATTGCATAGATCTCCTGTGCCCGTGGGTGTGATCTGTTACCTTGAAGGAGAATCCCGAATTGAGGATGCAATGATACAGTAATGTATAACATCATAGTTGGGCGGCCACTCATTGGAGGCGCTCACGGAGGCTTCTACCAAACCATAGCATGCCCGATCCAGGTCTCTACCACCCAAGAGACACCTCCTAGAGCAGCGCAAGAACAAATGACCCTCAAGATTTGATTGAGCTCCTTCCATGTTAAATTCATCACCCAGGACGAAGTGACTTTCTAACATGAAAAGGCAAGATAGCTCCACCAAATCTGCCTCGTATAGCACGATTTTGAGAATCCACCCCCACCCACACAACATCGGGGTGATAGACCTTCTTTTCACCATCAATGAATCCACTATCTAGAAAACACTCAAGAAATTCATCGGTTTCAACATTTGATGGAGTGCAAAAAAAGCATTCGTGGTTTTGGCCGAAGAGGTAGACCACGTGACAGAGATGGCAAGTCAAAAGAATTAATCACTGGGCATGTGCGGCCACCAACCAGAAGAAAAAAGCCAACATGCCAAGAAAAGGGTGCAAGGCTCTTTAATGCCATGGCAGGTAAAAGATAACCACATGGAAAATCAAATTAAAAATCTGATTTGAAAGATATGCAGCGAGCAAGGAAGAAGACATACGGTGGGTGAATAAAATAAATAAATTTGTTTCATTACTTCTCACCAACTATACGCCAAACAAGGCACTACATTCTCCTCCCCTTAACAAAGCATCATCCTCGATGCGACATAACCTAGAGGGAAAGCAAGTTGTAAGCAAAGAGAAACATTTGGTAGAAATTTTAACTTTCAAGGTTCTGTGAAGATTGGCAGTTCTTTCTTGTTCATCATTTCATTAGTCTCTTTCCATTATCATTATTTCTAGTTTTAGTTTTTTTTTTTTTTTAAATATCATCATTGAAGGGTTTTGATTTATTCCTTATTGTGGGTGCCCAATCAAGAATCGCTAACACAACACCCTACCGGGATCGACAAGACATTACTGATTCACAACACCCAAGTATATACTCCATGATTGTATTACACCACAAAAAGGTTACTCAAATATGGAATAGAATAGGCACACCACATAACATAGTACTCGACACACACATCAATGACTGACATACCAAATTACTTAACCAAAACAAGATTACAATCCACCGACATTCATTCGCTCAATTTGCATCAATGAAAGACTCACATAACACCAAACCAATGCTACAGTACATAGTGTCCACAAGGGGATCAATGACATGTCCACAACATCACAACACATATCCATCGACATGAGTAGCACATACATCAAAAGACCACTACCAAATAGCACAATAACTCAACATATATCCCAAACATCAACCATACGCATACAAATATCATAAGCCTCCCTCAAACTCTTATGCCTCCCTCAAGTCTCTTATGCCTCCCTCAAACTCTTATGCCTCCCTCAAGGAGGCCGGTTGTCCCTATGGTCCAAGACACATAGAGTTCGAACACTCCTAACCCAAGTGACATAATAACGCGTGGTTCAACAACCCGCTAGTTATATGTACCCCTTGGGCGTACTTATCATACAATGAAGTGGGTCCATAGGTCCAACCAATCCATGGTGCATCCTATGACCCTATTCCACACATCACGACAATAGAACCAGCATAACAATCCAATCAAAGTGCCAAGTGGCAAAGTACAAGCCTTGGGCAAGGCGGTAAAAATTCCAAATTTAAAGAAGACCCAAAATCAAGCAAAAATAAAGGGCCAAATAGCCATAGTTAGTATCAAAATCCCCATGTTAGTGCCACAAACCAAGGAAATGCCCAAAATTGTAAAGCATGGCAATCAAGAAAAGCTGTTGGTCCTTACAAAATAAAGTAAAAAGCTCAATTTATGAATAAAATCAACTTATAATAATGTCACATTACGATAACTGTGTAGCCTTATCTCGGTCACCAAAGGGGTACTCAACGAGTTGCTAGCACTCCGAACATCGAGCCTCAGCTCGTAAAATACATATCAATAATACAACTGTCATCACCTCCATCTAAATCATCCCGCCACCACTTCGACAAGGCTAAACATAGTCATAGATACACTAAGGTTGCATATATACAACCACATAGGGAGAGAGGAAAGAATCACATGTTATCTACTAAACCGAGTTTTAGCTCGAGTTATTGACCCATGGTACCCCATTCCTCACTCTCAACATACACTTCTACCGATTTCCCACAGGATCGGTTAGCGTAAGGTCCAAAACATAACATAGAACAACATCACTATATCATGGTGGCACACACATAACTACCATAACGTCTCACGTATGGTATGTATACATGGTAGATCACGATTATACATTCACTGAGTGTAACACATCACTTTACTACATTCTGCACCCAAAGTGCAAGCACCATACGATAGGGTTCATACACTCACCGTATGACCCAAAATCACAACATGAAGCATTACATATTACACAACTCATATATACGATGAACATAGTACATCACAACATAACATCCATTGCTACATAACAAGGTGATACACACATCTCATCAAAAGAAGATAAAAACATCATGATACAACTCATTTCTTTTAACATCAATCTAGTCATACAACACATTGATACACTTACATATCACAATATGTCACAATGTTCCAACACTATGTCATCCACATTATAATTCTTTTCACACGCCACAAACAGCAATTCACATGTGAACTCTTCATAGAATCCCCAAGAAGGAGAGAGAATACTCTCATCCCCAACACATCAACATGATGACAAATACACACTGAGTGACATACACATCACGTGTGTTAACAATATCACAATTACGACAATAATCACATCACGCTTAAAGCACATTACTCTTCCAATATAAATCATCATCATGCAACATCATCATCATCATGCAGTATCATCATGTAACACCACCACCACCATGCAACATCACCATATAACACCAATCCGGCCCATAGGTTCAAGAGCATGAACCTACACTCTGATACCAAAGTGTAACGCACCAAAAATACCAACACAAGGACAACACAGTGAAATACAAGATAACTTTTTTTTTTAACTTGCTTGACACATAACACGACGCAACATGTTATCACCAAGGATACAACTAACACTGTGAACAACTTGATACAAGGACGGCCATAATGGCAGCACGGAGACGTTCACACCTATCAAGGACAATACATATTTTTTTTTGACAAGACAACATGGAAGTCCAACCACATGACATACTTACATTTAGGGCATCCCATGAGGAAATTCTTGTTAAGTTTTCTTGTTTACTAAAATGTCTCTTAATTCTTAACTTACGTTCTTATAAAATTTCATGTAATGATTCACACAATTCTTTTCACAAGGGAGAACTTCTTTCTTTTCAACTGTTGACGAAATAGCTTAAGGCCAAGCTTTCTAAACTAGGATCATAAATTTTATGTCCAAATCTTTCTTATTCATTTGATTTTAGAACATTTTCCATTTCTTACAAGGTTAATTAATCTTACTCAAGCCACTAACACCTGTTCCACAACTCTATTGCACAGGTGAAGGCATAAGCTCCGATTGAGGGAAAATACCGCTTAGGGTTTCATAACAATAACCTTCTTGTTTAAGGATTAAATTTTGACCTTGCTTAAGAAATATCACCATGAATTGAGGCATGGGTTAATGAACAGGACAACAGAATTTAGCTTCAGGGTCACATTGTTTACTATCAATCTTTCATTGAGGTTAAGAGTTTATCGAGATTGGTTAAATGTTCCATCTAGACTTTACTTAATTAGGTTTGACAAAGGAGGACATTTCAAACGATATAGAGAGATTTAAGGTTTAAATAATCAATTTCCCTCCTACCTATTAAATCCTATCATCATCTAAAATCTAACCATTGATTTCACCATGAGATCATTTAAGGTTTCACCGAAAAAGGATAATGTTTATTAGTTTGGCGCGGAAAATAAAAAAATGAGTAATCATATTTCATTACAAAAGATAGTTTCCTCTTGATTGTTCCAGGTCTCAAAGGTTATCTAGTAGATCACATCTACATTAATATATTCATATATATAAATTTTAGTTTAACTTTTATCAGGACTATCTAGCTCACTTTATAGTGCTTACAAACTCATTGCTACTAAGCCTTAGGAGGATTTACAACTCAAAATTTTAACTCAAGAGCAAAGTTTAACATTACAACAATAATACTCTACAATACATTTACTAGTAACCTCGACCCTTCTTCTAAAATGTCCAAAGGCCCTTTCCAAATTTTATAACATAATACACATTCGTACAAAGGAACATCATAACCAAGATTGATGCAATAATCTACAAGTCTTTCCATCATCTAACCACGTAAGCCATCTGCAAAAATTAATAACCTGAGTCAGTTCGCGAGAACTGAGCAAGATAAGACTATAAATAGCAACAATAAGCTACTAGCTAACAATACCATGAAAGGAAACATTCTATTTCAGGAAATGGATCAAAGTTCTAACCTCTAACAACCTTTTGAAACAAGATGTAATTCTCAACATATCAACTAAGAAGAAAACCATAAGTTTTAGCTATGAAAATACCTCTAAAACTACAAAAGTTTGACAACCAAATACGCAAGACTATGAAATTTAATTGATTAGACACAAGAGTTGAGAGTATTAGGATTTCAATCATATAATCCCGTAGATTACGTGATTGAAATCTAAAGTGTAACCCATCAATCCACATTCTCAAGGTGAAGTCAAAAGATAAAAACCAGACTGATCGTAGCAGCCAAAAAGAATATAGTTTTGGAATCGTTCCGTAGGGCCATAGGCCTAATAGGCTATAAACGAACAACGAGGGTAAAAACAAAGTTCCATCATGTAATCAAAAAGGTTTAAAGGGTGAAAATCTTATATTCAAACCCACAACCATTATATCTTAGGTAATAAATGACTTCATAGCTAATAAGGATGAGTGGAAAGGACGGTAAGAATGTTCGAATAGGTAATGCCTAACAGCTTACCTACTGAACATAACCAGGGCCAGAATAGCGACAAGCCTCATTAATACCCAAGTTGAGTAGGCAATCTAGCATTCTAAACACATCCTTGCAATTTTCATAATACCTTAGATTTATAATCCTCCCGTTTTAGAGGAACATAGCCATGAATCTAGACTTGGTTGAAATTTTCCGACATCAACTCACTTCCTAATACCATAAACGATGTATACAAAGGAAAAGGTCTCTCAACTCTCCTTAATTTACATCTCATCACTAAGTTTATGGTAACCTATACAGAGATTAAACACATAATATACCATTGAAGATAGATATCCTCCAATAGCGAACCTCTATAATGATGTAATTACAATTATTACGTTCGACACATAAACAAACTATTCCATAGCTTCTTTTCCCTTTTTGACAACAAAATATATTCACGGCCTTCCATCACAATCATTCTAAATTTGCAATGAAAGGTCACTCATCAAGAAGGAAGTACAAAACAAGTTTGACTAAATTAAGGAACTTCATGTTACCTTAAGCAGTTGATGAAAACCTTAACTTTTACGAACCGTGAAAGATATTACCTTACTCCATCCAGGCATTATGTCTATACATGATTAAATTGATCACACAAGGAATCATCAACATACCATATCTTAACACCATAAAGGTCATTAATTTTATAAAATTTTACTCATAGAAGAGTAGAATCAAAATGGGGTTCTATCAATAATTTATGCCCTTCTATCAACCCAGGACATATTTTCGGCCAAAAACTTCCTTCTTAACAAGCATATATATTGAACTTCTAATTTCCAAAAGCCCTAATAATTTTCACAATACACGAAGTGCATAATCACGCTTATCATTAAAAAAATCTAATCTGTATGTTTTCGTCGAGGGCAACAACATAACAAGAAACCAATACTAGTCAACGCTGCAACGTTCTAGGGGCGATTACATACCCAGGTTCACAAAAGAAACAGTGACATTTTTGCAGAAGGAAGTAACTTTAAAATTATATATATATATATATATATATATTTGTCATATGATCAATCAAAGCATACACTGAGAACCTTTGTTTGTTTTATATATATAAATGGGTTGATCACATCAACAAGAACAACCAAAAGAGGCAAATCTAGAAGTAACAAACTGTTAACCATATACTAAATGCAAATCCACAAGATCACGGATTTAAACCAATTTCTAGAAAGAAAAAGTTTCATTTCAAGAGTTTTATTAGATACTAGCATATTATGTATATGGTTAGTCTATCTTGCCTGTTTTAACACATCCACCAGTCGTGAACATCCAGCAGGGACTGCTACAACCACACACCTTCCGCTTTATCCTCTGCTTCACTGGTCCTTTCTTGCAATATACCACACCAGGATTCCCTTTTGAAGGCACGATTAGAAGAATGCAATAGGTGGCTGTCCAAACACTAGATTGCTTCAATGCAGCTGCTTTGGGGGTGAGAGTCGAACTGCTTACCACTCAGTCCGAGAGCACTTGCGCTAGAAGGCTAAACACCAACCATGGTTTGAAGCTCGGACACCAGACATAATGATAACATCACGCTCCTGGATCTATGTTTTTCCACATCAGCTAGTTATCAGGAAATCAAAACTATTGAACCGCTTGTCTTCCTACCCTCGAGGTCGGTATGAGCCTTTGCAGCTTCTGCCAGTGGGTATGTCTTTGTCACACGGACTTTTAGAACACCAGATGCAACATTTGCAAATAATTCTCCTGCAGTTTCCAGGAGCTCTTCTCGAGTTGCAGTGTATTGCATCATGGAAGGCCGTGTCAAAAACAACGATTTTGGGGCAAGGGCTGACAGAGGAACACGATCAATTGCACCTGATGACTGACCAAATCTCACCATGTAACCTCTAGAAGCCAAGCACTCCAAAGATCCCTAGAATGTGTCCTTGCCCACAGAATCAAAAACGACCTGCACACCTTGTCCTTTTGTAATTTCTTTAACACAATCTACAAAATCTTCCTAGGTATAGATAATGGGATGATGGCATCCATCTTTAATTGCTTGTGCAGCATTCTCCTTGGTCGATACAGTACCAATGACAGTGGCACCAAGGGCATTACCCCATTGACATAACAAAAATCCTACTCCTCCAAATGCATCGCGCACAAGAATTGATGCCCAGGCTCCACCTTAAAGCAACGCCGAAGAAGAAACTGAGCATTTATACCCTTCAGCATAATTACAGCACCCACAATAGGATCAATGGTAGATGGCACTGGTACAACAAAACTTGCAGGGAGAATCGATCCTTAGTGTATGAACCCATAGGATTCCCCGCATATCCAACTAAATCACCAACCTTTCTCCTGTTAGTCCCGGTCCTACTCAAGCAGCTTACTGGGCCCCACTGCTTCTCTTCCGAGAATGAAAGGCAGCTCAGTTTTGTACATGCCTTTGCGGAAGTATACATCAATAAAATTCACACCAATAGCTTTGTGTTTAACACATATTTCTCCTTCACCAGGTTCCCCTACCTCCACGTCCTCCCACTTAAGTACTTCGAGACCTCACAGCTCATGTACTCTGATGGCATTTACCATGGTTGCAAATGCTGTGCAAGATATGATGCGTTTTGGGTGACAATGGAATTTAGCAAAAGATGAGTGTGAGAGGGATAATAAAATGAACGCCCTCGACTTGCATAAATGACAATGCAACACCATTTTTTTCTTGGAGAGATGCCTTCGACGTCATCTTTTTGCATAAAAACAACTGTTACAGCTACTGACATGGAGGTAACTTGCATTATGGATACCAACAAATTTATTCAAACTCCCAGGATGCACTTCAATGTTCGTTTGCTCTGGATCTGAAATTTATCCTGCTACCTTCATCTCCCAAGACATTTTCTCCAACATTACATAGATCTCCTATGCCCGTGCATGTGATCTGTCACCTTGAAGGAGAATCCTGAATTGAGGATGTAGTCGATACAGAACAGATAACATCATAGTTGGATAGCCTGCCTGTTGGAGGCACTCACGAAGGCTTCTACCAAACTGTAGCATGCCTGATCCAGTCTCTACCAGCCGCAAGGACACCTCCTAGAGCAGCAGCAGCCAGCCTCAAGATTTGATCGAGCTCCTTCCATGTTAAATTCACCACCTGGACAGAAGCGACTTTCCAAGATGAAAAGGCAAGACAGCTCCACCAAATCTACCTGTACAGCACGATTTTGAGAATCCACCCCCACCCACGCAACATCAGGGCGATAGACCTTCATTTCACCATCAATGAATCCACTGTCCAGAACACGCTGAAGAAATTCATCAGTTTCAGCATTTGATGGAGTGCAAAACAAGCATTCGTGGTTTTGGCAGAAGAGGTAGACCACGTGACAGGAGATGGCAAGTCAAAAGAATTAATGACTGGGGCATGTGCGGCCACCAACCAGGAAGAAAAACTGAACACGCCAAGAAAAGGGTGCAGGGCTCTTTAATGCCATGGCGGGTAAAAGACAACCACATGGAAAATCAAATTAAAAATCTGATTTGAAAGATATGCAGCCAGCAAGGAAGAAGACATATGGTGGGTGGATAAAAAAATAAATTTGTTTCATTACTTCTCACCAACTATACGCCAAACAAGGCACTACAGAAATTATGTTTGTATCTTTGTGCGACGGTTGACTGTGTTACCAAGGGTTGCCGTAAAATATGGTTGTTTTGGGATGTGGGCAATTTATTTTAAATTAACCAAACATTAGTATTGTAGTGGAGGTTTGCAAATCTTTAGTGTTATAAAAAATTGTTGATGACATTATTGTATACTCTTGTTGGACGGAACCCCCTTCTTCTCTCGCGTGTTTGCTACTAGCCTGTAAGACTTTGACCCTTCCTGGATGATTGGTAAATCTATTTGTAGTTAATGGTCAAAACTAGTATACTATGCCTTCGCTTCGAAACTTATGTTGTGTGTATACTCTAATTGATTTCCGGTTTGAAACTCATTTATACATGACTTTTTGTGTTAAATTTTGGAACCCGTGTTTCCCCTTTCTTGGGCCGATCAACTTTTGTTCTTTTAGAAATGTATTATTTTAGCCTATGCGTTGGTACCTTTGATAAATTTCTAGATGGTTGGTCTATTTATATCAAATCTCAATCTTGTAATTATTGTTTAATTACTTACTTGATGGGAATTCTGTTTTTGCTAGATTGTTTGTTTTCTCCTTATAGGGCCAAGGGCCATTCTCTTACGATTGCTATACTTTCGTTGTTATTACTCCTAACTGAAGTACAAGGTCTTCTCCTTCTTTGATTGGCATGATGAAGACTTTATTTTAACTTGATGTGTTAATAGTGTTTAGAGGTTTGAACCAATTCTTGTAATAAAGTGCTTCCTTTTTGTGATATTGTTAGATAACAGTTATGGTGGTTTTGTGTAGCCTTATCTTGCTCAGTTCTCGTGAACTGACTCTTGTAGAAAATTTGCTGCAGATGGATTTTGCGTGTAGATGAGGGATAGATTTGTAGACTTTTGTCATCAACCTCAGTTGAGAAGATCCTTTGCTCGAAACCTTTTTATGTTGTTCAACTTTTGTTAACGTCCAGTGGAAAGTTTAAAAGAGGATTAATGTCTTAGTATAAAGTATTGTGGACTTTGTCATCTGAACTTTGGAAACCTTGTATTGTTTGACCATCATTGAAATTATAAGAAAATTTGGTTATTGTGGTTGAGTGACTTGTGGAGTATCAGTATTTTAAGAAATGATGTAATCTTGTTTTGTTCTCGTAAATGAGTGTTGCTTCAACTTTGCCTTGAGAATAAATTCTGAGTTAAACCTTGCCATGACTTAGTAATAAAGTGTCATAAGTAAACTAACATGGGATTGTTTAATACTTCAGGAAGTTAAATTAAAATTTGTATTCAAATAAAGTAACGTAGGGGTCACCAACTTGAGAGCAAGAAATTCTTTAAGTAATCAAGGGCAGGACTATCATTGCAAGTAACATTATATAACTTGATACCCTAGCTACACTAATGAACACTATCCCTTTCATGGTGGAATTCTTAACCGAACTTAAAGGAGATCTATGGTTAGTTCTGGAAGATAATAGGATTTAATAAACAGGAGAAAACAATTTTGAAACCACACAATCTATCTCTCAGCCATTTGGAAAGTAAATTCTCTTACTCCTTGTTAATACTTTTAGCGAAGCCTAAGTAAAGTTGTTGTTAAACCTGGTTAAGAGCCCTAGCTTCAATTTAATACTGGCAATAACTAATGAGGTCCTAAAAATGTTTCATCTCGACCTTCTCCCTCTAACCCTTTTTCAAGGCACCTTATATCTCTTCTCTTAAGTGTGTTGAACTTAAAACCATGTTGTCTTGTGGGAAAGAACGAATCTTAGTAGCGTTAGTGGTGAGCAGATGGCCTTGTGGAATTTGGTTACTCCTTTTTCTTGATAAACGAATTAAGCAAATAAATGTCATAATAGAGAAGATTTAAAGATAATTACTCAGTGTCAAAGGAATAAACTTGGCTTGGCAAGTTGAATCATACGAATCATATCTTGAGCCTCCTTGAAAACGTAAGCTAAGAATTGCAAGATGTCCTTTTAAAATGATTAACCCTCAAGAATATCTCCTTGTGGTTGGCCCTAACTGTAAGTGTGTTCTATGATTGGACTTCTATGTTGTCTTGTCAAAAGAAAAGTAAATTGTCCTTGATATGTGTGAACGCTTTCCGTCTTTGCCTTTATGGCCATCCTTGTATCAAGTTTTTCACAGTGTTAGTTGTATACTTGGTGATGACATGTTGCATCATGTTATGTGTCAAGCAAGTCAAAAAAAAATTATCCTGTATTTCACTGTGTTGTTCGTGTGTGTGGTTATTTGGGTCGTTACACTTTGGTATCAGAGTGTAGGTTCATGCTCTCAAACCTATGGGCCGGATTGGTGTTGTATGGTGATGTTACATGATGGTGGTTGTGTTACATGATGATACTGCATGATGATGATGATGTTGCATGATGGTGGTAGATATTGGAAGAGTAATGTGCTTTAAACGTGATGTGATTATTGTCGTAATTTTGATATTGTGAACGCATGTGATGTGTATGTCACCTTGTGCGTGTTTGTGATCATGTTGATATGTTGGGGATGGGAGTATTCTCTCTCCTTCTTGTGGATCCTATGAAGATTTCACATGTGAATTATTGTTTGTGATGTGTGAAAATAATTATAATGTGGATGACGTAGTGTTGGAAGCCTTGTGGCATATTATGGTATGTAGGTGTGTCAATGTGTTGTATGACTAGATTGATGTTAAAAGAAATGAGTTATATCATGATGTTTTTACCATGTTTTGAAGAAATGTGTGTACCACCTTGTTATGTAGCAATGGATGTTATGTTGTGATGTACTATGTTCATCGTATGTATGATTTGTGCAAATATGTAATGCTTCATGTTGTGATTTGGGGTCATACGGTGAGTGTATGAACCCTATCGTATGGTGATTGCGCTTTGGGTGCAGAATTTGGTAAAATGATGTGTTACACTCAGTGAATGTATGATCGTGATCTACCCTGTATATGTACCATATGTAAGACGTTATGGTAGTTATGTGTGTGCCACCGTTATGTTAGTGATGTTGTTGTATGTTATGTTGTGAACCTTACGCTAACCGACCCTGAGGGTAATTGGTAGAAGCATATGTTGAGAGTGAGGAATGGTGTACCATGGGTCAATAACTCGAGCCAAAACTCGGTTTAGTAGATAACATGTGATCCTTTCCTCTCTCCCTATGTGGTTGTATGTATGTAACCTAAGTGCAACTATGACTATGTTTAGCCTTGTCGAAGTGGTGGCGGGATGATTCAGATTAGAGGTGATGACAGTTGTATTATTGATATGTATTTTATGAGCTGAGGCTTGATGTTCCGAGTGCTAGCAACTCATTGAGTACCCCTTGGTGGCCAGATAAGGCCACACAGTTATCGTGATGTGACATTATTATAAGTTGATTTTATTTGTAAATTGAACTTTTTACTTTTTTTGTAAGGACCAGCAGCTTTTCTTG
This sequence comes from Taxus wallichiana var. yunnanensis, assembly GCA_018340775.1. Taxonomy (NCBI): domain Eukaryota; kingdom Viridiplantae; phylum Streptophyta; class Pinopsida; order Cupressales; family Taxaceae; genus Taxus; species Taxus wallichiana. The sequence goes on along the minus strand of CM031241.1, from coordinate 118,966,436 downwards.
ATTTCCATGCTTTACAATTTTGGGCATTTCCTTGGTTGTGGCACTAACATGGGGATTTTGATACTAACTATGGCTATTTGGCCATTTATTTTGCTTGATTTTGGGTCTTCTTTTAAATTTGGAATTTTTACCGCCTTGCCCAAGGCTTGTACTTTGCCACTTGGCACTTTGATTGGATTGTTGTGCTGGTTCTATTGTCGTGATGTGTGGAATAGGGTCATGGGATGCACCATGAAATGGTTGGACCTATGGACCCGCTTCTTTGATGGGGGTACGCCTAAAGAGTACATATAACTAGTGGGTTGTTGAACCACACGTTATTATGTCACTTGGGTTAGGAGTGTTCGAACTCTATGTGTCTTGGACCATAGGGTCAACCGGCCTCCTTGAGGGAGGCATAAGAGTTTGAGGGAGGCATAAGAGACTTGAGGGAGGCTTATGATATTTGTCTGTATGGTTGATGTTTCTGGTTATATGTTGAGTTATTGTGATGTTCTGGTAGTGGTATCTTGATGTATGTGTTACTCATGTCAGATGGATATGTGTTGTGGTGTTGTGGTTAGGTCATTGATCCCCTTGTGGACACTATGTACCTGTAGCATGGTTGGTGTTATGTGAATTTTTTTCATTGATGCAAATTGAGGAAATGTCTAGTGGATTGTAGTACTCTTTTGTTTAAGTATTTGGTATGTCAGTCATTGATGTGTGACGTGTACTATGTTATGTGGGTTGTGCCTATTCTATTCCATATTTGAGTAACCTTTTGTGGTGTGATACAATCATAAAGAATATACTTGTGTGCTTGTGAATCAGAGTGTCTTTTGAACCCGATAGGGTGTTGTGTTAGTAGTTCATGTTGGGCACCCACAATAAGGAATAAATCAAAACCCTTCAATGATGATATTTTTTAAAAGAAACTAAAACTAAAATAATGATAATGGAAAGAGACTAATTAAATGATGAACAAGAAAGAACTGCCAATCTTCACAGAACCTTGAAAGTTAAAATTTCTACCAAATGTTCCTAAGGCTACCTTGTGACCGTGCTTTAATCAACTAAAATTTTAAACCATAAAGTGTACTTTCTCCTGTACCTGTTCTTGGTTGCGAACCATTTCTTTTCCGTTGTGTTATGTCACATCGAGGATGATGCTTTCTTAAGGGGAGGAGAATGTAATGCCCCATGCATCGAGGACCTCCATTTTTGCCACCTGCCTCCACTGCCACCTTGGCCTCCTCCCAACCACCCAACCTGTACAAATTTTTGACCACCGTGTTTTTCTACCTTGCGTGAGAAAGAGGGAGTTGGTGGAGGCGTGTTTTCTTCACCTAGATCTTTGTTTTGATCCTTTCATTCAATGCAAGGGCGCAGTCTGGTTGACATGATGGCTAGATGGAGCTTCAAGCCAGTGAAGCAGGCGTGTATGAGGCGTTTTCTTCCTGATTCCTCCTGGGCGCGTCCTTTTTGTCTTTCCTGGCCGCGTGGGCTTCTCTGGAGACTGGTCGCTTCATTTTAATGGAGGCTTTCTTTCAAGTCTACCCTGGGTTTGTTCCCTGTTGCTTGCTCAAGCCATTCTCGGATGATATTCGACTGGGTGTGCTCCTGGCATTTGTTGTTCGTGGGTTGACCTCCGCCCGTGCTGTTGGTCCTTGCTTGTTGCGAGGTGTGCTCTTGTCGGAATCCACAAAAAAAGCTCCGCAATAAGGAGTAACCAGCGCGGGCATTTTCAAAGTGCAATAGAGCCTTCTTTTTAGCGCTTCCAACATGAAGGTTGTCTAACTATGTTGTTTTCTGCTTTCAGTATAGAATGCATCCTCGATTGCTTTTCTCCTTCATGTTATGGTTATCAAAATCGATGACAATGAGAGAGTTCCAGGAGACCAGATGAAGTTTATTGCAAGGATTCTCTATCGAAACCTTTTCTTCTTGTTTTGCGATGTAACCCATGGAAGAGGATCTCAAAGAAGGGATCTGTTTCATATCAGAGTTGCGCAGTGAAAGGAATGGCGCCCAAGCTCGGCTTACAACATATAAGGTATCTTTGGATGTCCGGTTGCTATGATTTTGGCATACTTCCTACGTTTGATACTGCTGTTGAAGATGGCGTGGATGTGCTTTCTCTTTCTGTGGGTGGGGGTGCTTTGTGCCATATTATCTAGATAGTATTGCAATGGGTGCCTTTGGGGCTGGAGAGGGGTGTGTTTGTGTCTTCTTCTGCAGGCAGCGAAGGTCCTGGGGAGTTGTTTGTCACCAATCTGTCACCATGGGTGACAACAGTTGGGGCGAGGACTTTAGACAGGGATTTTCCCTGTAAACATATTTTGGGTAATGGGAAAATCTTCATGGGAGTAGCTTTGTACAGTAGAAAGGCGTCGGGGTCTGATTTTGTGCCCTTGATCTATGCTGGAGACATCTCTGTTGGAATTATCACACCTACAAGCTATAGCTGAAATGTTTGCACCAAGAGTTTGATGTTGTCCCCAATCTGATGAAGGAAAAGGTTTATATTTTCACTATGGTAGATGCCTTTTAGAACCAGGAGCGTGATGTAATCTTTATGTCTTGTGTCCGAGCTTCAAATCATGGGACTTGCCTTGTATTGGATGCCTGCATTAAGTATGGTGTGAGGAGACTTATATTTATACAAGCACATATAATGTTGTGTATGCGGGAAAGGAGATTGTTAATGGAAATGAAGCATTGCGATATTTTCTTTGAAGGATCATGTTGGCCCCTATGGGCATAGTAAAGCTTTGGTTGAACAGTTAGTCCTCAAAAGTAATGGTAGATCGTTGAAGCATGTTTACCAGCAGCATCAATGCAATTGTTTGGTGATTCAGTTGTCTTTCTTTGCGGTTGACAATAATATGAAAATAATTATTAGTAAAGTCAATAGCGAAATATTTTGAGACATATATGCAACCCAAGTGACATTATGTACAACATATCTCCTCTATTACAAGCTGAAGCATGTTCATCTATCCTACCAACCTATGATTGGATGTCGGGGGTGCCAGATTATATTCCATCTTGTGAGTGCGTGCATGGCCAACAATTTGTCACTATTGAGCTCCCTCATGGCTCTTCTTTATATGGCACTGGAGAAGGTAGTGTTTCCCTCGAGCGAACAAGCAAGCGTGTCTTTACGTGGAACATTGATGCTTGGGGTTATGGTGATAGTATGACATCTCTATATTAGTCCCACCCATGGGTGTTGGCTGTTTTTCCAAATGGGGAAGCTTATGGGGTTCTAGCTGACACTTCGAGGCGGTGTGAGGTGGATTTGTGAAAGGACTCAACTGTTAAATTTTCTGCCCCATCAGTCTATCCAGTTATCACATTTGGCCCATTGACATCGCCAGCAGCAGTACTCACATCCTTGTCTCATGCTATTGTTTTTATGCTGGCCCGTGTGGAGTCTGTGCAACCTGTTGAAGCTGGAGAAACAGGAAAGATATTTCTACACTTTTCTACTGTTATTTTATTTAAAAATATTGTGAAATCGAACCACTTTTCCTCACATTGATTTGTCGGTTGGATTTCATGATGGGAGATTTCCCTTCTCGCTTGTGTCTTCTTGTTTTAGCTTTTATCGCGATGAGATGTGGGTTGAAAGGATGCATGTGCCCTCTCCTTTGAATGTTATGTTTCTCTTACTCGAATGATAGACCTTCATTTGTTTGTTTATGTATTAATTCTTCTCTGCGATTGAGTTGCAAGTTGTTATGTTGATTAACTAGTATTTTCGATATCATGGAAGTAAGTTACGATAACTGTGAAGCTCCTCCCTAGCACCCAAGTTGTCTTTTGAAGTTTTGTTAGCTCCTTCGCAAGTCCCTTTGATAACCTTTTGGCATCGAGAAAGAAAGGTTGTAGGATTGTGTGATCAAGGCTTGGGGCTAACCAGCTTGAGTTTCGGTATTAAACTTTTTGAATGAAAAGGTTGTGTGCAGTGTGTTTTCCGTCTCGCGGGTGTAGACTCTTATATTATCTTTCATCTTGTTTCTAGGCTTTTAAGGCCATCCTCAGGAAGTACCTTGACCATCCCTGGAAACTTGAACCATAACTAGCCTTACGGATCAACTAAGCTCGAGGTTCTTTGTGCGAATCTAGTACCTCGTTGACACTGGAATAGTTTGGTCTAATCCCCCTCTCAGAATTATTGTTGATGGCGCTCTTCTATTTTTTCCTAACTTGCTTTATTTTCTCCCTTGTAATGTTAACGCTATTAATTATTATTGGTCGGTTTTTATGCACATAATTACCGTAATAGTTTGTGATGGAAATTTCCTTAAATGTGATTAATCTTCGGGAAAAACTCAGCTTTCATTTGATAATCTTATGGATTCATAGCAAAAGGTCTTGTTTTGAGAACATCACTTGGAAATTATGTTTGTATCTATTTGTGCGACGGTTGATTGTGCTACCCGAGGTTGCCGTAAAATATGGTTGTTTTGGGATGTGGGCAATTTATTTTAAATTAACCAAACATTAGTATTGTAGTGGAGGTTTGCAAATCTTTAGTGTTATAAAAAATTGTTGATGACATTATTGTATACTCTTGTTGGACGGAACCCCTTCTTCCCTCGCGTGTTTGCTACTAGCTTTGTAAAACTTTGACCCTTCCCGATGATTGGTGAATCTATTTGTAGTTAATGGTCAAAACTAGTATACTATGCCTTCACTTCGAAACTTATGTTGTGTGTATACTCTAATTGTTTTCCGGTTTGAAACTCATTTATACATGACTTTTTGTGTTAAATTTTGGAACCCGTGTTTCCCCTTTCTTTGGCCGATCAACTTTTGTTCTTTTGGAAATGTATTATTTTAGCCTATGCGTTGGTACCTTTGATAAATTTCTAGATGGTTGGTCTATTCATATCAAATCTCAATCTTGTAATTATTGTTTAATTACTTACTTGATGGGAATTTTGTTTTTGCTAGATTGTTTGTTTTCTCCTTATAGGGCCAAGGGCCATTCTCTTACGATTGCTATACTTTCATTGCTTTTACTCCTAACTGAAGTACAAGGTCTTCTCCTTCTTTGATTGGCATGATGAAGACATTATTATAACTTGATGTGTTAATAGTGTTTAGAAGTTTGAACCAATTCTTGTAATAAAGTGCTTCCTTTCGTGATATTGTTAGATAACAGATTATGATGGTTTTGTGTAGCCTTATCTTGCTCGGTTCTCGTGAACTGACTCTTGTAGAAAATTTGTTGCAGATGGATTTTGCGTGTAGATGAGGGATAGATTTGTAGAATTTTGTCATCAAATTCAGTTGAGAAGATCCTTTGCTCGAAACCTTTTTATGTTGTTCAACTTTTGTTAACGTCCAGTGGAAAGTTTAAAAGAGGAATAATGTCTTAGTATTAAGTATTGTGGACTTTGTCATCTAAACTTTGGAAACCTTGTATTGTTTGACCATCATTGAAATTATAAGAAAATTTGGTTATTCTCGGTTGAGTGACTTGTGGAGTATCGTATTTTAAGAAATGATGTAATCTTGTTTTGTTCTCATAAATGAGTGTTGCTTCAACTTTGCCTTGAGAATAAATTCTCGAGTTAAACCTTGCCATGACTTAGTAATAAAGTGTCATAAGTAAACTAACATGGGATTGTTTAATACTTCGAAAGTTAAATTAAAAGTTGTATTCAAATAAAGTAACGTAGGGGTCACCAACTTGAGAGCAAGAAATTCTTTAAGTAATCAAGGGTAGGACTATCATTGCAAGTAACATTATATAACTTGATACCCTAGCTACACTAATGAACACTATCCCTTTCATGGTGGAATTCTTAACCGAACTTAAAGGAGATCTATGGTTAGCTCTGGAAGATAATAGGATTTATTAAACAGAGAAAACAATTTTGAAACCACGCAATCTATCTCTCAGCCATTTGGAAAGTAAATTCTCTTACTCCTTGTTAATACTTTTAGCGAAGCCTAAGTAAAGTTGTTGTTAAACCTAGTTAAGATCCCTAGCTTCAATTTAATACTGGCAATAACTAATGAGGTCCTAAAAATGTTTCATCTCGACCTTCTCCCTCTAACCCTTTTTCAAGGCACCTTATATCTCTTCTCTTAAGTGTGTTGAACTTAAAACCATGTTGTCTTGTGGGCAAGAACGAATCTTAGTAGCGTTAGTGGTGAGCAAATGGCCTTGTGGAATTTGGTTACTCCCTTTTCTTGATAAACGAATTAAGCAAATAAATGTCATAATAGAGAAGATTTAAAGATAATTACTCAGTGTCAAAGGAATAAACTTGGCTTGGCAAGTTGAATCATACGAATCATATCTTGAGCCTCCTTGAAAACGTAAGCTAAGAATTGCAAGATGTCCTTTTAAAATAAATAACCCTCAAGAATATCTCCTTGTGGTTGGCCCTAACTGTAAGTGTGTTCTGTGATTGGACTTCTATGTTGTCTTGTCAAAAGAAAAGTAAATTGTCCTTGATATGTGTGAATGTTTCCGTGCTGCCTTTATGGCCATCCTTGTATCAAGTTGTTCACAGTGTTAGTTGTATACTTGGTGACGACATGTTGCATCATGTTATGTGTCAAGCAAGTCAAAAAAAAGTTATCCTGTATTTCACTATTATCATATGATTATGGATGGAATTGTAAAAGAGATTGTTGTTTTCTTGGATGATGTTTTCATTCATATATATAGATGATTTCGAGTTATATTTTATATTTATTTTGTATGTTTTGATGTGGCCACGAGGCCGAAAGAGGTATTTGTGTTTTGCAGGTAAACATGTCACAACAAACATTAGGGGATTAGAGACCAACCACATTGGAATTCTGGATGAATTAAACAAAGGTCACTATGGCAACGTGTATTTTTTTGCGTGTTTGGTTGGTTGTTGTTAGGGGTTCCCATGGGGGATCACCTTTAAATGTGACCAAGGGGTTATGTGTATTCTTTTATTTCATTTCTTTTGTTTAAAATTTTGTATGTGATTTTTAGTGATGCATTTTTCCCTTTATTATTTATTTTATTAGTGTCTAGATTAGTGAGTAATCATTTGCTAAATTAATTAAAATGGGTCAAAAGAATGCATTTATTAGAGCTGATGGCTCTTGGATTATATGTTGAAAGTAATGTGTAAGTAACTTTGAGTGTGAAAAACTCCACCTTCCTTTTGAAATTTGGTTCTCTCCTTAGGGACTGATTTTGGAGGCTTGTAGGACAAGTTAAACTTGCCCCACACCTTGTAAATTGTTACACCAACCCTACATATGAGTTGGGGAATCGAATTATGCCTCAATATGTATTTTGGGAAGGAAACTTGTAAATTTTTATTGCACCTTCTTAAATAAAATGAATTTTGGTCCTTGGGGTGTGGACTTAGTTTGTGTGTGTAAGTAAAATGTCATTTATTCACCCACCTTTTTAATTATGCTTTGGAGTTTGAGGTTTACTTTTGAGCTAGAGTTGAGGATGTATGATGTGGCATATGTGATGCCTGCTAAAAACAATGCGCTTGAGACCCAAGAATAACCTAGAATTAGTTAGGAAAATTATGGAATAATTTTTTTGTTGCTTAAAAGAGTCTACAACTAGGTTACAAGGCAACAACTATAACTAACAATTTCCAGAACAATTCTAATTCACTAGAACATACTTTTCCTTTATTAACAATTATTAGGGGTCATAAGGTCAAAAATTTAGGGTTAGAAGATTCAATAAGGTTCAGAGGGAAATTCCTCACCATACCCACTCTCTAACAGGCTTAAAGGTTCAATTTATTTTTCTCAAACTTAACACACTCAAAACTTCCCTAAATTATTCCCATTTGATAGAATATTTCCTCACTTTTCCATTGATATAAAGAAGTCCTAACTCCTCATATTTTCCAAGCTATGCGCCGATGGGCCTTAGGGTGAAAATTTTTCCCAAGAGTGGGTGTGTGGGCCCAGGGGTGAAAATTTGCCCCAAGGGGTGAAAATTTGCCCCAAGGGCAGGTCGGCGGGCCCTAGGGAGACTTTTGGAAAGTTTCCCGTGTGGGATGAAAAACTAACTTTGTGCCCTCACCCTCACGAGTCGACAGGGGACACGTGGTGCTTTCTAAGACAACGTGGGTAAAACAGAGTGATGAGGATAAATAAGGTTTCATGCCCCGAAGGCAAAAAGGGATAAATTCACTCGCGCCTCCGTCGACGCCTCGTGATGCCATGTGGCAACCTCTTATTCGATGTGGGTCAACGGGCAATGGGGAAAACTTAGAAAATTTTCCAAAAAAATTGAAGCTCAAAGGGAAAAAGGGGCCCACTCATCCGCCGATGACTTGTTGTGCAACGTGGAAGCTTCTCATTGGATACGTGTTTGGCAGAAAAATGTAGAAAATTTTCCCAAAATTTTCCAGGAGCGCTAAGTTTAAAAGAGATCCGCCTTCGCTTGACACCTCATGGTGCCACATGGTAGCCTCTAATCGGCTGTGGGTTGGCGGGGAAAAATTGGAAAAATTTCCTAAATTTTTTCCAAAGCTCCAAGGGAAAAATTTTGGCCCGCAGAACTGCTAGAAATTTTGCCAAAAATATTTTTTTCACGACAAGTCAAGAAAACTTTAGAAGGCCATAACTTTTGATAGAGAGCTTGGTTTTGGGAAAACGAGGACTTTATGGAAATATTTCGACGTCCTCTTTTCACAGGATCATTAATTTTAAATTTTGATAGAGTTTAAGGGGTTAATTTTGTGAAAATGATCTACAAGATTTTACAATTCAAATTGGTAAATTTTAATTTATAAAATTTTGTTCAATTTGTTCTTGTTCCTCTCTCAACATGTCAAATAGACATGGATAATTTTTCTTAGGTGGATTTAGGTTAATTTTTTGAGGTAGGTCTATTTGATAGAGTTCCAATTCGAAAGTTTACAATTTTGACAACAAAACGACAGTGAAAGCTTTGAACTCGGTTTTGCCAGGTTTTGAAAGATTTATTTTAAGTATTTTTGTCTAGTTGGATTCGTTTAGGGAAAACTACTTCATTTTAATCATTTAATCTATTATTTCATTGTTGCAGGTTTGAACTGTGCATTTTAGGTAAAGTAATTGCCATTTTGAAAATACATAGCAGAGATCAAATTTAAAAGGGTTTAATTTCCATTTTATTCTTCCAAGTATTATAATGTGCTCCAATTCAAATCTAATACATTTATTTGATTCAATTCCAACCATTCAAAAGAAAAACAAAATACAATTTTGATTTTCAACTTTACACATTTCAAAAGACAGAGTTCTGCATTTTCCTTCATACGCATTTACTTCTTTCAAACAGAGATTTCAATTCACATTTAGATGTTCAATCTTAAAACAACAACGAAAATTGAGAAGGTAATGCAATCCTTTATTGATTCCAAAATACAACTTTACAACCTTTCTTTCATTCTTCGAGTTCATCATATAGAATACAATTCTTTCACATTCTTTCAAAGAATGAAAACAAAGTTTATTTATTTTACATTTCACTTCACGAATTTCATAAAAAATACCACATATTTCTATTAAAAACATTTACAAGTTCATCCACTGCAAGTGGGAAAGGTTACAATAAACTTGATCTTAGCAAGGGGCTGTCAAACTATCTTTTTCTCAACTCTAGAACAACAATTGCATATATCTCATTCTCCCACGTTGTAATCACAACAAGAGTAGGGAAAGAAAATTCTCTCCACCCAACCAAGACATCCAATGAAGAGGAGAAGTCATCCTTCTTCATTGGCCCCGAGCCCCAACCACAATGCAATAAAAGATGTGATCCAACTCATGGCAACAACAGGCTTCCAAAAACACGCAAGCAACACTTTCACAATAAAACATAGTTCCAAAAACTGAATGTAGTTTACAACTACATTAAAATATGATAAAAATTCTAAGGCTTCATCAATCAAGAAAAAGGAAAAAGAAACTATGGAGGATGCATCTCCATGATGGAGTTTCCCAAGTTCCAAACAGTAGTTTTTTCCAAGCAAACAATCCAAAAATCAACCAAGCACAAGTATTCCACAATCTTCCAACTGCTCCAAAAGCAAGATCTCCCAAGAACAACAAAAGAATTCTCCCAAGAAGCAAGTCTCCAAAGTGAAGCAACCCCAAATAAGGCAAGCAAATCAAATTTTATAGAAGAGGGAAGGGAAGAGGATGAGGTGGATCCATGTAGGATGCCACATCACACATCCTCAACCCCAACACAAGGTCAACTTCATTCTCCAATGCACAATAAATAGGTGGGTGAATAATATGATAGTTTACTTACATACTCCAAAACAAACCCACACCCCAAAGGACTAAAATTACAACATGTAAGAAAAGTGCAATTAAAACCTACAAATTACCTTCTCAAAAAGTATTATAAAAGTCAAATTTCAACTCTCCAACCATAGGTATGGTTGGTAAATAAATTTAAGAGGTATGGGACAAGTTTAACTTGTCCCACAAGCCTCCAAAATCAGCCTCCAAGGACAATTTCGAATTTCTAAGAAGGTGGAGTGTTTCTCACTCAATAGTTAACTTACACATCACTTACATATCTCTTACACATACTTATATCACTTTAAATCATGGCCAACAACTCTCATTAATTACCTTCTTATGACATATTTGATTTATTTATTTTAACAATATGATTACTCACAAAATTTACACACCATTTAATAATTAATGAAAGGGGTAAAAGCATCACAAAATAAACACATGCAACATAAAACAAAAGGGTCAAATAAATAAATACACATAACCCCTTGGTCACATTTAAAGGTGGTTCCCCCATGGGTACCCCTAACAAAACAACCACACACAAACAAAACAAGTTGCCATGGTGACCTTGTTGAATTCATCTAGAATTCCAATGTGGTTGGTCTCCAATCCCCGATGTTTGTTGTGATATTTTAACTTGTAAAACACAAATACCTCCTTCAACCTCATGGCCATATCAGAACATCCAAAATAATATAAATATAATTCTCGAAATCATCTAGATATATGAATCACAACAACATCAAAGCAATCTAACAATATCATTTACAGTTTTATCAACAACTATATCATCATCCAATAATTTTTATTTCTAGGTCTACTCACAATATCCAAATATCACATGTCTGAACAACATCCATAACATAACCATGTCAAACAATATATCATCATCAATATCCAAAATGCCTCTAATAATCATCATGCATCATAACTGAATCAAGTCAACAATAATCCATAATCTAACATCTATCATCTTACTATAATAAGGTCCATAATCAAGTCCATAATATAATCAAGAGTATCATGATTAGTATCAAAATGTGTCAAATGGAAGTGGGCACTACAACATATCACTACAACAACAAACAAGCTTTTTTTACCACAATTATTCCACAAAATTTCTACAATTTAAGAGAATTGTAGAATATTTGTAGATGCTCTATTGTAATTTTATTTTTCAATTTTTTGATATTGTGGATGTTCCACAATTTGATTTTAGTGATTATAATTTGTAGAAAAATCACATCTCCAAACCTTCTTCATAGAAAATCCACATTTTTATTAAAAAGTTAAATAAAATTTATCATAAAATTTTCTACCACAATTACTCATAAAAGAAATTTGAACAAGATTAATATGAAATTATATTTTTGTTGAAATTCCACATTAAATACTTTGAAAATGTCACATTACTAAAATTTATATTTTTACGTATTTTAAAAGACTCATATAAAATTCTAAAAAAAAAAACTAAATACAAATTACTTAAAACATATTTTTATAATAACACATATTAGAATGACTAATAAAAATTACAAATTTATTATAAATTTTTTTCTCATTCTTACAAGTTAAAAAATATTTATAACTGATTTACAATTAAAATAGTTTGAAAACCCCATATTACTAAAACATTGTAAGTTTTGTATTTTTCATTAAGTTTTGCATATTTTAAAATAACTAACATAAAATTATAAAAATATATATATGTCACATTGCTTAATATTTATAATTTTGTATAATTTAATATGAATATTATTAAATTTAATAGTGTTGTTAAATGTCATAATACTAGAAATATATATTTTATAATTTACTTGAATTCACTAATATACAACGAAAATATTATTGATATATTTTACCTATTAAAAGTATTACATACCAAACTTCCACATATGACATAATATTAAACAAAACTAATTTAGATTTAAAATTGGGTAGAAGTGACATCTTATAAAAAATATTATATTTTGATATATCTTATAAAATATTTTTAAAATAAAATAAAAGTTATCATAAAATTATGAATTAATATAGGAGATCTTTTAACAATATTAGCACAAAATTATATTACAAATTTGTGCTAAATTTTTATCTTTTAATATTTAAAAAATAATAATATAATATTATAAAAATATTGCATTATACTAATAATATAAAAAAATTCTATTATAACTAGATTTTAATAAATAATTTAAAAAATATTAAAGTACCAAAATGCAATATTTTAAATAGGGTAGATTTGTTACATTATTCAAAAAAGTATAGAATAGTATAGAAAAACAACATTTTTAAATTTTTGTATGGTTATTATTAAATTTTATATATTAAGGAAATGCCACATTGTTAAAAATATGCATATTATAAGTTTTTCTTATTATAGTTATTCTACAAAAAATTTACAATTTGAAATAATTATAGAATATATGTGGCATTTTTATGGTAATTCAAATTTTCTATTTTATGTATTGTGGATGTTCCACAATTTAAATAAGTGTTATTAATTTGTAGATAATTTACATCTACAACCATTTCTCAATAAAAATTCATATTTTTACCTTAAATAAATATTGAAAAAAATAACATATCTAGATTATATTTATATACAAAGAATACTTTTTACAAAATGATATAATAAATATATTGAAACATCACATTAAATAGTATCAAAATAACACAGTTTAAAATTTAAACTTTTTTACAATATTTTAATGAGAGCTACTTAAAATTAAAGGTGGAATATATCAAAAATTAAATAATTTGAATAATTTTTCAGAGTAATTATATTTGCACAAAATAAATGCAATCTGTTAGAAATCACATGGAAATGCTGGACTTTCGGGCAGATAAGCTTAAGTTTAAATTTAAAATGTAACAAACACTTCCCAAAGCCCGAATTTTTTAGTACTCTATGCCATGTCTAACCTTCACCACATGACGTGTTTATTCTCCCCATCACATGCAAAATGCTAATTCAGATTGTGACCTCATCTCATTCACCACTTGTCAATATCTCATATTTCATTACCATTTGCTTGAGTGATTATTGATTCAATATTTGACACTTCACATTCGTAAGACTTTGTCTCGCGTTATCGTATAACACTTAAGATTCACTACTACTCTTGTCATCACCTTTTTTACAATTAGAAGATAAATCCAAGTGAATTTTGGCCTGGAAAAGAGAGCCTAATCTAAAATTTCTCCACAAAATCCCATGATTTTATTAAGAAGTTGCCATTGGGAATCCTGTTACCAATAGTTTTGAAATATTATGAATGTTATGGTCTCTGTTGCCTTTGTCTAACACTATTTCTCTTATCATTTTGTTGTTTATGGTTAGAAGAATTGAAGTCCATAAATGCCCTTCCAATTGGCTGGTTGGGGATGTATTCTGAGGTGTATAAATGGAGGGATCTTTGTATACACGATCATGTCCAATGAATCAACACCTATATAACGATGTCATTCCTGAACGTACTTCCCGGCATATCCATATGGTTCTAATTCAAATTTACCTCTTTAATTTATAGGAATCTCAAGTGTGAAGGGAAGACTACTATTTATAGAATCTACAAAAACCACCAAATCCTTGCTAACATAACAATTACAAGGAATAGATATCAAGAGATCTGATTCATGTTGTAATTGAACTCTCACAATAGACCATCTAGTGGTGAGAGAAGGGGTCTCCATGTAGAATGGAGTTATTGACAGGAAGTGGGGTTCCAGAATTCCATCATGTTATGGGCACAAACGTGGTATTATTTCATACAGTTTTTGTATTACAAGTGGGAGTGATGTGGATTTACAGAGTTGTTAGGTTTGAATAATGAGAAGACATCAAAGGCCACATGTATATTCTTCATGCATTGGGCGAGATAATACGGGTGTGGTATTGAGTCCACATAAGATTGTTATGTGGGAAGGTGTACCTCACACGACTATTTTTGTGTTGTAGAGGCATGGAACATAGGTTAGATTATTTCTAAATGGATAAGGTTAAATAGAACGTTGAAGTTATTATTTGTAAATTAATATTTTTTCTTTTTCATAAAATATATTTTATTATACAATGAAGTAAAATAGAGTTTATTTCACTTTTAATTGGTTTATAAAGTAAATGTGGTATTATCTACTATCTAATTTAGATACAATATTAATTTTAAATGAAAAACAAGTAATAATTTTGGAGTAAATTTAATGTTGTGTGTGATGATTAACAAAATGTGAAATTTGGAAGAGGTTAATTATATTATAAGATATTTTACAAATAGTTATTGTGGCAATCAAATTGTAGCTTCCACCTACAAGTTTATTGTGGTAAATTTAATTGTAGAAAATATTAGAGGAGGTTAGTTATATTATCTCTACAATTTTTTTGAAGATATTTTACAAATAATTATTGTGACAACCAAAGTGTAGCTTCCACCTACAAGTTTATTGTTGTAAAATTAGTTGTAAAAAATATGTTGAAAGTGCCACAAATATCATATTGAAGAGGAATATAAAATTGTAAATTGTAGAATATTTACAAAAGGAAATATGTAGACAAACTACAATATTTTAAAATTTGTGGAAAATTGACAAAAACAAAAATTGTAAAAAAATTACAAATTTGAAAATTGTGGAGGATAAACAATTTTAAAAATGTAGACGAGCCATAAATTTCACAAATTTTGGGTTATCCATGATCTAGCGAATCAGAAAAATCTACAAAAACCTATCAAATAATAGATGAGCTACAACTCCAATGCCACATTTTATATTTTGTAAATGTCCCGTAACCACAAAAATATTGTTGAAAAATTGTGGCTAAAAACCTTATTTTTTGTAGTGCATCCTACATGGACCCACCTCATCCTCCTCTCTCCCTCTTCTATTTATTCGAATTCCTTGGCTTGTTTTGGGGTTACTTCATTTTGGTGATTTTATTTTGGTTACTTCTTTTGGTTTTGAGCTCTTGTAATTTTGAGAAGAGTTAGAGATTTTTGTTGAATGCTTGTGGATTGTTGGAGCTTTTGGACTATTTGGATTGGAAAAAGCTTGTTGTTGAAATTTTGGAAAAACTCTACCATGGAGAGGTAGGAGCTTGGCTCTTTAAAATTTTCTTCTTTTATTTATGCATATGTGAATGCTTTGAATATTTTTGTATGTTGCTGGCTAGTTGGGTAGATTGCCTAGGTATGGTGTAGGATAAGACTATGAGGATCTCTTGTGTGGAGGCATAAGAGTTTTGGGAAGGTATAAGTGTTATTGTAGAGGGAGTTCGGGATTGGGTTCCACCTTGTAAAAAATAGCTTGCATTTCTTTACTCATTATGGGTTTCCATAAGAGTGTGGGGAGGCATAAGAGAATGGGAGGTATAAGGGGTACTTGAGGGAGGCATAAGGGCATGTAGGGGTCTCGAAATTTTATTATATATAAAACCTAATTCACCCACTCCATCTGTCCATATTTCTTAGGGTGATATGTCGTGCTTAAATTGATCTTCATCCTAAGAGCATGTTGTATGGTAGTCCAAAAATGGGAAGTATACTAAGGATCACGATTACAAATAATCTTCAACAGAATCCTATGTAACCCGACAATTTGATCCAAATAAACCCATGCCACTTTGCTCTTTGCTGTATGAGTGGTCTTCAACAGAGAAATGTGAGCTACTTTTTTCAATTTATCCATCATGACAATGATGGCATTGTGGTGATATCTCGATATTGGTAGCCCAACAACGAAGTCCATGGAAATGGTGTCCCACTTCCAATCCGGTATAGCATGAGGAAAGAGATGGCCAACTAGATATTAATGCTTAGACTTCACTTTCTAGCACTCTAAATAGTGTGACACAAACCGAGACACATCTCTATGAAGTCCTCTCCAATGATACTACTTGTCTCACAAGAGCATGCATCTTCTTCACCCCGGGATGGGCTGAATAGGGTGCATGATGTTCCTCTGTCAGAATATCCTACCTCAAGCCTCCGTTAGTGGGAACATAAATATGACCTCTGTTCTGAGAAATCCATCTTCCTCTAATGACAAACCATAAAAATTCCCCTGAAGGGGTCTTTGGGACTCAAACTCCTCTCTTGTTGTAATGTAGGATTTGTCAAGAGGAAGGTGTTATACAATCCTACTTCACAAATTTGTGCCCACTTAAGTGACCATAACCACGTGTCTCCATTTTCTCGAGAGCATTTGCAACCAAATTATCCTTCCCTTTAATATTCTCTATCTCCATATCATACTTGACAAACCAACTCCATCCAACGCGACAAGCATTGAGATTGGGTTACATGAAGAGTTGGCGAAGACTCGAGTGATTTGTCCCGAGTGTGAATCTTCAACCAAGAATAAAGTGTCTCCATTGAACCAAGGCATGAAAAATGTCGCAAGCTCAAGATCATGAGTCGATAAGTGGGCTCATAATCCTTGAGTTTTCCAAACTCAAAAGCCACTACTCTACCATCCTACATCAACACACCTCCAAGTCACGCCAAAGAAACATCCATGCATACGAAAAAATATCCCTATTGATCCAAAGACTTCAAAAATGGTTGTTGTCATGAGGCACACCTTCGATTTCTGAATGCCTTTTCGTATCTATCGACCAATCAAACTTTTTCCCTTTTGGCTGAAAGGAAGTAATGGGGTGCACAATCCGAGAGAAGTCCTAAACAAATCATTAGTAGTAACTAGTTTACCCCATGAATTTGCACACCTCTATCACAAGATTGAGTGTTGGCCAATCCATAATAGCTCGATCTTGGAAGGATTGACTGTAATACCTTCCCCATAAATGATGTGGCCCAAATACTATACCTTTTTCTCGAAAGAATGCACACCTCTCCAAGTGCCCATAAAGATGTTGCTCATGAAGACACTTTGAAGAACTGTGACGCAGTTCCCTTCATGCTCCTCACGTGTGTATGAGTAAATCAAAATGTCATCAAGGAAGATGAGCACAAAGAGATCTAAGAAATTCTTGAACACCCCATTCAATAAACTCATAAATCTGCGTGGGCATTCATCAAACTAAAAGGCACCACTTTGTGAACTCACAATGCTCATATCTCGTACGAAAGGCGAGTCTTATGAATATCCACCTCCGTAATCCTTAGCCGATGGTAGTCGACTTAAGCTCAATCTTAGAAAAAATTGTGGTTCCCTTCATCTAATCAAACAAATCATCTATGCGTGGAAGGGGATAATGATTCTTGATCGTTACCTTGTTCACCGTGGTCATCAATACACAACCACAAGGATTCATCCTTCTTCTTCACAAAATTATTGGTGCACCCCAAGGGGATACACTAGGAAAGATTAGGTATTTCTCCAAAAGGCCCTCAAGTCAGTAACTTGAGCTCACGAGCTCTAGTGTGGTCATCCATAAGGTGCCATAGAGATAGGCTCTACTCCTGGAACTGATCTATATGAAAATAAATCTCACGTGGGGGTGGTAACTCCGGTAGCTCCCCTAGAAATACATCAAAAAACTCTCTCAAAATGTGATGGCCATCTAGTGATGGTCCACTAGACCCATCCTCTTATCAGTCACTAACGTGACAGCAAACATCTGACAAACCCGTCATACACAACGCTTAAGCTACATAGCGGAGATGGTGCGAATGGAAATAGGTCTCCTGACCCCTAAGATCATTGACTCAACTCCTAGATCATCTACACAAGATATGATCTTGTGGTAACAATCCACTCTAGCTCTATGTGCAGATAACCAGTCCATGCCCAAGATGACTCCATAAGAGCCCAACGGAAGGATATGAAGATCTCGAGGTAGTGGTGAAAGGTCCCAAATCCACTACACACTCCTTGACTAAGGATTCCACTGAGATCTTGGCTCTCGAAGCCATCTAAATGTCCCAACTAAGACCCTGCCTAATTTCCACCAGCTTGCATTGCTCTACTAAAGATGGTGCAATAAAAGAATCTAAAGAATGAGAATGAAACAAAATGGAGGTAGGAATACCACCAATGCTTCCTCGTAGTCTCACTCATGGTACTCGATGCTCAACTCCGGCAGCTTCTCAACCATTTTATAGATCCGTTGACTACATCCCATGTCACGAATGGTAGGTTCGAGATCTATGTCTTACCCTTGTTAAGAGGGTTTTGAGGGAAATATCTTCAAAAATTTCCATCAACACCACAACCAAAACAACCACTTGATCCTCTCCTATGTGTAACAAGTCCGGTGGTACTGGGAGGTATGTTCGGTCTCTTTTGTGAGCTCTTACCGACTAAGTCCTTTGAGCACCGTGTGTGTCTGATGGGACCTCGAGGAGAAGGCCCCATATTCGACCTCTATGTGCAACAAATCTCTCTGAGAGGTCTATCGGGTGGGCGGGACTACCGCTGCCGATCTTTGTGGTCTACAAGATGAGTGTATTGAACCCCGTCCACCATAAGGAGGAGTTATTGACACCCTCGATATATTTTCCTACATCCGTTGTATATGGTTCCGACTCGGTATTTAGCTTTGCTGCGTCTTCCCCTGAGTCTCCTTTGCTATATAGGCCTTCTCAACGGCCTCAGCTAATGTCTATGGACAATGGATCCACACTACACCTCCAATGTCTAGATTTAGGCCCCGAATGAACCTATGGATCATGCACCTGATCGTTCTGCATGTAATCAACATACTGGATTAGATCAAGAAATCTTCTCTCATACTCTGCTACTATAACATATGCCTATTGGAGGTCATGAAACTCATCTATCCTCTGCTTTGTATGAACCTCCATGACAAATATCTACACCTAAAATGCTCCTCAAAGATCTCCTGTAACTGTCTCAAGATCCACGTGGAGCTTCTCGCTCGTCTTTCCTCCACTAGAAACCTACTCCGTCTCTTAGTAAGTGGATAACAACACAAACGTTCATGTTTCTAGAACAAGGGAAGATCTTGAAGCATCCACTCAAGCTCACAATCCGTGCCTCTGCCTAAATCCACCTACGTCACCTAAATAATGTGATTTTCATAGCTTTAGGATCTCCCTGATGTGGTGTGATGCTATAGTCTGATGACCCCTAGGCCTCCCTACATGCTAATCTCTAATCCTAGGGCTTCGAGATCTATCCCCGTGTGTCTTGAAACCTTGTCTCCCTATCCCCTCTCCAGGTGACTCGATCCGACTTACTCTACGTGGTATTTCTCTCCTCTATGCTCCTCGCTATGTCGAGGAGGTGCGCAAGCCTCAAAGGATGTCACCCTATCATGTTCAACTGAACATGCTCCTACGGTCCCTCCACATAGAGCGGCATTAACATCCTGAAGTGTCTGTAAAATATGTGGTAGGATAGCTGCTACAACATGATCTAGTGGTGGTAAGTCTAGGTCTATGTGAAATGACCCCTCATCTTGTTCGTGCCTCCTGCATAGACCAAGGTGAGAGTTAGTTCATTATTTCTAGGTTTTATTCAGTTTTCCATGTTCACTAAAAATGTAATTTCAAACAAAGTTGTTCTCTAGATTTAAAAGTGTGCTAGGTTTAATATTGTACTAGGTTTAAAATTTGTGTCTCAAGTCTTCTAGTGTGCCTAAGGGTCCAAGATTTGAACCCAAAGATCTAATACCAAGTGTAAAGCCACCTAAATTCTCCCCAATCGAGACCAAGAACAACCTATGTCTAGTTAGGAAAAGTTACGGAATAATTTTTTTGTTTAAAAGTGTTCCCAACAAAATTCTTGAGTCCGTAACAACAGTTATCAAAACATCCTACACAAAAATAAGAGAGAGAAATTCACCCCTAGCATAGATAGATTATCTTCTTGCCGGGCATGTGGAAAAAATTTCCTTGGGTGCGGAAACAAACTCTTATTATCTTGGGCATGCAAGACAAAGGCGCGTAAGAGACTCATTCTCTCCCGAGCACGCAAGAGGCTCATTCTCTCATGGGTGTAAGATGGGTGTGCAAGGGACTCATTTTATCATGGGCATGCAAGATGTACATGCAAGAGGATCTGGGCATGTAAGATGGGTGTGTAAGAGGCTTTGGGTGTTCAAGAGGCTCTAGGCACGCAAGACGGGTGTACAAGTGGCTTTTCCTTTTCTGCGAACTTGAAGGCCATAACTTTTGATAGGGAACTCCGTTTTGGAAAAAGAGGAATGTTCGGAAAGCTCTCAAATTCCCCTTTGCACAAAAACATTAAGAATTTAAATTATATAAAATTTTAATGGTCAATTTTCATAAAATGCTCTACAGATTATAAAATAAAATCTTGTAACATTTGACTTATCAAATTTTGTTCAATTAGACCCCCTTCCTTTCTCAACAT
This sequence comes from Taxus wallichiana var. yunnanensis, assembly GCA_018340775.1. NCBI lineage: Eukaryota > Viridiplantae > Streptophyta > Pinopsida > Cupressales > Taxaceae > Taxus > Taxus wallichiana. Next base: position 118,945,874 of record CM031241.1, on the reverse strand, counting down.
GCCAAACAAACATGGATAGTTTCTCTTAAAGGAATTTAGGATGGATTGCAAGGGTCAATTGTTTGATTAAATATTAATTCTAAATTTCCATACTTTGGTAGTAAAATGACCATAGTTTTTCATTTGTTCAATTTGAAGGGTTCCTGAACAATTTCTTAATTGGTTTAGTTTGTTTGGGGTCATTTTAGACATACTAAGTTCACTAAATCTTATTCATTTTCTTATTCATTGTTGCAGGGGTCATTCTGTAAATTTTGAATAAAATAATTACCGATTTCATAAGTTATCTAACAAAGCTCTATAACTTCAAATTCGAATTGATCTATTTGCATTTACTAAGCTTAAACTATGAATTCATTCCAAACAAATCTAACATACTAAGTTTATTTAAATCAAAATGTGCAAAAGCCAAAAGATACAGTTCTGATTTCCAAATCATACTTTTCAAAAGAACAGAGTAATGTATTTTCTTCATACGTATTTCTTTCTTTCAAACAGAAATTCCTCAACATATTTAAACACATATTTTAAACAGCAATAACTCCATTTGTGTAAAATAATACAACTTCTATTAATTCAAAAATGATACCTTTACAACTTTCTTCTTTCATTGCTTAATTCCAATATACAGAATACATCTCCTTCACATTTCGAATTACAACTTCATAGCCAATACAAAAACATCTTTCCATCACGAAATATATTACATTGTCATCCACTTCAAGTGGGAAAAAGGCTTTACAAATAGAACTCTCACAAGGGACTATCAAAAATTGTCTTTTCCTTTTCTCCAGAACAGCAACATGCAAATCCATCATACTCCAATTTTGATCACAACAAAGGCAGGGGAAAGGCAACACTCTCCACCCAACCAAGACATCTAATGAAAGGAGAATCCATCCTTCTTCATTGGCCCCCGAGCCCCAACCACAATGCAATAGAAGATGTGTTTCAACTCATGGCAACAACAAGCTTCCACAAACACACAAGCAATCTCACATTTAAAAACACAGTCCAAAACAGAATGTAGTTTGCAACCACATTAAAGCATAACAAACAAGACTTAGGCTTCATCATGCAAGCCAAAGGAGAAATAAACTATGGGGGATGCTACTTATGCCTCCCAAAGGGGAAATGGGTATCACCACCTGAGAAAAACCGCCAAAATATATATCATTTCAAATCCCGACATACACTTATACCTCCCCAAGTACCCCTTATTCCTCACATTTTCTTATACCTCCCAACCTCTTATGACACCCCATAACGAGGAAAAAAATGCAAGCTATTTCTTTTTAAGGTGGAACCCAAATCCCAACTGCCTCCACACTTATACCTCCCCAAAACTTATGCCTCCCTCAAGACTACCCCATAGTCTTGTCCTAGACCATCCCTAAGCCATCTACCCAACTAGCCACAAATAAAACAACACATTCAAACATTCAACCATTTACATATGCATAAAATAAAAGGAAAGGATTTCAAGAGCCAAGCTCTTACCTCTCCATGATGGAGTTTGTTACAAGGTTCCAAAAAAAAATTATTTCTAATGCAAAATAGTCAAAAATCAACAATCCACAAGCATGCAACAATCTCCAATCTTATCCAAAAGCAATATCTCTCAAAACTGAAAGAAGTCTCCTAAAATGAAGTGAAAAAAGTGAAGCAACCCAAAAACAAGTTAAGGAATTCCAATAAATAGAAGAGGGAAGAGAAGAGGATGAGGGGGATCCATGTAGGATGCCACATCACACATCCTCAACCCCAACACAAAATTCAACTTCATTTTCCAATGCATAATCAATAGGTGGGTGAATAACATGACAAATTTACTTACGCACTCAAATCAAGCCCATGCCCCATAAGGACTGAAATTTAAAACATGTAAGAAGAGTGCAATAACACATTCAAATTTACTTACAAAATGCATAACGAAGGGATAATTTTAACTCTCCAACCATAGGTGAGGTAGGTATGTAAATTTAAGAGGCATGGGACAAGTTTAACTTGTCCCACAAGTCTCCAAAATCAGCCTCCAAGGACAAATTCGAATTTTCAAAAAGGTGGAGTGTTTCTTACTCCAAAATGAACTTACATATCTCTTACACATTTCTTACAACATTTTAATTCAAGGCCAACAACTCTATTAATTACTTTCATATGACATATTTTAATTAGTTAACTTAACAACATGATTACTCACAATATTACACACCATTTAATAAATAATGAAAGGGGTCAAAGTACCACAAAATAACCACATGAAAACATTAACAAAGGGAAAAAATAAAAGAAATACATAAAACCCTTGGCCATATTTACAGGTGATCCCCCATGGGAATCCCTAACACAATAAAACACACACAAACAAATACAGTTGACATGGTGACCTTGTTGAATTCTTCTAGAATTCCAAAGTGGTTAGTCTCTAATCCCCGATGTTTGTTGTGATATTTTAAACCTGTAAAATACAAATTCCTCCTTCGAAATCGTGGCAATATCGAACATCTAAATGAATATAAATATAATTTCGAGATCATCAATATATATGTGAATCACAACAATCATCAAGATAATGAACAGTATCACTTACAATTTCATTAACAACTATATCATCATCAATTTTAATCCAATTTTCATTTTCTAGGTCTAATTAAAATATCCAATTATCACAAGTCCAAACAACATATATAATTTAAACATGTCAAACAAGATATCAACATCAATATATAAAAATGTCTCTAATAATCATTATGCATCATATAATAATCAAAGTCAACAATAATCCATGATCAAACATCTAACATCATACCTAATCAAAACTATAATAATGTCCCTGATATATTCAACAATGTCATGATCAGTATCAAAAGGTGTCAAAGGGAAGTGGGCACTATAATGCTCCTTTGGCTTGTGCATGATGAAGCCTAGGTATTGTTTGTTGTTCTTCTATGGTTGCAAACTACGCAGTATGTAGTTGGACCGTGTTTTATATGTAAAGGTTGTTTTTGTGTTGTGGAATTCTTTTTGTTTCCATGAGTTGAAATACATTTCTTATTTCTTTGTGGTTGGGGCTTAGGGGCCAATGAGGAGGATGACTTCTCCTCTTCATTGGAATTCTTGGTTGGGTGGAGAGTGTTGCCTCTCCTCCTTTTTTGTTATGATCAAAAGATATATGGTGGATCTTCTTTTTGTTGTTCGAACTTGAGGATGAAGACAAATTTTGCAACCCCTTGGGGTTTCCTTGTTGTAAAAATTTCCCACTTCAAGTGGATGGCATTGTAATATTATTTGTGGTGGAAAGTTGCTTTGTTTTGGAAATGGAATCTACATTTGAATGTGAAAGGTGTATATTCTATAAGTTGTATTTGATGAATGAAAAATAAGTTGTAAAATAATTATTAGAGTTTAATAGAAATTGTTTTAATTACCAAAAATAGTATGGTTTTCATTTGAAATATATTGTGAAATATCTATTTGAAAATTAAAAAAAAAATGTATGAAGAAATATTACATTTCTCTGTTTCATTCGAAATGCATGATTTGAAAGTAGAACTATATTTTGGGTCTTCACGCATTGATTGAAGTAAAGTTAAATTTTGTAAATTAGATTTGAATGAATTTAAATATTTAGAGGATGATAACGAAAAGTAGATCCATTCGAGTTTAAGCATGATTTCTATTTTTGATTCACTGTAAAACTACAAATATTTATCAGAAAAAATTTACAGAGTACTCTACAACTTGAAAGACAAAATGAAACTTTAAAATGAACTAAGGATGAACAAAGCACATCATGAAACAATTGCATTGCCCTAGTAATTTATTCAGAACTCTAGTAATCGGGCAAGAGGCATAATAATGCAATTTCACCGAAAAGAAAAGAAATTTGTATTGTAATCTCAACCATTAATAAATTAATCCTTGCAATCCTTTTGAAATCTTGCAAGTATGTTTCCCCACTCCTATTTTGTGTGTTGAAGAAGAAATAATACTTTGGATTAGACAAAACTATGGTAGTTGAAAAGTTCAATTCAGGTTTTAATGGTAGGAAATATTTTTTTGCCAAATTCACAAAATTAAGTTTGTCAAAAATTAAATTTTATGGTTTCTTTGCAAAGAGGAGTTCAAGAATTTTTCAAAAATTCCTCATTTTCTCAAATCCGACTTCCAAATCAAAACTTGTGGCCTTCAAGTTTTACTTGCGGAGTTTTTTTAAAAGGGAAATCTTTGTAAATCGAACCACTGGGCCCAAAAATTACTTGGGGCACTTTTCGCAAAAAAAAGAAAAAAAGTCACAAATTTCTCTATGTCCCCATAGCCCCGCCAATTCTCTTTTGGGAAAATGCTTCCGTGGGTTTTTGGGCACGCACCTTCAAACTTTACCCTTTGAAAAGGGAAAAAAATATTAAGTCTCCCCACCGGTCCGCTTCCCCACATGTCATTGTGGGTTTGACATGTGGCTTCTTTAGGTGTCATCGAAGGCATGGACTATTTTAGACCTTACCCTTTTTCGGAAAAGTTTGGAAAAAATTCCTAAGTTTCCCTGTTGTCCCGCCTTCCTACAGGTCACTTTTGGACTGAAATGTGGCTTTGCTTGACATCGGCAGAGGTGCGAGTTATTTTTAACCTTCGCATTTTTAACACAAAATCCAACATTTCTAAGTTTTCCCGATGGTCCACTTCCCCGCTTGAAATTTTGGGCAAGACACTTGGTGTCCTTGGGCATTGGTGGAGGTGTGGGGATTCTTGATCCTTTTTTTCCTTCCAAACAAAATGAGTTAAAATTGAAATTACCTCCGATGACCCACCTTCCCACGTGGGCTTTACAACATGTCACGTGTCCCTTGCGCCTTTGGCAAAATTTTCTTCCCTAGGCCTGCAGGCCCGCCTTTGGGAAAATTTTCTTCCTTGGGCCCACTGACCCACCTTTAGGAAAATTTTCTTCCTCGGCCCGCCTTTAGGGAAAATTTTCTTCCCCAGGCCCACCTTTATAGAAATGTTTCCTCCCCAGGCCCGTCGGCCTATAACTTAAGAAATATGAGGAGTTAGGAGGACTTATTTATATCATTGGAAAGGGGAAGAAATTTCCTATCTAATGAAAATGTTTTTAGGAAACCTTAAGTGCATTAAATGTGTGAAAAATCAGGTTGAAGTGAAAAGATGAGTCTAAGAGTGGGTAAGTGGGAAATTACCCCTTTTTAATT